>KZ451923.1:2235268-2287438 GCA_002786265.1 Apostasia shenzhenica
TATATATGTGATACTTGTGATTAAGATTTTTTTTAAGTTATTCTAATTTTATATATATAATTTTTTTAAACATATTTAAATAATTCTAAATATGAATGATGAGCACGCTAATTCTGAGTAAAAAATTTTGAATTAATTTTAAATGGAGGAAAATATGAGTAAATTTTAATTTACGCTTAAATTGCCATAATTGAATCCATTAAATTACTCAATTTGATGAACTTTGCCTTAATCAACATGTATCTTATTTTAGGAAGAACATCAACCTAAGGTAGGAGTGTGAGTTTGGCTCGAATCTAGTTTGACTCAATAAAATCAGATTAAATTAACTTTAGCTAGGTCTCTATTATGTAAATATAAATAATATATTTAGTTATTTATTATAATTATTTATTACTTATAATTATGTATTGTTATGATTAAAACATTTATTAAATAATTTGGTGAAAACAATTAACTCAATTTAAAATATTAGTTGGCTCGATTAAAGCTTAAGCTATCTCGAATTTGAAATGAGCAAACTAGATTCTTCTAATTTTTTATATTTTTATAATAAAAAAATATTTTGATTTTTTTGCATAACTGAACTAGTTTGGAATTGACAATGCCAGATTGTTATGTTGATTATACATATTGTTTTATTAAACATTAAATATATATTTTTTGATAAATATTACATATATATTTTATGCTATGATATTATATAAATTTGTATTTCCTTAATATGTTTGGTTTACTTTTTCTTGATTATATTTAGATTCAATATTTTTTTAATGATTAGAAGATTTTTGAAAAAATAAAGTTGCTCAAATCTAAAATAAATATAATTAAATAATATTTCTTACACTAATACTTGTTATATTATTGTAAGAAGTACTAGGATTTTATATTTTAAAATAAAAAACTATAATTTTAGTTAAATCAAACTAAATTAAATTAAATTTACTTAATTAGTTTGTTTTTTTATTCATAATTTAATTTGATTACTTTAATTTATTTTTTTATTTAAAATTAAAATTAATTATTATTTTTAATTTAATAATCAAATTCATCGAACTCACACCTCTATCAGCAACCAGAAAAGGGAAAGTCAACGCCACGCTGTTAAGATCAAATAATATTATAATTCTATGAAATCGTCACTTTTTAAATAAAAAAATGACAAAATAATAATAATATCTGTTCTACATATTAAATTTTTGGCACCAACTTAAGTTTGATTTAAAGTCTTGAAAACCTTTAATATCAAGTCTTTAATGTTATACTTTCTGCATCATAATTTATGTAAAGCATAATAAATAAAAGAGATTTTTACCCGTATGACACAAAAAACTTCAATATTTACTTATTAGACACCCTAAAGTTAAATATTATATGACACACACTTATTTATTTTAATTTTACAACCAACACACCCTAGTTAAAAAATCCTTACATTTTATTTAAGTAAACCATACTTAAGTTATGTTTTAACTTAAATAAAGTTCATAGGAATAAAATCTAACTCTCGGTGCACCTTAACTTAAATCTTACATGTTAAAAACTATTTAAATCTATTATTTATGTAGAATATTTTAAATCTAATTGTTAGATGCTCATCTTAACGATTAAATTTAATTTAAAATACAAAAGGGGTTAAATTTTATTCCTATGAACCTTATTTAAGTTAAAACATAACTTAAGTATGATTTATTTAAATAAAATGTAAGAATTTTTTAACTAGGGTGTGTTAGTTGTAAAATTAAAATAAATAAGTGTGCGTCATGTAATATTTAACTTTAGGGTGTCTAATAAGTAAATATTGAAATTTTTTGTGTCACACGGGTAAAAACCCCTAAATAAAATATTTAATAAGGTAATAAAAATTGTCAAGTCATTTTATCAAATAAAATAAACTAATGCTCAAATCTAAATTTTAATAACTACAACTTAATGTGTAATATAGAGTAATTTGAGAGTAATATAATTAAATCCCATCCATCAAATAATAATAACAACAACAACAACAATAATAATAATAATAATAATAATAATAAGGTTAAATTACATTCATTTTTTTGAATTTAAAGCTTAATAATACATAGATTCACGTTTTTTTAATTATAACATCGAATTTCTGAGTTTTTAATAAATTATTAAATTAGTCCTTTTTATTTTTTTATTATTATTATTTTTTAAAATTACCATTATATCCTCTCTCTCCTCCTCTCTCTCTTCTCCTGTCAATCCCTGCACGCACGAGGTCCCGCGACCGTCAGCAGGTGGCACGCTCCGCGCGAGGCTGCAGGGACAACCGCGGCCAGCAACCCTCGCGCGCGTCGAGTCAAGCCACAGGGATGACCGTAGCCCCTGCCGGTAGGGCTACGGCGGTCCCGGGGCTGCAGTGGTCCCCGCAACCTGGCTCAGCAAGCACGAGAGCTTCCGAAATATCGCGTGCGTAGGGATTGGTAGGGGAGAGAAAGGAGAGGAGAGAGGAGATATAATAGTAATTTTAAATTTTTTTAATAATTAAAAAAAAACTATTTAATAAATTTTAAAAAATTCAGAGACTGATGTTATAATTTAAAAAATATGTACCTTTGTGTTATTAAGTCTTAAACTAAGAGAACTTGATGTAATTTATCCTAATAATAATAATAATAATTAAATCCCTAATGAAAAATCATTGGGACTCGCTTTGGTGTGAATGTGCGATCCTCCCACCCACCTGCACCGGGGAGGGAGAGAGATTGGAGACCAGAAAAGTTGAATTGTTGAACTTGAATCGGCTGAGAATCAATAGCATCGATCTCTACTCAGATTTTTCGTGTTGAGTGGAGATCCGGATCGATCCATGGAGCAACTGCAAGCCCATAGCGTCGAGATCATAGGGGTAGCGGTTGCCGTGGTGGCCGTCGCCGCCGGAGCCGCCTACTTCTACTATAGCAAGAAGCAAAAGGGTAGGATCAGCTGCTACCACAGTTTAATTGATGCCTATCTGCTAGATTTCAGATCTTAGTTTGTTTCCCTCTTGCTGCTGGTTGAATCCGGTTGACTTCACCATCTGCCACGTTTTTGATAGTCTTGTGTGCTCGTGTTTTATTCCGCATCGAGAACTTTGTTTTCTTCTGTTTGGTTGATTCACCAGTTAAGGGTTTATTCGCGATGCTGCAGGTTGTTTGGATCCGGAAAACTTCAGGGATTTTAAACTGGTTGAGCGGAAGCAGTTGAGCCATAATGTTGCCAAGTTCCGATTTGATCTTCCTATTCCGACATCTGTGCTGGGTCTTCCTATTGGCCAGCATATTCGTTGCCGGTGAGTTTCTGCATCCTGATCTTTTGCTATTATGAAGATTTTGTATGGTTGGGTTTGATTTTCCGTCTGGAATCGTGTATTGGTAGGGGGAAGGACGGTGTTGGTGAGGAAGTTATGAAACCTTATACTCCAACCACACTGGACTCAGATATTGGTTACTTCGAGCTTGTCATAAAGGTACTAATGTAAGTGTAGGATGCACATGATAATAGTCTTACATCAAATATTGGACCACAACACATGGTGTTAATATGCAAATGATGATCCCTGTTCACAAGTCCAGAATTTTGAATTAATGGGTACCCATTCACTTTTATACTGGACCCCCAAGTTTTGTTTTCCTAAACAGTGGCATCAGAGCTGGTGATTCAGCTAGGATGGTGGCCTTTACCTACAAGCTTAGGCTTTTGGGTTAATGGGTATTCATTCACTTGTATATTAGTTCCCAAGTATTACTTCCCTTATTGTAAGCATTATGAGAGGCTTTAAATCTCATTGAAGCCATATTTTATATTGAAAACCATATGTTTAATAGATAGATTAGTGATGAATTATTATTCTTTTTATTTTGAATATTTCTAAGTAGATGTATCCTCAAGGAAGAATGTCTCATCATTTCCGTGAAATGAAAGTTGGAGACTACTTGTCTGTAAAGGGCCCTAAGGTACGCAATTTATTTACCCAACTATTGCTATAGTATAGCAGATTTGGCCATGATGAGTGCATTTTCTCTCGTACATGAAGCTTTTGATTTGATATTTTCATTTATCATGGATTTTTCCCTTTTGTATGTGAAAGAAACAGTGGAAAGGATAGATTCAGTTGTATGCTTGATGCATTTGATCATCTTTAGAAATTATGTGAGCTCATATCAAGTGAGGTGAGGTACATAATGTCTCAATCCATGAGATTGACCTAAAGAAGCAATTGGAGGGGAATTGCAGTTGGAAGTTGTTGGGAACTAGTGGAGATTATTCACTGTCGCCTGATATTTCTTTATAATTATTTATTTTTGCTTGGCACATTTGTCATGTTTAGAGATTAGAAAAATCGCAAGAATATATCAATCAAACTATTGATGGCAATCCCTTGCATGACACTTTATGTTCTCTCATCCTCGTCGTTATTAAATTGTATTGAGCATGTCGTTGGTGAAGAGATTAAGCCTGTCAGGATTCTGATTGAAATGGCAGGTTAACTTATGAAGTTTGGATCACTTAGATTGTAAGTGATGTCCTTTTGAAACAAAACTCTTCTTCGTAATAAATTTGTAGTTGATGAACAGAGAGAATGGTCTATTCAAGTCTCTTTGTATAAGATGTCATGCTTAGAGTTCTTAAACAGTTGGTTGATGGATTCAGCATATGCTCTTGATTTTTCAAATCTTTTAGGGCCGTTTCAAATATCAAACCGGGCAAGTTAGAGCATTTGGGATGCTAGCAGGTGGTTCTGGGATTACCCCAATGTTCCAGGTTGGACTAACACTGTTTTCTGCTTTCCCCCAGAATATCCTAAATCACACTAGTGTTGTTTTTCACTGATTCTTTCTTTCACCTTTTGCTCTGATTTTAAGGTTACTAGAGCTATATTGGAGAATCCAATGGACAGGACCAAGATATATCTTATATATGCTAATGTCACATATGAAGACATCCTTCTGAAGGTGAGCAATTCAATTATGGCATGCATATCTGAAGCAGACTGATACCCAATTTTAAGATTTAAAAATATCTGGTTCTGATATTGTTCCCTCCTGTTTTTAGCTCTGTTCTTTGCTCTCTGTTTGCAGATTAAGCTGTTAGAGCTATTGTGGATGCTGGATGGTATATGTATGTGTGTTCTTTTTAGTTTTGGAAATAGAGTCATTGCAATGCAAAACTAAAAGTGTCAACATTTAATTACAGGGATATTTGGTTTGATGTTATGTCATATTATTTAGATGTCCTGACATTTAGATGTTATCTTTTGAGTTATAATTTCATAATATTTTATAAAATTATCTACATATGTCATCAAACCAAACAATCATTTTCTCTATATAACATAACATTAAGATAACATTAAACCAAATTCACTCTAAACTTAGACCATACAAGAGTAGAGTCGAGTTTAGAGCTTGCATCGAGTTTGAGTGAATCGATCTAAACTCAAAGTTGTAGTTTTCGATTTTGAGCCATGCTTAATTTGAGTGGATTTTCTTTATTTGATTTGAGTTGATTTCTGATTTGATTTGAATTTAGATTTATTATGAATTATATATTATAGATGTAACATTATTAATTAATTGTATATTTATTACATGCATAATGTAGATTTCTTCATTTCTATTCTTCACATGTAAATCACAAACAACTATCGGAATATCATGCAAATACCCCTCAAATCTATATAAATCATATATTTGGACCTTTATTCTATAATATTATGTAGAGACTCCGGTCCACATAGACACAGCAAAACAACTCTTATTTGGTGTGAATTTGGGGGTTGCTTTACTGGGTTTATGTAGATTTGAGGGATCTACATGTGTTACTCCAGTACGAGCCAGTTAAAGTGGTTCATAAAAAAATCCATGGATTTCATGAGTAAAATTTGAGCTAATATTGAAAGAGTTTGGAATTTCGATCATAGTCGTGGCACTGGTTGCTCTTTGTTGACGAAGAGTTCTTCTACAGTGTATTTTGGTTGACATTAGTGTAATTTACTCAACTTTGCTGTTCTGTATTTCCAAAAAGACTTGTGCTTGCTTTATATCCAAAAATCTGGTCAACTTATACTGTATTTTATTCTATATTTTCCTGTTCACGACACATCACCATGGCTGATGGGCCATTCATATTAGTTGAGTTACTGATATGATTAACATGTTCCGAATATATTGCAGAAAGAGCTGGACAGTCTCACAAGAAATCATCCTGGACGTTTCGAAGTATATTATGTCTTGAATCAGGTTTTATTTTCACCCCAAATCCTTCTCCATCTTAATCCAATTGCATCAGTATTGTTTCCATTTTGATTCTTTTGCAACACAGCCCCCAGAAGTTTGGGATGGAGGTATTGGCTTCATATCAAAGGAAATGATTCAAGCTCATTGCCCAGCACCTGCAGCAGATATCCAGGTTTGGTTAGCTTAACTTTATAGTCTGAATTCCCAGATCACCATGTAAATAATCTTTTCAATTTATGAAGATCTGTAGAATGATCTGGGTTTTTGTTAACGAGTTTGTTTCGAGTCTAATCTGAATTTGATCAGCTCAGTAGCTTTAGGAAATGTGTCAGTTATTGTGAAACTAACACCAACTAAATTTGGCCCTCATACAACTAGATCAAATAATCGACTTCAACTTGACACTCAATTCTGAAAATTTGCAGCCTGTTAAACAAAATCTTGACAATTGTAAGAGGATAAAGGCAGCTAGAGCTGGCATCATGTTGATTTCGAGTGCGTTGGCATGTACTTCATTTCGAGTCTGTGTTTGATTCAAGTTGATTAAAGTTTATTTTGTTCCAAGTCTAGTTTGAATTGATTCAAGCTAAATTATCAACCTCATATTTTGAATTAAATGTAAGTTTAACGCTTTGCATATTAGCCTATCAAATCTCTCTCTTGTACTCTCGTCATAATACATTGCAAAATCTTAATGCATATAAGTTCACTTATTCTTTATTGACCTGATATTTACCAAGCATTTAGCTTGAAACCACAGCAAATCGGGCTGATGTTCAACTAAGTTAGGAAATCAGTAAATTTCACCACCCAAAACTAGACTTGTGTCCTTAGGCAATGACACGGAGAAATTCACTATGATGAATAATTTAGAGTTACAGAGAGGAAGAAAGAGGGGCAGCTCTTCGAATTCAGATAAATACTTCCTTTATATTGTAATGCTAACTTAAGCAGAATGTATATATTAATTAGAACCACATGAAATTGTTAAACTACCCTCCGGAGGTAATGCACATGCGAGACGCTTCTTGACATCCCCTCGCTATCGGCGTTGCTCCTAGAGCCGTGATAAATGTGCGTAACGCACGATGAACTAGGACCCGAACTAGATAGCTGATTGGGAACATCAAATTCACAGAGGAAAATTCGAGAACGCCAGCCTTAAAGGCATACGACGGAAAATTTAAATTTGAAGTATTGTTACTATTATTTTGTATCTCTAACCTTATAAATTGGGTTTGAAATCATGATTTTGATGTCGTGCAGATCCTAAGGTGTGGTCCACCTCCTATGAACAAGGCCATGGCTGCCCAGCTCGATGACCTTGGCTATACAAACGAGATGCAGTTCCAGTTCTAAAACCCCTTGTCCTATTATTTCTTTTCAGGTGATTCTGAAAGGCTCTGGAAGAAGAACCAGTATTTTCTTCCCCTCTTATTGATGGCAATTGAATAATTTTCATAAAAAAAATTTGAATAATTTTGATACTTTCATTCTCAAGTGCTTCGTAGTTCTCACTTTTTGCTTTGAAGTACGAATAATTCGATTTGAGATAATTTTATGTTGCAATTGTACCTCACAATGTAATATTGGGGCAATTACATATACACCATTTTGAAAAGATTTATTTACACATATATCACTCTGTAATCTTTAATATAATAGTAGTGACACTCTGTCAATATTATCATAGTTAAGTTGGTCATATTAAATTATGATTAGCTTTGCTCATATGTCCATAGTAGTGGTCGCTAGTGGTAACAGGCGGCGTCCAGCGGCTGATTACATGTGGCATGTAGCCAACGGCGTAGCTGCAAGTTGTAGCTTACTGGCAACAACTGATATATGGTAGCCGACAGTAGCTAGATTGCAGCAATGGGGTACTCGATGAGGTGCCTGTGGGATAATATTGAGTTGATGACAGCCTAAAGACAGAATATTTTGTGTATATTTTATTTATTTTTAACAGAAGTTAATTTGAGTTGTGTGTACTTAGTATTTAAGATTACGAGTGGCCATTAGTGTAATTAAATTTTAGAGATATTTATCTACACCATTTAGCTTTATTTATATATTACTCATCCATTTTTAGTTAATTATGTTATGCAAACCCAAAATATTTACATATACATACTTGAGTTAAAAATTCAGTCAAAAATCTATTTGAAAAAAAATTATTTCGTTAGTAAATTATTAAAAATATATTTTTATCTTTAATAGTATATATTTTTTTCTTCCTCAATGCCACACTAAAGCGTTGATCTGTTCTAAGTTGCGGATATTTTTTTCCCATGCCACCACCTAAATATCAAGATTTTAGAATTTTCACTTAAAGTATATTTAAACATCCTTAAAATAATGTGATGAACGGTTTAGATTTTTTGTAATTTAATTATAGTTAGGTTATTGAAAAATTATAATTGATTATTATAGTGAAAAAAAGTTAAAATATGTGTACGTAAGATTTTATAATATTTTGAGTGTGCATAGCATAACTAACTAAGAATAAATGAGTAATGCATAAATAAAGTTAAATGGTGTTGTATGTACGTAAATATCCCTAAATTTTAAAGTGCCATCAATATTTAATTTGTAATTTTTTTGATATTATTTTATAGAAATATATTTGACCAGCCAATTAGTTCTATCAATCACAGCTGCAGTATAGCCGAGTAGTTTTCAGAAAGTTGTGAAAAATTTGTTTCTATTAAGAAAAATTATTGAACAGAAAGTTATCTCAAATTATGTGATGAAAATGTTTTTATATTCAAGGAGGGTGAGAAGATTTGAAATAGACGCAGCTATAATTTTATTTTTTAAAAAAAAATAGTCTATATAATTTTTAATATATTAATTAATTGTATTTAATATTTTTTATAATTAATTAATTTTATTTTTTATTATATATATTTTTTTAAAATTATTAAACATATTTTTTATAAAAAAAAATTAAAAAATAGTTATGATTAATTTGGTCATTAATTGAATAGAGGGTTAATGATGTAAAAATTAAATTGTAATTTTGGGGGAAAAAATGTATTGAGAACTGATTTACAATCTTATTTATGATCAAATTTAAGAAAAAAAAAACTATTCACCCAAAATAATAATAAGTACAAATTAATAAATTTATTTATTTTATTAATTCATTTTATCACTAAATAGTAAAATATTATAAAAATTAATTAATTTTGGGCAATTTCACTCAGGTCCCTGAGTTTAAGGGTTATTATCACACAGGTCCACGTTTTTAAAATTCTATCATCCGGGTCTTTAGATTTTCAAAAATTATCATCTGGGTCCTTTTTTATTTTTTTATTATTAATAAATATACAAAATTACCATTATACCCTTACCCTCCCGCTCTCCACCAGATCCGGCAGCCGCTCTGTCACGCGCCGCCTCCGGCGGCCTTGTGCGGCCGCACGACACCGCCGGCGGCCTCGCGCGGCCCCACGACGCAACCGGCAGCCGCGCGGCCTCCCGAACGGCGCAACATGGCCGCCGGCGGTGTCGTGCGGCCGCGCAAGGCTGCCGGCGGTGTCGTGCGGTCGTGCGAAGCGGCCGGAGGCGGCCCTGGGCGGCACGGCTGCCGGATCTGGTGGAGAGGGGGAGGGTAAGGGTATAATAGTAATTTTGTATATTTTTTAATAATAAAAAAATAAAAAAAGGACCCAGATGATATTTTTGAAAATCTAAGGACCCGGATGATAAATTTAAAAAATGTGGACCTGTATGATAATAACCCTTAAACTCAAGAACCTGAGTGAAATTTGCCCATTAATTTATTATATTTATTTGTCAATTTTGACATTGAGAGACCAGCTGGTTCATAGTCAGACTTGTCGAATTAAGCCTTCTAATCTCATTTTTGCGACAATGGTAGCTATAAGATTATATATGTAGATCTATGCTATTTTTGTTTTTTAAAAATAATTAGATAAATTTCTTACGATAAAATTTAACTCGATTAGACCAATCAGTCGAATCTATTTCATAGTCACAATTGGACCAATCAGTCGAATCTATTTGATCATGAATAGGCTACTATATTGATCCGGTTTATTTATAAAATTAAAATAATAGTAAACTGGTTTAATCGGTGAACAAGATGGATCGACTAAACTATTTAAAAATTTATGAATATATAAATTCAACATACTAAATCATTTATTAAATTTTACATTTGTTCTACTCAATCATATTAATTATTTATTTTAATGATGGCAAAGTTTGATTTATAATTTTAAAATTTAATTAATAGTGTATTAATTAATGATTGAAGTATTAATTTTTTAATTTTTTATTTACTATCCAATTTTTAGATTAATTTTAATATTTATAAAATTAAAATAAATGTGATGTACTTATGAGTTACTCAATTGAACCAATTACGTTATAAATTGATTACTTAATCAGTTCTATCTCTAATTCGATTTCAAAAATGAATTAATTTGTGCAATAAATGGTAAAAATAGTAGTAGGCCTTTCATAAAAGGAGAGTTTTAGTTAAATGAAGTCGAGAATTTTAAATTAGTTTTGAGCGATACGAGAAGCTTGATTAATTACTATTTTTATTATATATAAATATTTTTGTTTGATATTTATTGTTTTTAGTTTTATATATACAATTTTGATATATAAAATTATGTATATGTTAATAGAGAAAATTATCTTAAGGAATTTAGGAATAGTAGAATAATAAATTTTTTTAAAAAAAACTTATTTTATGATTAAATTAAAAATAAAAAATTTAGATGTTAAAAATTTAAAAATATGAAACTGTATAATAATATGCTTTAAACTCAAAGACTCCACTGTAATTTACCCTTTAATTTATTTTCGTCGTCATTTTTTTTTTGTTGGCCTTTTTTCGATCGGCACTCCAACAAACACCCATGATCTCACAGGCTCCATTTCCCTCCGTCTAGCCATTGAACCTTCCGACTATCGCCGTCGACAAGCACGATCGCCAACGGCGATGGAACGAAGCGTACTCGACTCGCTTGGCCTTGAGATTGTTGGCGTCATGTCGCCGGTCTCCATCTGTATGCTATTCGTCGTCCTCCTCGTCTCTGGATTCACACCGCCGACTACCTCCGCGGATCACTCGTCCTCTGCACAGGTTACAGCCGCCACCCTCGTATACCAGGAATCGCCTTCCGATCCCCCCTCTCAGAAGCTTGCTGGCGCGATCCTGAACGCCGCAGTCTTCGTTGCCCTAGTCGCCGTCGTCACCTTCGTCCTCGTGGTCCTCTACTATTACAACTACACGGGATTCCTCAAAGCCTACATGCGCTTCTCTGCCTTCTTCGTCCTAGCCTCCATGGGCGGCTCGATCCTCTTCTCCCTGCTCCGCCGCCTATCTCTCCCCATCGACGCCCCGTCGGCGATCCTCCTCCTCCTCAACTTCTCCGCGATCGGAGTTCTCTCCGTCTTCTCCCCCGCTGTGCCGATAGTCCTGCGCCAATCTTACATGGTTGCTCTTGCCATCATCGTTGCAGCTTGGTTCACCAAACTTCCAGAGTGGACTACCTGGACCCTACTCCTCGCTCTAGCAGCTTATGATCTCGTTGCCGTGCTCTGTCCCCGCGGCCCGCTCCGTATCCTCGTCGATCTTGCCTCTTCTCGGGACGAGGACCTCCCAGCCCTCGTCTACGAGGCCCGCCCAACGGTAGCCAATCCCCCTTCATCCTCTTCTCCATTCCCCGCCGCATCCGTAGAGCTCCAGCCACAAACCCTCCACTCTAACCCTAACCCGGATCATACTCCAGATCCTGACGCAAATCCAAGTCCCAGTCGTAGTTCATCAATCTCCAACCATGCCGACCACTCCGTTTTGGAAATCGATTCCATTGCAGAGGAGACCCACCCATTGGTTCCCACTGAAGCTAGCAGGAGTCTGCCGGAAAGCAGCCGGAGTAACAGGACTTCGTCAGAGGACCTAGAGGAGATGTTTGACACTACCAGGGGTATCAGGCTTGGTCTTGGGGACTTCGTCTTCTACAGTGTGTTGGTAGGCAGGGCTGCTATGTATGATTTGATGACGGTATATGCTTGCTATCTTGCGATCATATCAGGGCTTGGGTGCACCTTGATATTGCTTTCTGTGTATCGGCATGCTCTGCCGGCGCTGCCAATTTCCATAACCATGGGAGTTATTTTTTACTTTTTGACTAGATTGTTGATGGAGCCCTTTGTTGTTGGCACATCTACAAGCTTGTTAATGTTCTGACTAATGCAAAAATAGAAAGGTAATGTTTTTCAAGTATCATATAGCATAGACTTTCTCTTCCTGCCTCCTCACCATCTTTGATTATATGTTTCTGGTTGTTTTCTCTATTTAGTGTTCTTCTATCATTTGCTAACGCATGATTGCATTTGTCTGTAGAATTTTATGATGCTCTAGCTTTTAAAATACTGTTCCTGCCAAGCTAATTGTTGAAATTAGTTTTTTTGTGGAGTAAAAAGCATTTTCGTCTTGTTTACAAATTCATAATTTTGGTGCCTGTGGTCGGAGATTGCTTTCTAGGTTTTTTTTTTGTTATTTGTTTTGTCGACCCTTACCTATCGAAAACTTGGTCTAAAATTTCTGAAAAATTAGTTTTTTTATGCTTACATTGGTAAATAATCCGGTACAATGGGGATGGAATAGCTGTTGGGCATTAGGGCACCCTGTCTTTAGAGATAAAGAAGGGCGTGAACTTTTTGTACTCTGTATGTCTTGTGTAACTTGACGGCTGATGTTCCATTTAGTAGGGTAGAATCTGAGACGGTTATACACTCTCTATAGCTTTTAAGTTCTAGGTACGCCATTCATGTAATGTGTCAAAAAATTGCAAGAAAATGATAAGTTGGATGTTGCTGTGTCAGAAACTTTTGAGTTTTTTTAGTTTTGGACCACTTCTCACGAGTATTACAGAAGCTTTGGAGAAAGATTTCGTTCAGCAATTTTTGCTATGTTTCGGTACAGCATTAAAGGAAAACTTGCTCTCTTATATGCGATGAAGTGCTGGGAATTGAGTTTAAATGAACATTTGGAACTGGTTATTAATAATTTCGAATACTCAAATCTCACCAATTTATAAGTTGAGAAATAGATTTGACGCTCTAACATGTCCTTTCTTTTGATGCACATTTGTTCCCATGATGCAGGCTTTATAAATTTTGAGCTGTTGCTGCCCGATGAACACGTCCGACAAAATCAACCTATGGTCTGTTGGTTGATGATAGTATAGGAATTGTAGTGAGATTCACTTGTTAATGTTTTGTCCGTGTCAAAAGATCGATTGAATCGCTTTCTCGCCTTGAGGTATCTGTTCTTAGAATGATCCACAATCTCGACAGGATTCTAAGTTTTCAGCTGTTAGTTTTTCTCACTTTTTTTTGCTACAGTCATCTCCACATCAATGAGCCTTCAATCTCTGTGTATGAACAAGGCTGATGTATTGAGTCCTTACTAGCAACTGGTATCATTTTTGAATGAACTGACTTTTAAATGAATTAAGGGAAAGAGTTATTTTGGTGCCTACAATATTATCTGTAGTTTGGTCTTTCTATTTTCTAGATTCAATACTTCCATTTTTTACTTTGATGCAACCAGTGTTTGGTTTTAGGTCATGATGCTGTTAGTTTTCTCCTCAAAAATTTACCAAGGGAATGAAGTATCTGATGGGAGCAGATTTTCAAAGGTTGATTTGATCTTTTGCTTCAGAAGATGGAGGGAAGAAAGGGTAATTTTAAAAGAGTGAGTTTTTTTGTTATTAAGGGGGCTATTTATTTGTGGAGTTTTTTTTATATTAAGGTAAAAGGTGTAATTTTTTATGTAAATTTTTTGTTTTAAGATTTATGAATGATTTGAAATAAAGTTAAATTTTATTTTGAGATGTGAAAGATGAGAAATAAAGTTAATTTTTTATTTTGAAATCCATAATATGCTGATTTTAATGTTAAAATTATTGAATTAATACTGAAATTTGTTTTCCAAATAGCCTTACAGAGTCAAAATTGTTGATTTTCAAAGGATGCATTTTTCCCTTAATTCTGTTGGTCAACATTGCAAATAATTTTTTTTTTCTTATGAGCATTTTTTCCTTAAGTATGAGGTTTCCTAAAATTTGTATATATTTATGAAGGAAAAAAACTACATCAAATATGATGCTTGTGTGAATAATTTTCTATTTTGTATGAGTTTTTACTTTGTATATGCATAAACCAAACAAAATATTCATACAAAGTTAAAATAAAAAACAAATATAAAATGAAAAATACACAAAACTACAAAATAACTGTCGTTACGTACATGATATGGCGTGGCATGGCTGGTGAGCATGCTGGGATAGGGCGTCAAACCAATGAGCTATAGTGGCGCCCGAACACAATAATTTTTCCATAATCCGGCCCTGATTATGAGGTTAAGAGGAAAATGAAATGTACTCTAATGAGTTTCAACATCATATTGTCTAACTTGTTTGGCACGAGGATTAAAATCAAGATCAAAATGGTACTAATTTAAAAAACAACAATGATAATAATAAATAAATATTTTTAATTATTTTACACATATTCTAATATAAAAAAATATTATTTTACTTCACATACTTAATAATTTTCAATACAAATATCAACTTTATTTCATATTTTAGATAAATAAATATTTCAAATATTTTGATCTAGAATGTAAAATAAAATTAATATTTTTATTAAAAACTATTGAGTATGTGAAGTAAAATAATATTTTTTTTATATTAAAATATATATAGAATGATTAAAAAAATTGATTTATCATTATTATTGTTGTTTTTTTAAACTAGTATTATTTTGATTCTGATTTTGGTCCTCGCGCCAAACATGATTATCTCTTCCAAAACAGACTATCATACTCGCTATTATACACATGGCATCGCTTGCGGCCCTGTGCACCTATTGGGTATGTGTAACGCTTGAATTCAATGATAAACAGTTCCAATCATGGAATGCAGTAAACAATTTAAAAGATATTTAAGTCTGTTCCATCAGATGAACAAATTGGTAATGGATTAAGAGGTGTAATTAAGAGAAAATTATTGTTATTTTATTTATTTTTTAATATCATAATTTTCTCCTACTCATTTAAAAATTATTATGGTCTCATTTAAATTATTTTAGTTTAAGTTTTTTTTTTTTGCCTAATATAATCTTTAATTGTAAAAATAAATTTTATTTCACATCCAATATAAATTTGAATATTAGAATTAATTTTATATCACATATTATATACTTTTTAATATTAAAATAATTTTTTTATTAATTTTAAAAAATAAAATATTTTTTCTCTTGTCTAAAAAAAATTTGAATAAAATGAGATCATAATATTCAAGTAAGCTTCTTTGCTACTGTTCTAGAAGAATACCACCAGAAAATTAATATCTTGGGAATATAAATTACATTTCACATACATAATTATTAAAAACCTTCTTTAAAAAATTCACTGAATTAATAAAAATTAGCCAGACCAGGTTACACTTAAGTTCCATAATAGAAACCAAAGCTAAATTTGGTAAACCTAGATTGAATTCACTAGTGAATAAATATGAGCCATCATTTTCATGAAATCACAAGGCACATCTTTTGGAAATTTAAGGCATCTCCTCTCATATAAAATCAAAGAAAATGACTCAAACAGACTCTTTTTTCTCAACTTCATCACCAGCTTCATTCTTTGTATCAGTTTTATTTCTTTTCACACCATCTTCCTGCAATTTGTCATCAAACCTTGACATTTTGGGGGAGGCAACATCACTGGAGGAAGAAGAGACTGAAGAATCCTCAGAGTGATCTTCAGGCATGATGGAGGTCTCTGACTGTTGCAGAGCTGAAGCTAGCAGATGATTCTGTGAATGGTTGGAGTCGCCTGAGCTCAGCAAAGCAATCTTCTTCTTCTCATCATCCTCTTTCATTAGACTTGCAAATCGCTGGAAGTCGAAGCCATGCGGATTATTACGCCCTCCAAATGTTGGTTCGAGCTTTTCGATGTCGAAGAGCTCCGACATTATTTTCTGGCTCTCAGGGTTGTCCGAATAGACAAAGTGCACCTTCTTATATGTTTTGCGTTCTAGAAAGGGTTTCACCACCTGCAAGTATCATCGCTTAATATAAAAATTATCAACGGGCCTACCTGAAAATAGAAGTTGAACTCAAAACTATAATGTAAAATTATAAAATCATTCACGACTAAAACAATAAGCTTAATCTTTTTATGTCAATTGGTTACCATAGAGACTAATGATGGAAACTCCATAGTTAAGCGTGCTTGGGCTAGAATAATACTGAGATGGGTAACCCCTTAAAAAGTATTCAGGTCACGCAGTTCTCTAAAATCAAAGCAAATAATACTTTTACATTTGGATCACGGGATGTTATAATAACCTAAGAGATTCACAGTGGACCAACATGGAAACCCTCCTAAATCTCTAGAACTCAGGCTTAATTCAACCTACTATGTTTTTGCAGTTTTGTAAAGAATTATGATTAACATGGGTTGAGAAAAACATTATCTAGTATGTTCAAGATTATAAGCATCATGAAAAGCATGCTAGGTAAAATAATTAGTAAGAACCAACATAGATGAATACCTTCCAGAATGACTCGAAAATCTTCGGTGGGTTGTATAAGATACCTAGCGCAAGCCTTTCTGGGTAGTAATCTTGCAATACATGAGCTGTTTCACGGGTCACCTTCACCGACACACTTGCCATTGTCCAACCTTGAAAGTCGATGAGCCAAACCATCTGCTCTTGGTCTGCTGCCAAATTCCAAATAGCATTTTCCATGCAGTAAACCAAGTATCTGATCTGCCCCTTTGTGGAATTTGTATTCTAGTTTACATTAGCAGTAAAAAAAAACATAGTTACAACCAAAGAGGCATCATCTTCTAATATCTAAATATATATTATGATGGAATCATCCTCTACCTGAAATCCAGGCCTCATAACAAGAACAGTCCTCCCATACTTGTCTGGGTAATCAGCCCTGTAGATTTTTCCGGTTTCAGCTTCATGGGCAACATCTTCCTAGAAAACAAAGTTGTCTGTCTCAGATTATATTTCAGATCTTATGAACATTAATAAAACTCACATTAGATAAATATATCTATTGATATGAACTCTAAGGAGATAAGGTTTTCAACTAGACTTCTATGCTTGCTAAATTTCATCAAAAAGTAAAATGATAAGAAAGCCCAAACAGAAGGTTGAGGTGGTGTTTGTTTACCGGGTTAACTTTAATATGAGTTAAAATTAATATTATAAGGTATGGGATGTGCCAAAGTGGATAATAACTCAATGATATTGTTGTAGCCATCAAACTAAGTAGCTAACATCAATTAATTTTAGAAGAAGAAATGGGTCATACCCAGCAAATCATTTCTGGTCTATACTGAAGCCTCCACTTCAATGTCTCTTTCAGCATTTTGCTAGCCTTTTCAGGATTCCAATTTCTCGCTCGGAGAAACCTTGCTATGGAAGAATCAGAGCAAAAGTCTGGAAAGCTATGGGATAATGGAGCTATGAGCTTCCTAACTTCACATATCTGAAACAACTGAAAATTGCTCATCACATCAACCTCATTAGCATTCGAAACTAAAGGAATGTTTGCAGTTGCAAAGAACTGAAAAAAATGAAACCTTCTGTTGCTGTTCTTCCACAGATAATGAATTTTCAGCACGGCTAGATTTTGACTTCCTTAGAGACATCTTCAAAACAAGAAAACAAGCTTTCAGAAGATCCAGCAAAAAGGCAGCAATAGTAAGTAAAATTTCAATCTGGATTGAATCTCATTGACAACCAAAGCAAATTTAGGCTCAAAGATAACCTCACTTGCTATAATCCTGAATCGAAAAAATTAGGGTTACCTTTGTAGATCAGAGATCAAGGGGTTGTTAACCTAACAGCGATGAGCGACAAGGAGGATTTAAGGCATTACGAGGAGCATGAGAGAATAATCAATTTCAGATCTGCATCCATTCAAAAACCCTAACCAGAAAACCTAAAGCATTGAACAAGCACGATCGGATTCTCCGTTCTTCTTTTTTCCAATCTAACAAGAGGATCTCAGTCCGAGAATCGAGGAAAGATGCACAGCTTACCTTCTAAAATCTTCAGCGAAGCAGCTCAGAAGATGAGTCGATCGAGAGAATTAGAAAGACTCCTCCGGTAGGTTCGGCGGTGGAATTTATAAAATTGGAAGGATAGAGAGAATCGCCTCCGTGTTCTGAACGCCGGCGGCCATTGACCCCGGGCCTCCTGGGGCGACTCCTCATCCCGCGTAGAAGGTCAAACTATTGAACACCATATTTATATATATTGGGTAAATGGCAAATAGGTACCTTTATTTTAGATCTGTGTGCACATAGATCTCTATAGTTCAACGAAAGGCTCTCTTTGATCATCTCGTCATTAGATTCATGAACAAAAGAATAATTTTACTCTTCTTTCTCTATCTTCTTTTTCTACTCTTTTTCTCCTCTCGATATATACTGCTAGCGTTACTCACGGGCAACGATGCCGAGGACGGTGATGCCTTAGATGATGATTAATGATATTAGAACAGTAGAGGAAGTAACGTCGAGGCGGTAATATTTGTAGTGAAGAGAGAAAGAAGAGGGCAAAAAAATAAGATAGAAAAAGAGAAAAATGAAAAATGTCATTTTATAATTTTAATTATGAATTTAATAGTTGAAAAAATAAATTGTATTATTTTTTATAATTTATTGAAAACTCACGTAAGCCTAGGCTAGCTAAACTAAATTAGTTTATCATATTTAAAAACAAAATTCATGAAAATTGTTTTCACTAAATTGATATAATTTTTAGGGTAAATAGCATCTGGGTCCCTCTAGTTTACTCGTATGAGCAAATAGGTCTCTCGAATATTAAAATCTAGCAAACAGGTCCCTCTAGTTTGATGAAATATGCATATAGGTCCTTGGGCCGTAACAGACGTTAGAAATCACCCTCTCTCTCCTCTCTGCATCTCTCTCCTCCCGATCGTCGCGCACGGGCGACGCCGCCGGAGTGATTTCTAACGTCTGTTACGGCCCAATGACCTATATGCATATTTCATCAAACTAGAGGGACCTGTTTGCTAGATTTTAATATTCGAGGGACCTATTTGCTCATACGAGTAAACTAGAGGGACCCAGATGCTATTTACCCTAATTTTTATTATTTAAAAAATATTAAAAATTTATTTTATATTTTATTTTGAACAAATAATAATAATTTTACTCCACATTTTATAAATATTTTATATATTAATTTATTTATTTTAATTTACATCATATAAATTTTATTTAAAATTAGCTACATCTTTTTCATCATTACACTTTTTTTCAAATATATTATGCAGGCAAATATTAAATGAGAACCAAAGGAGGTTTGTGAGTGACTTATGTAATTATGTTTATTTTATTTTGCCAAATAGCTTTTCTTCTTCCAAAAGGATTACATTATATATATATATATATATATATATATATATATATATATGATAAAAAAATTATTTTAATATTATAATTTATATGAAGATTGTTAAATAAAATTGATAAAATAGAGGGTAAATTGTGTCGAGAATTTGAGATTGAAAGGGAACATCAATTAGTCTTAATTTTTTAAAAATTTTAATTTGAATCGATGAGATTTTAAAAGTATTACAGATTTGATTTTTTTTTAAGAATCTCATTATTTTTATTGATTTTTTTATAAAAAAATAAAATTTAATTATTTTTTAACTAATTTGAATTATTTATATATTTTAAAATATCATTATATTTTTATACTCTTTTAAAATTTAATAAAAATTTAAAATTTAATTTCTCTTATTACTTTTTTAAAATATAAATATTAATATTTTAAAACTATATTCTAAAATATTTTAAAGTTACTAAATAAGAATAGTCTTACAATGCTAATAAAAAATTAGTAATTATATTTTAATTGGAACCAAAATTACAGAATTTTTGTAATTTTAAGAACTCAAATTAAAATTTATAAAAAATTAGGACCAATTTACAGTATCTTTCAGACTTTAAAAGCTAAGATACAATATACTCTAAAATATATTTTGGGTGTGGATTAAAATTAATTTTTTATATTTAAATTTATGCTATGTGTGAATTTAATAAGATTTTTTTAAAAATTGGGCACATTTTAAGTTTTTACATTTTTTTTCTAAATTTTAATCTATATCCCCCTTCCAATTGTGAAAGCCAAAATAATTTTTCTCTATTAATCACACATGTTTGGTTGATAATGACCAAGTCTTATGATTATTAATAATTTCAATAGGAGATTATAAAAAAAAATATTATTTCAATGGCAGGGCATAAAACATAGTTGACTAATCTTTTTTTATTAAAACAAATATAAAAAAAATATTGGTGAAATTATATTTGTTCATATTTTTATCTTTGGCATTTACTACAAGTACAAAATATATATCTGATTAAGTCCCCATTGATTACAAAAATGAATAGGCACCTAATAAAATACTGGCCTCGTTTGATGAGAAAAAAATATTTTATTTTTTTAAATTTAATGAAAAAAAATATTTTAATATTAGAAAGTGTGTAAAATATAAAATACTTTAAATTCTAATATTAGTATTTATATTGAATGTGAAATAAAGTTAATTTTTATAGTTAAAATTTGTGTTGGGAAAAAAAATTACCTCAAACCAAACTCAATGTAATATACTTCATTCTCTTCTTCATGGCATTTTAGTTTATTCACGTAAATCATTATCTCCATTATTTCTTTCTCTTCTTGAAGTTACTTGTGCTCGGTTCTCGCCATTATATATATTACGAGTCACGATCTCTCTTGCATGATATCAATGTCGTTTGCCGTAATCGTCTGTATTTCTTAGCAGCATGCATATGTAGATATATTTGATGCGAGCTTATAAATAATATTTAAAATATTATTTGCTTTATGCAAAGGCGACGGACTTTTTGACTTTTGAAATATTCATAAATATGGGCCTTGTTTCGTTCGAAGTAATTTTTTTGACCAACACAAATTTTAGCTATAAAAATTAACTTTATTTTACATTCAATACAAATACGAATATTAGAATTTAAAGTATTTCACATTTTACACACTTTTTAATATTAAAATAAATTTCTCTCCCATTAAACCTAAAAAAATATATATATATTTTCTTATAAAAAATTTTTTCGAACCAAACGAGGACGTCGTACAAGTATTTAGCTGAATTGAGAGCATCAGAACATTGAGAATTAACATATTGCTATGCACGACTTGTAAAGTTGTTGAAACTCAAGCTATTGATTAGTTGACTATCTAAGGGCATGTTTGTTTAAAGCCGGAATTCCGAAAAAGCCTTTCTTAAAACGTGCCTGCCAAACGACTGGGAAAGCCGAATAGACCCAGTGTCGCGAAAGGAAGTGTCTATCTAGATGTATCATAGCAACGAAATGTATCTAACGTGTTGGGCCATGGCAACAAGCCTTTGCTCGAGTTTGATATGCCAAGGTATCTGTAGTCGAAGTAAACATGTTACGTTATTTTCAATTCAAGCAAATTACTTTACGGGAATACCTTTATTTATAAAGGAAGTGTCCAACACATATTAGTTTGGAGCAGACTTGTTAGTCGAGACACAAGTATTCGATATTGGCGAAATTCTTGTTGCAGACGATAGATTCAAACTTTCATTCATGATCGAACCAGAATCGGTCTAGTCTGGTCCAGTTAGCAGCTTGATCATGTGGTCGAGTTGTGTCGATATAATGCTTCACTGCTGATGTAGGACGAGAAATGAAAATGATTTTTTTTTAATAATTAGCAAAAATTAATGGCAAAATATTTTAATTAAGCGCAAGAATATTTTTTAAATAAATCATATGATAAATAAGATTTATAAATCCCGCAAATTAAGATATTTTAAAATTTAAATTAAATTAATTTTTTTTGAAAAATAAGTATTTATCAAATTAGATTAGTGCGTAGATTTTAATTTAACAAATCAGATCTTAGGTTCAGAAATTCAAAACAGATGTCTTGTAGTTAAATCAACAGTAATTGTCACTTAAATAAATGTATGATCACTCAATTAGAGCTAAATGAATAATCTAAGTCAAGTGAATAATTTTATATTAAAGCTAAATAATCAAAATAATTTGATTCAGAAAAGAATTTATACCTGAATTTAAATATTTAAGGACTACAATGTAATTTTTTCATTATTAGGTTTGAGAAGAATAGTCGGGCATGATCAGGCTTCACGTGGCTCTTAGTGCGGCACTCGATAAAATTTTATGATTATATATATACCATGCAAACGATTGAAATGCAATGCAATATTTTGATCATAATAATATCGTTCTAATATGTTAATAATAATTATTTGTATGTGAAAGCATAGTTTTTTTTCATATAAATGAGATATTTCATTTTGCTATTTTAACATATATTGTATATAAATATATATTAATTAGTTGATTTGATTTCTGAGTTGACATTATATTTATTTCGCAAAAAAGTGTGTTTTATGGGTAATTAGTAAAAAAAAATATTATGAACTAAAAAATATAAACAATAAAGTCCTATTTGATGCAGAAATTAAAATTAGAACTAAAATAGTCCTAATCTAAATAATAATAATAAATAGATAAAATTTTTAAATTATTTTACACAAATTTTAATATAAAAAATATTATTTTACTTCATATACTTAATAATTTTTAATAAAAATATTAATTTTATTTCACATTTTAAATCAAAATATTCACTCGATTTGAATATTTTGATTTAGAAAATAAAATAAAATTAATATGTGTAGAACATAATCGAATCGAATTGAATTCAAATTACTTATCTTTGCTCATTTATTAATCGAGTTAAATTTAAATTGAGCTATTCAGGTCGGAATAGATTTGAGTTCAAGCTAAACCCAACCTGTTAACTCATTTTTGCTACCATTATATTCATTAGACAAGAGAAAAATTTATTGAGAGAGAAATTTATTTTAATATTAGAATGTAAAATATGAAATACTTTAAATTCTAATATTCGTATTTACATTAAATGTGAAATAAAATTAATTTTTATAGTTAAAATTTATGTTGGGTAAAAAAATAGCTCCAACCAAACGAGGTGTGTCAAAAATATTTGAAACTCGAAATTCACTTAAAACTCGTTCTATTTTTAAATCAACTCAAAATTGGTTCGAAAATTTTAAACTGAATCATGAGTTCAAGAGTTTGGCTCAAAGTTTATTTCGAGTTGGCCCTACCTCACTTGAAATATGATTTAATTTAGCTCGAAATTATATGTATAGCGTAAATAATATTAATATATAATATAAATCAAGTCACCCAACATATAAAAATTATAATATTTATTAAATATATACTATAATTTTATGATACGAGTCGTAAAGGAAATGTAATTTCCATCTAACTTTAGTTGCTAATATTTAATAATAAAAATTTAAATATTAAATATATAAAATCACTATATTTCAGGCTATTTATGTAATTATCCCATCTTTTTTTTTACCATCATTAATAGTAAAGCTTGTTACTTTAAAAAAAAAAGTTAAGCTAGTTATAACAAACTTACCTATTATTATTAAAGTATTTTAAATTAACCTTCATTGATATTGAATTCATAATTCATATTTAAATATTAATGGATATTATTTAATACTTTTTTTGATATTGATATTATTTAATAATCACTTTTATGTTATTTGCAGCCAAGTGCACAAACTGTGATGCCCAACTTAACAAAAATGTTGTAACTTTTTGTTTGGTTCATAACCACTTATTTACAATATTTTAAAAAAAAATCTCTTAAGAGTTTGTTTATATTGTAGGCTAAAATTGACTTAATTTAATTTTAAATAATTATATTATATTACACAGATAATTTAATATTAAAAAATAAATATATTTTATATTATATATATAATTTAAAATAAAAAATTAATTTTATTTACGTACTACAGACGTATTAAAATAATAACTAACTTATATCACATTTTATATATATATTAATATAATGACTAATTTTATTTCATATTATTTATAATTTTAAATAAAAAATATTTTTATTTAAATTTAATTTAAATTAAATTTTGCAAATAAACCGTCCCTTATTTATACCTTCAAATGATATTCCTAATCTAAACAATATTGAGATGGATCATGACAATTAAATCTCTTTATATGTCAAACCTTTGAAAGGTTTTCGAATCTAATGTAATTTCTTTCGTGTGAGATTAGCCTAAAAGAAAATCTACGATAAAGTCAATTTTGTGATTATATATCATCCTTATTATGAAAGTTAATATTAATGAATGTGTTAAAAATGATAATTTATATGCAAAATTGCATAGGTTATCCTTAAATAATTTTTTTTATCTATTTGATTCAAATTATTGACGTAGGATATAGGAGATCCCAAGAAACATAGAGAGGGAGTCCCGAGAGACGGCAGCACGCAGAGAGCTGAGCCTGGTGGTTCAGGCTTAAATGAGAGAGAACATCCAAAGCAACACACAGAGGTTTAAGGTAGTTCAGGGAGAGAATTCCCTAAGTCCACCGAGTGGCCAGGTGATTTCACTATAAAAAAAGTAGCAGTGAGGGCGAATATAATGCTAGAAGGAGAATAAGTTGGAGGGGAAAAAAGAGAGAGAGAAAGCTCCTCAGTTGGGGCTCCAATACAGTAAAAGTAAAAGGACTTGAGAATTGCTCGTACTCTGGTCGTCCTTGTTATTCCTCTATCCTCCTTATGCCCGTTTAATGGCTTAAATATTGCTGAAAAGGATGCTTTATTCCGGATTTTTTGGAAATAAAAGAGCCGGGCCCATCCTGATGGTCCCTCTGCTGTCAGCCACTTGGGGAGCCGGAAGTAATGGGTGGAGAGCTTTATCCACCTTAATTGCAGTGATTCCAATAGGGGTTCGCACAGGCTAGACCACGTGAGTCCTCCGTTTGTACGCCAAAGGGAGGCATGCTGCTTTGGTAATGATGCGATTGATACAAGTTTTTGATGACAGGCATAGCTGAAGAACATCATCATCGATATTTAAGAGAGGCTAGGAAACATCGAGCACGATGTTCTTTTAATATTATATTAATATTATGTTATTTAGATATTTTAAAATTTAAATATTATTTTTTGAATAATAATTTTATAATATTTTATAAAATTATTTACATATATTATCAAATTAAATAATTATTTTTTTATATAAACTAATATATATTAAAATAATATTAAATTATATACATTTTTAATTTCTACCTTTAAAAAGCTCTTGTTCGATTAGAAAGTTATATTTTTTAAGTAAAAAAAAAATACTAATTTATAAATTTGATATTAAATAAAATTATTTAATATTAATAAATATTAAAATATAAAATAAAATTAAATGTGAAATAAATTTATTAAAATTTTCAAAATATTTAAAATTATAATAAAATAAAGATTTACTTTTTTAGCCTTGAGCCGTCGAAGCCTATCTGATCCGGCAGTAATTTACCCAAAAAAAACTTAACATAAAAAAACCCCAAAAAAAGTATTACAAAAAATTTCAAAATTAATTAATTTCTTTTCGAAGGTCGGAGGGAAAGAAACAGAGCAAATAAATAAACACGAACAAGGATGAGAGTTTCCATCGATTCGAGATCCCAGAGAGAGAGAGAGAGAGAGAGAGAGAGAGGAAACCCGCCATTGACGCCGTCTTCAAAGGGCCGATGGCGTCCACGTGAGGCCTCCTCGGCGCGAGGAAGCGGGCGGCATTCTCGAGGAAGAAGACGCCATTGCCGACGCGTCGGAATTCGGCGAAAAAAAGAGAACATTCAGATTCAGGTGCCGATCGCTCTAACCCTTTCATCTTGTCGACATCCATCTGCCGCCTGGCCCGCCTATGGCGTTGCCCTTCTTATCTCGCCATCTAAATCTTCTTCGTATTTCGTACGATTGCCGGCTCTGTTTCATGAGGCTCTGTTTCTTATTTCTTCGAAGCCTTTTTTTCTCCTGATTTTCTTCTGCATCGTGCTATGGGCCTTAATTTGGGCAGAATTGGGGAGGTACGAATGCTTATAATATGATACTAAACTGTTCAATTCGGTCATCATCTCACATTTTCCTGTTTCCTATGTGTTATAGCTACTGTTACATTATTACTGAAGAAGAAAGTGCAATCTTTGCCGAGGATTCCAGAGATGAGCTTCTGGCATGACAAGATAAGACAAGTAATGCTCTGCTTAACTTCCACTCCTTTTTGATAGTTATGCAATTGGAAGACTTCTCCTTCCTTTCATCCTTACAGAAAAAAGGAATCAGATTTCATTTGGTGCAAATTCTCTCTTCTTCTTTGATTAAAGCTGACACTTTAACCTTTAATGGCAGTCTTGCGAGAACAGAGCATTGGAGAGAAACAGAGTGTCACTTGATCCTTCAGGTTGGTTTCTTTTTGTGCATGAATCAATTGATGCTCTGATTTACGCTATGATGAAGGGACTTGAAAGCACCTTTAGTTTGTTGCCAAGAATACGCTTTTTTCCATGCTTGCCACACAGCAGAAATCATTCCTTCTTCCTAAATCTAATCCGCAAGTTTCTCTCTCATTACACGAATAAAAAACAGGGCAATCTGATCTCAGCTCAACTTTCTCCTCAACCCCTTCACCCATCCTCAAGAAAAGCTTTTCAGGTATACAACGACATGGTATTTTTATTCTGTTCTGTTTCTCTTTTCAACTGGGCTTCAAACTAATCATCTTTCTCGTACCTGAGAAAAAAAAAAGAGAAGGCAGGCTCTTCCACGCGGAATAATAGCCTGAGTTTCAGGCATTTCTGCAATCCGGATACCTCTGATTCCCAGGCTTTCAGGTTGAACTCAATTCTTTTTTCAATTCTTTTGTCGTTTTGGAGATCCCTCTTTCAAGAGTCTCTCTGTTCTTCTCTGAAGAATATTTACTTCGACATGGAACGTTGGAGGCAAATCACCGGATGTTGGCATGAACTTGAATGATTTTCTCCCTGTTGATGATGAATCAGACATTTATGTCTTAGGGTAATCTTTACTGCTGAAAGATAGCAAAACAGACTGCATTAGGGGTCATCGAGGTTTGAATTTTAGCTCTTATATCTCTTCCAGATTTCAGGAGATCGTCCCTCTGAATGCTGGAAATTTGCTGGTGACAGAAGTCAGAGAACCTGCTTCTAAATGGATTTGTATTGTAGATCAATCCTTAAACAGAGTCAATGAGCCCACGTCTGCTAGCTGCCCAACGACCCCGGGATTTGGCCTGGAGTCCCGCTCCCCGGCCAGAGACTTCAAGGCTGCCCGCAACCTTTCGATAATCCGAAAGCTATCACTCAGCTCTCCCAGCAACAAGATCCTCAGAAGAGATCAAGTAGCCCAGCAGATCAGAGGATGCAAATGCCCTTCAGAAGTAAATAGCAAGACTTACAGAGAAACGTGTTTTAGATGCCTAAAACCTTTCAGTTCCAAGGATGAATCTTCGGAGGAAGAAGAAGAAGATGATGATGAAGAACAAGATGATCAATCTTCAGCTGCTGCACTGAGCAGCCAGGATAGATATATCCACATTGTAAGCAAACAGATGGTTGGAATATTTGTCACGGTTTGGGCAAAGAAGGAGCTTGTTCATTATGTAAGCCATCTGCAGATCTCTTCTGTCAGCCGAGGGATCATGGGTCAGTTCGGAAACAAGGTGAGGTCTCGAGCTCGAATCCAGAATCGAACTCCAGAATTTTGATTCGACGCCATTAAAATTCATTCACATTTGTTATGCAGGGATGTGTATCTGTGAGCATGTCATTGCACCAGACCACCTTGTGTTTCATCTGCAGTCACCTTGCATCTGGAGAGAAAGAAGGGGATGAGCTGAGACGGAATTCTGATGTCAAGGAGATACTGAAGAACACACGGTTTCGTCGAGCTTGTCGGAATCGTCGTCGCAGAAACCCTGAGAAGATCATTGATCATGAGTGAGCCTCTTTCTTTTTGCATGAAATGTGCTTCATTGGAGTCGTTGTGATCTTATATATAGACAATAAACTTGGTCGGATGGTTAAGTGATAGGCATTGAAGTGAAAAATTCGGATTAAAGAAACAGGAATTAGCAAGGATGGATCAACTGAAGTGTTATAGATATCTTTCAGATGAGTTAAAAGAGTTAACAACACTGGTGGTTCATTGGATATGATTAACTGGCCAAACACGATTCATAAAAATGACACATAATTTGGGAAAGACTGCTGATAACGATGGTGGTTAGAAGGTTTCTAATTTGGAATAGTGAAGAACAGAAGAAAAGAAGAGCATAAAGATCAGGAGAAGAGGAAAATGAAGAGCCATTACAGATTTATAATAATAGCCTATCAAATAACAATAGAGAAAACAAAATTATCAATAAAAAATGTCAACCACTCATGAACAAAATATTCAATAAAAAAGCTCTAATTAGTCCCTCCTTCATTAGATGATAAACATAAGGTGTTTTTTATTACATAATTCATTTTATAGATAAGACTGTTGATAACTATGACGAGTCTAGTTTGGCAGGGAAGGATAAACTAAAGAAGCGGATGAAGAATAGGACAAGATGAAGAGTAAGGATCGATCAAAGAGACATAAAAGAGGACATGATCTAGAACGGGGAAGGACAAAGTAAAGAAGCGAATGAGAGAAGAATCGAAAAAAAGACGAAAGAGGATGGGAAGAGAGGGAAAGGGAAAGGGGGAGGAAAGTGAGAGGGAACAACTAAATCTATCAAATAACATATACAACAACAACAACAACCAAGCCTTAATCCCACTAGGTGGGATATCAAATAACATATAGAAAACAAGAAAAAGGAAGAAAAAACTAACCCTCATCAGTTTTTTTCAGCCGAGTTATATGGCTGGGCGACTTGAATTACCGAATCGCACTGAGCTATTTAGAGACAAAGAAGCTTCTTGAAGATAATAACTGGGACGCCCTCCTTGAGAAGGACCAGGTGATTTTTCCTTCTTTCCATTCCATAGATTTAGCTGATTAGCACAAAACATGTATCAAATGTATGATATGTGTTGTATAGCTTAGGACTGAAAGAGAAGCTGGAAGAGTCTTCAAGGGATGGAAGGAAGGAAAGATATACTTTGCGCCGACATACAAATACTCGGACAATTCAGATTCGTATTCTGGGGAGAATTCAAAGTCGAAAAAGAAGAGAAGAACGCCAGCGTGGTTAGTAAGGAGAACAAACTACTGACTTTCATTCTTCTAAATATCACAGTCTCTCAAACCTATTGCTCATTTAGGTGTGATCGGATACTATGGCACGGAGATAACATCATTCAGCTGTCTTATGTACGAGGTGAGTCGAGGCTGTCAGATCACCGGCCGGTTTTTGCGGTTTTTTCGGTGGAGGTTGAGGTGATTGATGATAGGTTAAGGAAGGATCTATCAGCAAGTAATATGAAAGTTGGAGTGGAAGAGCTTCTGCCTTCACCTAAGCATTCTTTTCATGAAAAGCATGTAAGTTTACAGACAGATATTGATCTTTTTCTAGTAGCATCATCTTCATCACCAGATATTCAACAGCATAAGTGATTGCTCTATTTTCTGCTACGCAAATGCAAATATTTGCTTAATGGATTTTGATTATTTCATGCAGGAAATATCAGAACTAAGAAGAACTGAAGAGTAATTAAAGCCAGGCCCTTTGTTTTTTGACAATTTTATTCTTTGAGAGAATTTTTGAGGAATTTTCATGCCAATGTGTTTTGACTTTTTAATGTGTCTCAGTAGTAGAATAGTTTGTTGATATGGATAGTTATACAGAATTAATGTGAAACAGAGAGAAGCAATATTTGATTATAAATGGAGTCAAAAATTTGAATTCCAAGAGGAACAATATTAATCTAGAGATGATTTCCCAAATTTCTATGCAATTGTAAATACAGAAATTTACATTGTAATACGAACCTGAAAACTTTAAGACGTTTGGTAATGGAAAAAAAATTAATTTAGTTGAATTTTTTAGTCATTTATTAAAAACATATATGATATAAATAAAGTAAGTTAATTATATTAAAAATTGTGAGGGACGTGAGATAAAGTTGATTGATTTATTGAGGATTGTGTTGGATGTGAAAATAAAGTGATTGTTTAATATTAAAATTTGTGTAGAATGAAATATAAAGTAATTTTTAATTTTTTTAAAAATAAATTTAAGATTTTAGCTAGGGTTAAAATTAATTATATTTTTTTATCTATTGCTAAACAGGGCCTAAGGTATAAACATAATTTCTTCCTTTCTAATTTCTCATGAGAAGTGATAGAAATAGCTAAAAATCATAATACTAAACAAAAACAAAAAATCTTGCATGTTAAATGAACATAAGAATTGTCTCATATTGATTAATTCATCACAAGTAAATTATAGTGTCCACTTAGTTGTATATTAAGTCTCCCATTTCTCCTAACAAAGTAGCATTAAAGCCACTTGGGGTCAAGTGATCACGCTAGCTGTGCTCCATGGTAGCATGCAATGGCCCATCACGATTGAGATTGCAAGAGTAGGAACTCCTCTCATATCAGTGTTTATGGGTGAGTTCTCGGTTGGGGATTGCACTTGATAGGTGGCCTATTGGAGGGAGAGTGGATCCAACATCATGGATTTTCATGGTAAGGGGAGTTTGCTAACTACATATGAGAATAATTCCACATTGTTGAGTAAGTTGCTAAGGGTATTCCTCTTTATGAAGTTTGTTGACAAACGACAGAGTCAAAGAAAATCAATTGAGATGCAATCTTCAAAGATAATCCTCAAAAAAGTTCGGCCTCAAAGAAAGGAGGTTGTCGAGAAGATTATCTATCGACAATAAAGAGTCTTTATTGAAAAAAAGATACTTTAGACAAAGGTGGGCAAGCTAAAGAAAAATCCTCAATGAAGATAAACTTTGAATGAGATTGGATAAAAAGAAGAAAATCTTTAATGAATGGTGGACCCCGAGCGAGGACGAGCTATGAAGAAGGAGATTCTTTAGAAGAAATTAGTGAACTCGTTCTGATGAGATATAGAGCGGTTGTAAAGCACATAGTGCATGCTCTAAAGAAGGTCAAAATCAAGAATTGTAGCTGGCTCCTATCAAAAAAAAAAAAAAAAGAATTGTAGCTGGCTTGGAACTTAGTTATTATCATTACTAAAAAGAATGAGGACATTGCACCTATGATTCAGTTAGATCACAAGGAGTCACCCAATAGATTAATAGGAGAGGCTGAAGAACAAAGCATAGAGATGCTAGTGCTATGAAGATGATCCACAGAGAGAGTCATCACCGATAACAAAGTCCAACGATGAAGAATAGCTTTGATCCATGTGAGGTTAATCCACTTGTAGCTTTATATTTTCTAAGACAAGGACATTTATAACTTATAATCCTCTAGAGAATATTCTAAAGAAGGCTATTAAGCTTGTAATACACTTGTAATAGTGACATTTTTTCTTACCGATTGGCTGTTGGATTTTTCCGTTTGATTTACACGTTAATATTGTTGTCTTCTAGCTGTATTTTTAGTTTGTTCATCATACCTAGAAATTCGCAGAAGATGTTTTTAATTCTAAGTCCTTTCTTTGAAAAGAAGACATGGAGTCGAAAAAGTTTTTTTTTTTAATTTTAAAAATGATTGTTTAAAAACTCCAACAAGTGGTATCAAATATGACAGTAGTTGGGTGAGCCCTTTAGAAGACATTAGACTTAACAATGTCAAGTACAATGATTAGTCTCAACGACAAGAACTATAATATTTGGAAGCATAGAACATGAGACTTCCTAGTATGAATGAATCTGCACTTGCTTCTATCTAGCCCAGAGAAGAATTCAGTATAGATGAAACCCAAGAAATGGCAGAAGTTGGATGTTAAAGTAGCAAGTCTCATCCAGATGTAGTTAGATAATGATGTGTTCCATTTTATATCAGAGGAGTTAAACCACTCTTGGAGGAAGTTGGAAAGCCTCTATGAATAGCAATAAGACCATCCTAATAAAGAAGTTTGTAAATATGAAGGTCAAGGAACGAATTTCAATCACTTATAATACAAAAAAATCATTCCTCAATAATAAGGCCTTTGAAGCTGAAAAAATGGAGGAATTAGAAAAGTGACATGCATCATAATCACGATAAATCTCGAGAAAGAAAGTCTTCATCGAAGAGAGAGCTTATAGACAAAAAGACGAGACACTTGAAGAAGGAATGCTACAAATAGAAGAGGGATAAGAAGATGTGATATGAAAAGACCAATACTTTTTTTTCTTAAAGTGTTGTTATTGCAACTGCAATAGAGGAATAACTTCTAATCTCATCCATTATCAAAGAAAAGTGTGAGTGATTTAATAAAACATGGTATAAGTTGAAGACTCCAATGCATCTTATTATGTGAAAAGTTGAAAAGAATTATTTCTAATGTATGCTTTAGAGACTTCAATGTTGTCAGAATGGGCAAAGATGGAGTGTTGAAAATAGTTGGCATGGCGGACAGAACTTGAAATCAGCTTGGAATGCAAGCTAAAACTCAAGGGTGCTCGATAAGTCCTATATATTCGTCTGAACCTAATCTCATAAGGAAGCTAGACAAAGAATGGAAAATTTATAATTCCCATGGTCAAAGAGGGCGGGAAGTGCTTGTCAAGTGATGTCTTAAGAGAAGAGAATCACTAAAGTAAAATACAGCTTTTGTCAGGCTTTTAGGCAGATAAATACTCATAAAAAAGGCATAAAAATGAATCATCTCGTATCAAAAATGGAGGGGAGTTCCTAAGGTGTATAAGTAAATAACATGATCCTAAAAGATAGGGACACCTTTTGGGGAAAAATTGTGATGTTAATAATAGAAAACTCTGTAGTTAAGTGTGCTTGGGCTATAGCAGTACTGAGATAGGTGATCTCTTGGGAAGTACTTAAGTCATGCAGTTTTTTAAAATCAAAATGGGCAATACTTCTATATTTACATCACAAGATATTATAATATGGTATCAGGCAGAAGATAGGGAGCCTGTGATGCCTGTGGCCAAAGAGAGTATAGAGAGATCGTCGGATGATATCTCAAGAGAAGAGAATCACTGGAGCAAAGTATAGCTCTTGTCAAGCTTTTAGGCTGATAAAGAGTAGTGAGAGAGACATAAGAATGAATCATCCTACATAGAACAAAGAAGGGACTTTCTTAGTTGTATAAGTAGATAATGTAATCTCAAATAATAGATGTGTTTCTTGGAACAAAATTGTGAAGTTAATGATAGAAAATTTCGTAGTTTAGCGTAGTTAGGCTAGAAAATTTCTGGGATGTACTTAAGCCACATAGTTTCCTAAAGCTGAAAAGGATAATATTTCTATATTTAGATCACAGGAGGTTACAATATTTGTCCCTTCGGCAATGGTTATTGGAATCTTCCCAAAGCGCCATTATCATGACTAGGGCAATAAGGTGTTGCTCCCTCAATGACTAGAGGTAAATGTGTGCAGCAAGCCTTTGATAAGAGTAGCTGGAGTGAAGAGGCATCTAATGAGCTATGGCATAGGAACCTGGGCCACATGCCTGAGATAGGCCCATCCCATGAAGGTATACATGATCAATGTGCTCATTGAGTTGTAGGCAAGCAGACAAAAACACCATTTGTGAAGCTGACATTAAAGGTGAAGCCAAAAATCATGGAGAAGATTTATTCCAATGTCTGTGAAGTAAGCTGGAGATTGCTTGGAGGAGTATCCTATTTTGTTGCATCATCGAAGATCACTCTAAGAAAACTTGGGTGTATCACTTGAAGTCAAAAAATCAAGGTTTCGACAAACTCAAGGAGCTTCATCTGCTTATGAAGAGAAAACAAAGTATCTAAAGTGTATACTTACATAAAACAGATGTGAATACGTGAGTCAGTTCAACAAGTACTGTCGAGACCATAAAATCTAGCATGTTTGAATAGTGCTTTCAAGATTCAGGTACATGTAGAGATAATGTATATGATGTTTTTTGATTTAAAGAGAATGTGTTTATGTTTTATGTATAATATAAAATAAAATTATTTTAATATAAAAAATTGTGTGAAATGTGGCACAAAATTAAATTTTTTATTGAGGTATATGTAGATTATGAAGTAAATTTGATTTTAATGTTAAACTTATGTATAAAGTAAAATAAAATAAAAAATTTTATACAATGATTTGTAAGAAAATTTATATATAATACTCTATAACATTTTATTTATATATTAATAATCATTCAAAATTTATATATATTAATCGACTCTATAATCTTAAATATTACATAAACACCACTCATGTTAACATTTGTTAAGAAAAAATGCAATATTCATAGAATATTTTGTCTGTAGGATGACGTCGACCCAGCACCATCCTACGACGACCAACTGACACCACCGATCTACCATCACTCCGTTAGTTGCCACTACTAGATAACTACCACACCACAAATTGGCCATAATTGGGAACCTTGCTGCTATAATTTGGCCACCATCGATACTATGTGTTGATCATCATTGTAAGAAGATCGTCACTGACAACTGTATTGACCACCACTGATGGCCATGTTGCCCGATGCCGACCACATCACTATTGGGCACCGATTGCCACTATTAGCCATCATTATAAGTGTTTGGGTTAGGTTAACAATAGGTTAACAATGACAATATTAACTAATTATTATTACTATAATATTGAAGATTGTAATATAGTTTAAATAAATTTTGAAATATGATTAATATGTAGATATAGTCTTTGGTTCGAGCTTTTTATTTAGGTTAGAGAAATAAAATATTTTATTTTTTATGTTTAATAGTAATGAAATGTATTTTAATACTAGAAAGTATATAAGATGTGAAATAAAGTTAATTTTGATATTCGTATTTATGCTATATATAAAATAAAGTTGATTTTTATAGTTTAAATTTATATTAGGCTAAAAAAATATGCTGAACTAAATGAGGAATTTGCATATAATTGTTTTGAATATGAGATAAGATGTTCTCCCAGCGCAGTGAGGAATTTGCTTGCCCAAGTACCACCGTACTAGGAATATTTGAGTTCAAGTGAGGCGGAGAAAATTGTGATATTTGGGTAAAAAGTTTCAATATTAAACTTGAGAAAGCAAAAATATTGATGCCCTAACTTTGAGGGCTCAAATCAAAGAAGGCCTAAGAATAATGAGGTGAAAGGAGAAGATCCTTAAAAATCAGTATTGTACTTATCTGGATTATATGAGAGAGAGGCGCAGGGAAACTGGTGGCGATGCTCGTGAACTGGTCGCTGGTGAAGCCGTAGGTGCTCAGTTGATGAGGATCTGCTTTCTTCCTCGTTCCGATGGGGATCTGCTTGGAAGTAGAAACGGCAGCCGCGGCCGCCGGACTTGAAGAGATAGCAGACGAAGAGGTTCCGATCAAACCTCGGCGGGGTCTGAAGACAAAATGAAGCATCCGGCTCCTTCGATGGAGCCGCGCCGGAGAGACGAAAATCATGAAATCTGGTGAAGCAATTTCAATGTTAATTTCTCTATTTAAAAAATAAATGTTAATTTATTAATTAATTAATTATTATTTAACTGTAAAATTCTTTTTTTGATAGAATATTTAAATGTAAAGTTCCATGTCTCGTATGAGCATCTTCCATTTTGATTTTAGAACAATGCAAGAAAGTCAGCTCATCTTAGTGCTACTGTTAGCTCAAATATATTTAATTATAAATTTCTCGTCATTAATTTATTTATTATTCTTTAACTAAAAAAACTACTAGTAACCATTGTCATTCGGTCATCATTGTTAAAAAATAAATCAGCCACTATCAAATCTCGACATATAGTAGGTTTAGGTTAATCGATCAACGAGTCACTCTAATTTGGTTTTCGAAAAAGTTTAATGCACCTAATTGAATTACACCTCACCGAACAGCCTCCTATGAGTTAAACAGTCTCAGGCAAATAGGCTACTACCTGAAAGCTCTTGTCACATCATAGTCTTGCTCTCTTGCACGGTACTCTAGCCTAAAAGGGAAAGGGAAGGTGCTCTTTATTAATATTTGACTTGTTAGGCGGCGTGAGCAGCCTGACTATGACACATAGCTGTTTGGGTGTTAATGAATAGCCATCTACTTCATTTACTTTCACTTAATCCCTTTTTATCATAAATACTTATATTTATCAAGAGAAGAAACCCCTCAGCAACCAACTCCTTAACTAAAAGTCTCTAGCAAAACTCTCTCAGAATTGTGCTCAGCTTATCTCTCTGCTCCTCCTCTCCACCAGAGGGTAACATCCCGTGATCTCAAATAGTAGAGGCATCTTTTGGGGCAAAATCATGAGACTTAAAAACTCCGTAGTTAAGTGTGCTTGGGTTGGAGTAGTACTGAGATTGGGTGACTTCCTGGGAAATACTCAAGCACACAGTTTTCCTAAAGCTAAAACGAAAAATACCTCTACAATGAGATCACAGGATGTTACAAGAGGGTCTTTCTTCTGAAGTCCTTTATCACTCATTTGTCCAAATTATGACTTATCTGTACAATTTCGTCCAACTCTATTCTTCATACAATTTTAGTTTAATTTTTTTACTTAAACAATCATCTTTCCCCTTTTTAGAACAAGTCATTACATTCTAGCCCTCACCTTTCTCTTCGATACGAATAATTACATATGCACTTTCAGATATAATTGTATTACTTATTTAATCTCAAAAAATAAATATTTATAACTATTACTCTAAAAAATAAATAATATTTATATCTTCATTCTCAAAAATAAATATTTATATTCTTATTTTGGTGTTCATATTTATTTATGTAATAATTATATTGTATCCCGTCTTTGATGTCACCGAATGCAAATTTTTTATTTTTGGTTGGCGTATATAAATATTTATTTTTAAAAAATTAAGTAGCAAAGAAAGTATTTTCAGAGACATGTAATTGTACATCTCATATTTTTAATATATTTCTTCTTATTATTATGTTATATTAATTAATTAATTCTTCCAAGCATTTATTGTTCAATTACTAAAAACCTTGAATACTTGAATTAACAACTTGTTAAAAATTATTTTTAATTACAATTAAATTAAAAATATACATCAATTAGTTGCATTCTATAAGAATGACAAGTCAGGCCAAAATAATTTTTAACAAAATCTTCAAAAATAAAAATTAAATTTATTTAATATTTTATATTAATTTTAATTTTAAAAATAATTTTATTTTATATGCTCAACTATTGTTATAAGCCTTCAAATTTATTTCATATTCAAAAAAGGAAAACTTAAAATCTAGCTGGCCTTGTCAGTAGAATCTTTCAGCCTGTGCTAAGTCCAGGCTTGTAGCTTTGCTCAACAATTTAAGCACTCTAAAATTAATTAGGGCAAATTATGCAGGTCCATATTCTTGAATATATAACGGGTTCTAAGTTTTAATAAATTATTAAAATAAGTTTTTTTTTATTTTTATTTTTATTAAAATTTTTTAAAATTACATTTTTATTTTCTGTAATTCTCTTTCATCCTGATTCGGCGCACACGGCCGGCTGGCGGCCCGGGAGACCCGCCGGCGGCCCGGGAGACCCGCCGGCGGCCCGCGCAACCAGCGCGTGTATGCCAGATCGGGAGGAGCACGGACGTGGTGCTAGAGCGACCCGTCGGTGGCCGCGCGGGCCGCGCGCGTGTCAGATCGAGAGGAGAGAGAGAACGACAGGGGTAAAACGGTAATTTTAAAAAAGTTTAATAATAAAAAAAATAAAAAAAAACCCATTTGATAATTTATTAAAACTCAGGAATCCCGATGTTATAAATTTAAAAATATGAACCTGCGTGATATTAAGCGTTAAACTCAAAGAGCTGAGTATAATTTGCCCAATTAATTATTTTATTTTTGATAAAAATTAATTATTATTTATAATATATTTAAAAAATTATTTGATTTAATGTTATTTTGATATTATGTTTTATTATATTGAGTGGAGTAGTTGTTTGAATAAAAATTTAAAAGTATTATGTATATTAAATTAAAATTATTAAATAATAATTATATATATATATAAAAAAAATTAGTTTTTTTTTTTGGATGAGATTTTTTCGTGAAAGTTAATTACTTGTTTTTCCTACATATCGACTTCACGAGATTGGCGGGGTTATCGGGGAGTTGGACCGCGATCGGGCGAAAAGAGAATCCCGATCTCTTGATCGTCTCCGTCGACGCCCTCTGCAGCCGGGAAGACTACATACCGCGCGCCTCTGCGGCTTCAACAGGTGCGGTTCGATACGTCTCCGTGGTTTCATCTTCTCTCAATTCTCGCTCTAGATCGCAGGGCTCTCTAGGGTTTTCAATTTTGCCAGATCCGAAGCTGTTTCTTCTGTAAGTTCCTCGAATATGATATCTCATCTTTACCTTCTGTTTGGTGGGTAAGCGGAAGATGAGATCGTGGAAATGGGTCTAATTATACACCCAAAGTTTTCCCGGATAAGATTTCTTGAGTTTCTTTGTTCTATTTAGTCTAGGGTTTCTTTCGGCCGGCGTTCTGCTGTTAGAGACTACTACTACTGCTGGAATTATTTTTTTTTAGTTTTCGGGGAATGTCATTTTTTGGGGGATTTTCTTCTCCCTGGTCTGATGGACCTCTCATTACGACCGCAGGTATTCGCCTGAGTTCTTGTTTTATCGTTTTATGGCCTTGGAGGTCCAGGAGATTGTTCAGGTAAAGTCTAGGAACTCCACCAACAACGTGTCAGGCGAAGAACCGGCATTGCAGAATCAAAGTTCTTGTGTTTCTCAAGCTATTTCTAGGCTTAACAACATAAGGACCCAGAAGAAGCTTAACGTGCGGGATTTTCCCCACGTACTTACTACAAAGGCAGCTCTTTTAACAGGTGACAGCAGAGGCTCTGGTGATTCCGGTCGCAATGGGCGCAGCTCCATTACTGACCTCCCGGCGGCTCTTGTTTCAGAAATTCTACGCTGCCTGGATCCAAAAGAGCTAGGAATTGTATCCTGTGTGTCAACTATACTTCATACTTTAGCATCTGGTCATTATGGGTGGCAGGAGTTCTACTGCAAACGATGGGGCCCTCCCTTGGGCACATCTATTAGAGCTGGATCAGATCTCCCGAGCGAGAGAACATGGAAGGAATTGTACGTGGAGAGGGAGATGAGGAGCAAATCGTTCATGGGACGGTATAGCATTGATGCTCTACGCGGGCACACAGAGGCGGTCCGTGCAGTTTGTATGCTGCAGTATGCGAATCTGATACTTACTGGAGGCTATGATGGGATTGTCCGAATGTGGGACATGGAAGATGGATTGTCGATTGCAGCTTCACAGCCTCTTGGATGCACAATTCGTGCAATAGCAGCAGACAGTAAACTCCTTGTAGCAGGTGGCACAAATGCTTTCCTGCAATGCTGGAGGGCGATTGAAGGGAACCCTCATCTTTTTGACATCGCTGGGTCAGCTGTGAACCAGGATGGCGACTTTCGGCTCTGGGGACACGAAGGTCCAATAACCTGCCTCGGTTTGACTTCCACTAGAATCTTTAGCGGCTCGTGGGATATGAGCATCAGAGTTTGGGATCGAAGCAGCTTGAAGTGCATTAAGATATTGAGGCATGGTGATTGGGTGTGGAATCTTGTCCCCCGTGGCGCTGGAGTTGTGAGCACAGCCGGCAGGGGCATCTACATTTGGGATATTTCTAATGGAAATTTGATGGATGTAATTCATGATGCTCATGTAAGTAATGCCTATGCTTTGGCTTGCAGCTACTCTGGTGACTTGGTGTTTACTGGTGGAGATGATGGAGATATTCACATGTACAAGGTTATTAATGATAGTGATGGCGTCAAAATTGAGCCTTGTGCTATTTGGAAACCACACACAACTACTGTTCAGTCTCTTGCATTTGAGTTCCCATGGCTTGTATCATGTTCAAGTGATGGAAGGCTAGCTTTAATAGATGTAAGAAAGCTGATGAAACCAGATGGCCTTCCGCTAGCGAGCTATTCAAGTCCGAATTTTGAACCTCCGCAGAGAATGCTGCATGGTTTGGGGCACAGTTTGTATGCAGTAGCCATTGGGGCAGACAGAATAATCTCTGGGGGAGAAGAGGGAGTTGTGCAAGTCTGGAACTTCTCGCAAGCCCTGGAGATCGAAGAACGGGTTCGTGCGTTGAGAGGGATTCGGCTGGAGAACCGCATGAGGCGGCGGAGGATTCAGATTGAGATGAATGGCAGAAGTGGAGTGGCTGACCAGAACTTGGGAGCAGCAAAGCGAAACCAACTGAATGGCAACCGGAGTGGACCTTGGCATGGCAAAAGGAGAGACCAGAAATCATGATGTGGGATTTCTTAGCATGATATCACATTGTGAGTTCAGTAGGAAGCACTGCCTTATTGTCACTTTCTGGTTCAAAGAAATTGGTCAGCCACTTCTCATACTTCTTTTTTAGTCATTATTGCACATGCATAGCTTCTATTAGATCATTTTCTTTTGATTGAGATGCTGTTTCAACTTAGTTGATCCAGATAATTTTTCTTTTACTTATTTGATAAAAAAAAATATATATATTTTTTGGACTAGAGTTATTTCTATCCATTTTGAAAGGGTACAGTTTCAGGGGTGTGACTTTAAGTGATGATAGAACATTTTTGGTATCACTGTTTGCTTTCAGATTTTAACATGATATTTAAGACATATTATAATTATAGTTTATATTTTGGGGGCATTTCGTACAGAACAGAGAATTCTTTGAAAATTATGAGTTTCATATAAATGTTTAAAAACTTTAATAAAAATCCCATTAAACTCTAACTTTTTATTTGTAAGGTTAAAATTAAATTTGGATAGAGATATTTTTTTATTAAAAGTTGTGAATGATGTGAAGTAAAGTTAGTTATTATGTTGAGATATGTGAGGGATGTGATATAAGTTAGTTATTATTTTAGCAATGTGTGTAGGATGTGAAATAAAGTTAATTTTTAATATTAAATTTTATGTGTGATGTAATATGTTAGGTTAAAATTAAAGCAGGTTAATTTTTAACTCGCGGACAAATGAGGCCAATTTTAGATCTTATACCAAAAACCACCCGAAAACTCACCCCAGCCCTTAAATTATCCCTAAATCTTAACACATTAAAAAATTAATCATACAAACTAAAGTTTTAGTTATTATTGATTAGGACTAGGTAATTTATTTTAAATTCAATATAAAAAAAAGGTGAAAGTCTCTTCAATGGAGTCGCGAATTACACACAATGAGGTAAGAATTTGTTTGAATACTTGTGTGAAATTCGTAAATTTTTTAGAAGTTCATGTCTTGTATATAAATGTTTATATTGTTTTGGATATATAATATTTTTCTACTTAAAACGTATACATGCATCATTTCTTGTGTGAGAGACAGCTTACAGTTTGATAGAATGAGAATTTCAGTTTCTTTTGGTCTGGTTAATTTATTGGGGAACAAAATGGTTCCTATTTTACCTTTTTCAGATTAATTTTATTTAGAATCAAGAAGGTTAATGATTTTGTAATGTTTTATACTCTAAGTTCATTTCTGATATATATATATATATATATATATATAATTTTAAATTTAACATATGGTTATGTTTTAATATTAATATTTTTGTTGAATGAAAAATAAAATTATTAAATTTAAAAATATTAATAAAATATTATTTGACCTGTAAATCAAATGCTCCTGAATTGCAAATATGATGCACTAGGCTATTTGTAAGCAGTGTCTCATAAGAATAACTGAATAGGGAACTGTTTAAGTTCGTATTTATTTATTAAAATTAAGTTCAAGCTTATTCGAGTTTAGTTTGTAAACATAAAAATATATTTGGGCTTGCTTTATGTGATTTGCGAATGAGTTTATTAATATTTTTGCAAATATATATTTCAGTTCACAAAGCTATAACTATGCTTTTATTGAAGATTTTAATGTGTGCACAAATTAATTTATTATTTTAATTCATGATTTATGGGTTTTTTTTAATTTATAAATAAAATATATTAGAATGTTTAAATGAATCATTAATTAAATTCTAAAAAAATTAAAAAAGTATCATCTTATAATGAAATATATTTATGAATTTTATTAAGTTGTAAGAATATTTTTATAGTATATTTTAAGTATAATATAAGTTGTAGACTATGGCTATTTTGTTCAGTTCTTTTAGCATGGATGGAGTAATACCTTTTTAAAATTATATTTGTTTAAATTTTTATTAAATTATAAATCATAAATTATTAGTTTGATGAAAAAAAAAATCAAACCTAAACTTTTTAAAATTTAATTTAAAAGATATTTGATTTATTGTTATTTTGATGTTATATTATGCAATCTAATATTATAATATTTATATTTATATTATTTTTTAATTAATAATTTTATAATTTTATAAGATGATATTTATAAATATTTTTAAACTGAGCGCCCTTTTAGGGTCATTTAATTCAGTCTTATTTAAAAATATTATTATTTAGTTTGACGATATTTTTAGAATATTTTTTAAAAAATTATAAAGTTGTCAATTAAAAAATGAAATTTAGATAACATGATATAATATTAATATAGCATTAAATCAAATGCTTCCTTAAATTTTTTTATTTGAACTTGCATTTAATATCAAAAGTTTTTTACATGGAGTTTTCTCCATTAATCTCAATCTTTTGTGTCCCTATTCATAATTGTTTAGAGCTGTACTAGATTGAACACATCGATTAACTAAATCGAGCTAGGCTAAGTCGAGCCGCTTTGTTGCAGGGCCAAATCACTAGCACCGGTGACTTCGTTATAATCTACGACCTCGAGCGTAGATTATAACAATATATTTACTTGTACATAGTTATCTTTATTTCTGTATTTTTTCGAGTTGTTTGGAGTCGTACATTATTATTGTATCAATGAGAATGCCCACTTTGATGTCATGTATAAATATAGTGGGTCAATTTGAGACTTATATATGGGTCGGATCAAATTGGGTTCAAGAATAATTCATCTTGAACTAATTTGATTCAAATTGGGCATGTTTGAGACTTATTTATGATGCAGCTAAAATGGGAGGACTTGGAGGCAATTTCACCTTAATAAAGCCGGCCCTAATTGGATCGGCTTTCTGTCTCTGCCGCGCCTACTTCGCCGGTTTCGCCCACTTCGCCGGTTTCGCCCACGACGTGCCGAGCTTTCCTCGGCCGATCCGGCCTCGCCTAGCCGCGTCCGAGTCATTAGCTTCCACGATCTCCGTCAACGCTGCATCGCGCAAAGCCAGTCAGGTTCTTTTCATCGCTCGCCCCCTCCTACTTCGCCCGGTCGTGTGCACGTCCAATAGACCCACGGCTTCTATAAAAGGGAAACTCAGAGAGAGGGCGAGGAGGATGCTGATGATATTGACTGTTTTGCGATTTCACCTTCTGAGTTGAGGGAAGAAGTGATCTTCGAGCGAATCTGCGCAGGTTACGTCGATTCGGACGGGAACGCAGAGGGGCTGCAGGTTTCCCTTGGTTTTTCTGTTCTGGTTTCGGGTTCAGTTCTGATTTCATTTGCCTTGAATCTTAATTTCATATTTAGTTCTGTCTTTCATCTGCCCTGGATCCTGATTTCAAGATTATGTTCTGATGCTTTGATAATTAGATGGCTAATTTTTTTTGAGTTCCCTACATATTTAGTTGCTGTAAATCCTGAATGCCATGCTTTATGCAATTGATAATTTCTCTGCTTTTTCTATGAGTTTTAAAATTACTGAGACTAGAAATTGATATCACTTTGAATCTGCTACCAAAAGGTGGTATTAATCACCTAATCAGTAAGTTCTTGAAACTCATGTGAAGGGTAACTCAGTTTGTGCTTATTAGTTAATCTGTGTTAATTTAATAGTTTATCTTATCTGAATCTGCAAGAGTTTATTGAATTTGCACAAAGCATATTTAATTTTTTTTAGAAACTCCATGAAGGTTATGTGATTCTGTGAATGTTGTTAGATAGTATAATTTGCATATATTTTGGTTAATCTCCTCAAATCAAACATCACTATATTTTATATTGCATTATTACCTAGGCACATATCCTTCATTGGTCGTAAGACTCGCTTTAGCGACTCTTCACGCGGCATCACGCTTTCTCTTAACTACTTAACTACTTTAACAGTGTCAAGGGTTTGCCTTTCACCCAATCACATAACACCAAAAAAAGGTCAAGCTCTCTTCCTTTTTTCTGCAAACGAAGTGGAAATTTGTTCTTCAGTTGATCTTAGCAATCAAGGACAGTTATGCCTTCTTAGTCATTTGAGTAATGATTGCCGCTACTATGCTAGCAAATAGTTCTTACAAACTATCATCGCTACAACAGTCACAACAATTATAACAATGCAAAACCTGTAACAATCAAGAGTATCATCTACTGCAGTTATCAATAGCCGAAATAAATGAAGAAGACATGCGACAGTCTTTCAATAGTTCTCTAGAAGAGTTTTAACTGGAAGTTACTTTCACACTAAAAAACCTAGTCATCATAGCCACAGGGACCTCAACTATAAATGGAAGACATCATTGATTGTAAAAAAGTTTATAAATTAGTTCTTTTTTTTTGCACGAATTTTCTCACTGAAATTCACTTGCTTCCTCAAGAAGGAGCTTGTACTCGGGGAATTAAAGCTTGGGGTACTTCAAAAATCCACCAAGTATCCTCTATCATGTTGACCATTGCTTTTGAATGATGGCTTCCCTTAGTTGCTTTCATCAATAAGGCCGACAAAGAGGGATAAGTCCACGATGAGTGAAGAGTTCCAGTCGAAAGAGAACGATGGATAATTCCCATGGATCAACCTAGGGGAGTTGCTCGAGGAAATTCTACAGCTGAAGACCTTCCATGAACGAGGATTGTCTCCTGTTTTTATTTGTGAGAAATATCCTGATCATTGCCTTTGCTTTTTTGTCTTGAAAATTTTTCGAAAAACTACCAATGAATATGGACCACCTGATTAAAGATCCTATGCACGACGAATTACTACGTGTTAGTAGGAATATGTTTCTAGCACTAGTTTCTTGTTTATATTCTCCTTTGTGATAGATCCCACCGCATGCTTAATGAAATATTTATTATTGATACTTGAACATTGAAATTTATCATCTCAAAGACTAGATCTTATTACTTGTGGATCCTTATTGCATTCTAAGCACATAATACATATAAGGTTCTTCATTTCTGTGCCCATGTTAGATATATTTTGAAGTATTTATTGAATTTAAACATTTTTAAATTGGAAAAAAATTTAATAAAATTGGAACTGGTTTGGAACTGATTGGTTTTAGTAATTTAAAAAGAAAAATGGAATTGACTAGTTTGGAATCATTCTGAATCAAACCGAATTGATTCTCTTCTTATCGGACCCAGGTCCCGTATAACTGGATTAAAATTGGTATGGTTCGGTCTGATAGCCATCCCTAAGGTAAGTACAATCAAGGAAAACAAACAGGGAACAAAAAATCATTTAATAGTGGTTCATTTTGAAAATTTTCCTGATTGGGTTGCTATTGATATACTTTAGTTTTGGTTTGGCAGGTTGTAATTATTTTCTTCTTTTGTTAGGGTTTTTTTTTGAAGGATTCTCAATTTTTTGGCAGGGAAGAGAGAAGGATTTGGATGCACCAAGCTAGATATCCAATCATGGAAAAACCTGAGCATACTCCTGCGAGATGTTCTCACTGTGCTGGGCCTCTTTCCAAGGACTTGGTATATTGAGAAATCTCTTCTGCTCTCTTCACCCACCATCTCCTAGCTTTTTCTTTTTTGCTATTTGTTGTTTGACTAATGGTGATTTTCGTGCTCTAATTTGCTATTGTTTGCTCTAATTATGTAAGGAAACAAGTAGTTGGACAGTTGGGCCATTGATTCGTGACAGCTTCTCCATGGTGGGCTTTTCTTTTTTTTATTTCTTTCACCACTCAATGCAATTTTTAAACAGCAAAAGCCTCTTTTAGTGATTTTTAATGAAACAATCAGTTGAAGTAGTCTTACACATGAGTTTTGTTACTAAAAGTTGCATTGAGCTCTAAATTCTGTAGTATGATCATTAAATTATTTTGCTTGTCATTGAATAGATTGGGACTGGTGTGGGAGGTACAGCAAGCGCTTTCTATGGATTCAACCATGGTACATTTATAGTCTTCTCAAATTTGTTCGTCTTTTGTGTTCATGCTGTCTCTGCTGTTACTCATAGTAGTCATCATTCAAATATTTGTTCAAACCTTGACGCTATCCTTCCATGACTTTGATTTCCCCATTGAACTATGAATTATGGATAAGCCCATTAGATACAACAATTCTTCGAGGTTGTTTTGGCCTAATTTCACTGATTATGTTTGGATAATCCAGATTTAAATGTCTACTTGATTTCCTTTCATATCATGAAAAAAAAAATATCAGTGTTGATTTCATACATTTCTTTAATATTATGTCTAACGATAGAAGTGCAGCTGTTATTTCTTTTGCTGGATGGAAGACATCATTGATTGTAAAAAAGTTTTTAAATTAGTTCTTTTATTTTTTGCACGAATTCTTTAGGTCCGTGTGCACCCTAATCCCCCTACTCTCCTCGTTTGGCTCTAGGATCATTTTGGTTCTGCCCAATACTAAAATGGTACTCAATTAAAATAATAATAATAAAAATGCATTTTTATTACATTCTATGTAAATTTTAATATAAAAAATATATTTAATTTCATATACTCAATTATTTTTAATAAAATTATCAATTTTATTTTACATATTTAACGAATGAAATATTTAGTTAAGATATGAAATAAAGTTGATAGTTTGATTAAAAAGTAATTGAATATGTAAAATAAAATATAAAATTTTTTATATAAAAGTTTGTGTAGAATATAATAATAATTTTTATTATTTATCATTTTTTAATTTAGTATTATTTTGGTTTTAGATAGGACCACAATGGTACTAAATTAAAAATAGTAGATTGTATTTATTTAGATAAAATAACTATTCCATTCCATTTTTATTTATCATGGAATAATTATATTCATATTTACTTTGATGGAATAACAATTTTATAATAATTAATCTCTATTGTATATTTTATAGAATAGTAATTTATTTTTTCTATGAAATAGTTATTTCTAAAATATTATTTTAAAATTATTTTTATTCACATATATATATATATATATATATGTATTTTTATATTTATATTAAGTACATATATATTTATATAATTTATATTTATTTGCTTATTTGTAAAAATTAAATTTAATAATAATAAATAATATAATATTTTATTAAATTATATTCACGATTATTTCAGTATTTTTATTTTCTATTTACGTATTTTTTATATTCTATTTTATTTAAATAAATAAATAAATAAATTGTAATTCAATTTCAATTTTTATTCAATTTCATAAATGTACAGTAAAGCTCTGGCTATCATCGATGAACCCATTTTGCTATCCAAAACGCTCATCAGCATTTACAAAAAACTTAGTATGAAACAGAAGGCCCAATTTATAAATGCTCCAAAATTTATTTTACAAAATGCTTTAAATTTGGAAAAGGAAATGGACTTATATGAAATACATCTAATTACGGGTTCTTGTACATAAGTTCCTCGAATAGAAAAGCCGAGCTGCGGGAGGCTGGAGCTCGGTCGACGGCTACGACAGTTCGAAGCGGCAAGGGGGAAGCTCGACTCAGTGGTTTCTACATGGCGAAAGAGGTAGCGGATGTCAGTGGAGGAGACGTAGTGAAAGGAATTGAGGCGATGGACCTTGATACGAGCTGGAAGTCCGCCAAACTTCTCGATCTGCTTCGGAGGTTTCTCGCAGTCCAGCAACGCAGGGCGGAAGCGTACACCAGATGGCAGCGGTTCGTCATTCTTCGCACTTATTCAGCCTAGTTCTTAGTTTTCAGTAGGTTTTTCTGCCCGAATTGTTTGTTTTTGATCCAACTAACTGTTCTACGAAGCAAATAGGTTATTGTAATTATTTATCCCAGTTTAAGAGGAGATATAGTTGCATTCCTTTGTCATGAGCTAGGTTAGCCCTAATCTCTCTCCAGTTCTGCTAAAATTTTCTCCAGGCCATGTTTTTGTTTTGCTTTTTGTTTTTTCGTTTTTTGGTCAATTCAGGGTTGTAGATTCCAATGTGAATCACCGTCGGCATTGGATTCTCACCATGTTTGCTTATTTTGCAGCAAGTTGTAGATGTTAGTTTTTCCTTCATTCTTATTTTGCAGCAAACCACGGATTATCTTTTATGCTTCAGATTAAGTTATAACTGTTGATTTTCTTTTTATTATGAAGTACTGGTTAGTAGATGCTTGTATGATATACATTTAAATTTTATTAAAAGCTCAGGCACGTCGACAACTGGGATTATTCCTACAATTAAAAGTTTTTCTTTCATTTGATATACCTTTTCCTTGTGCCAAAGCATTTGAACAAATAAGTTTTCTCATCATTATGGTATCCAAGTTGGTTCCAGTCTTCTTGCATTGCAGGGTTTTCAAAATAAGCTGTATCATAGTGAAAGATTTGATTTTTAGACCAACTTTGTTGCTACAATGGTTAATGGGAGTCTTCCATGATAAGCAAATAATTGTGTTGCATATTCATAACTGTACTATATAAAAATGTTTAAAACCAGGGCAAGTGATCAGTTATATAATCTAAGTATCTAACTCATTGAATTTGTCTAATTCATCATGAAGATATTAAGTGGCAAGATAACAATACTATAACATAATAATTTAAGTTCACTTTCTACAATGTAAAATGTGGAGAGTAATTAAAAGAAATTGATCTACGAAGGTGGCCACCGTTAGCTCAAAACAAATTGAAGAAAAACATGACTAAATTATTATGAAAGAACAAGAAGATGGTCTCTGTGGCGTTAAATCATGGTAGCTGATGCCTGAGAGAGTTAAGCATAAATTAAATACCATATGTGAAAGCAAATTGCATGTGGTTGGGAGGATGTTAGTCTGAGGTCCTATGAGCTAAGTGGAGTACAAGCAAATAGGAAGGGGTGGTAATTTTGTTCACAGCTCTAAACTCACTTGAACTTGCTTGAATTTTACTCGATTCGTTTTTTTTTTGGCTAGTAGGCAACTCACTTAAAATGAAAATGTTACAACTCATAATTGACTTAATGTGTGTATATTATATGTATGTATATGTATACATATAGAATTTTTCAAATTATATTTAAGATATTTTATGTTTATAAATATGTTAAGATAGTTTATATAAAGAGAATGAAGTTTAGATACATGCATCATGTGTATAAATAAATTTATAATATCACATCTTAATATATATTATATATATAACATATATAATGAATATTTTAAGAAAAAATGGTCTTATAAATTAGCTCAACTTAATTGAAAATCAAATTTGACTTGAAATCAAAAGATCAATTTTTAGTTGAGGTTAACTAGCTGGCAAAGCCAACACTGCAAATAGGATTGGTATCTATTTGACTTCGAGATTGTTATCCTTGATTCAAAATTAGATATTTTGATTTTAAGTTGAGTTTGATTCTGGTTGACAAATAAGTTATGATTTGTAGTTTATTTTCATGTTAAATTACTTAGCAAAACATATAGATCCAAACAAGAAATTTATAGTGCATTTAAATACTATTTGGATCTATCATTAACACTCACTTTTATTTGTGTAAGCATACAGTTTGGTCTCCTAAAAGCACCCTTTATCCATGATATGTATAAATGTACCAAGTGTGGATACTGAATACATATACTATGTGTAGGTTACATATATATGTGTGTGTATATGTACACATAGATATGTGTGTGTATGTATAGATAGATGGATAGATGGATAGATAGATAGATAGATAGATAGATAGATAGATCGATTGATCTATGGTTTCATGTCATTATTTTGTTCTTTGAATAAATACATTTTTTCAGATGAAAATAATTCATTGTCTCCACTCTTTTCTGTAACAAAGTAGGCAGTAACTGCCTACGCTGCATAAGATGAAAGAGTATACTCACTAGTCAGCATCTAAAAACTTTGGTTTTGTGCAGCATGTCCACTTAGGCACTATTTGGGAGAGGTTTCTGTCACAACTGTGTTGTATAATACACATTATTTTGAAAAACCTGTTGATAAAACGTCTGTTTTGTGCAAACAGCTATGATATGGTTATGAAAACAGGTTTGGATTGGCATCCAATCATCTTTGACACAAAATGAAAATTTTTGATTCTAAGTATGTTTGATTTTGTTCTGCTGAAATTTATTTTTTTCCATTTGATCATCTAGTTTATTTGAGTTGTTTTACCTACCTTATTTATCTAGTTTATTTGAGTTGTTTTACCTACCTTGTTTCTTGAATTACATATGTATTACATGTGCTATGGCTATTACATAGATATACAGTGAATGTGCGTGCGTGTGTATCATATGCGGTTCTTTTACATACTCTCCATACTTTTCATGTACAAGTTAAATTATCTTGTGTTGCATTGCAAAACTCTATGCACATATGCTTATGCTTCTATCAAGTCAAGCGTGGTTTACAAATGGAACTCGAGCATGTTAATTTTGAGTGATTCAATTTGAATTGAGTAAACTTTGAACAATTATAGAGCTAGTTTTGAGTTTTGAATATGATTTCCAGCCTTAGAATGTCTTTCTTGCTTTGACTTTGTCCTTTTTTTTTTTTCTTTCCAGTGGTTTTACTGAGTACATGACTCATGGGGGAGATTTGGCATATCAACAATTATGTGCAGAGATAACTACCGAATTCAGTGACTGTTCAAAGCAAGCAAGTTGCTTCTTTGCTAAAACACTCTTGTCTACGCTCCTCCACTTCCCTTCCCAATATCATATGATGTAAACGGTTATAGGGCTAAATTTAGTTCATTGCAGGTTCTTGAAATGGAATCATTGTTTTTGATGCCAGATATATCTCGTGGTGATCTTTCTGGTCTACTAAAGGCTGTACAGGAACAAGAGAAAAAAAAGTTGCATTTGGTAATTGCTTGTTTGTCTCTACTAGCTTCATATCTCAAACTATTTATTTTATGATCGTACCAGTTGAGCTTTCATTAATAATCTTTAGCAGATACCCAAATTTTTTGTTGTTTTGAACTGTCTCCAAGCAACATTATTCATTAGACATCGGGTAGATTTAATTGAAATTCTGGAGAGCTTTCTCCTTTTCCTGGAAGGAAAAATAGGAAAAAGATGGTGAAGAACCTAGGAAAGATGAATAAAAAGAGATGAGATTTAGAAAAGGCAATATCACATGTATTTGGTTAATTACTTCTGGGTCCGTGAGGTTGGGCATCACTTGTATGTAGGTCCCAACTTCTAATTTGGAACAATAATGTCTTCACCTAGTAATTTGAATCTTAAATCAGATCCCTCAACTCAAAAGGGTTGCTATGATCGTGTTCTGCTTTCTCTTTTTCTTCATTCCCAGACATTATGCTGAATTTGCTTTTCTTTGCTCCTACATCAATCTCATTCCACCCAAATCAATGGCTCTCCAATGGCTGCATCTTCACTCATGGTGGCAATGATCTTACTTTCATTACAGATGATAGTTGCAGCCTGTTCAATGTTTCAATAGCATCCTTCAATGTTTAATTCACGCTGCTCTTCGGTTACAAGGACAAGAACATTGTCTGTTCTAATGACTACAATGCTTTTACCTTGTTGACATGTTTAACCATATACCTTTTCAAAGATTTTTTGGGAGCATTTAGTTTTTGGGATTTTTACTCGTATGACACAAAAAACTTCAATATTTACTTAATAGACACCCTAAAGTTAAATATTACATGACACACACTTATTTATT
>KZ451923.1:2287448-2549733 GCA_002786265.1 Apostasia shenzhenica
AGGAACTGAATAAGAAGGGTAGAATGTTAAAACAATAGCATATGTTCTATTGTTAAAACTGACATACCGTAAGAAATGTTGAGCCTAAATAAAAAAAAATGGCTTAAATTAGTATTATGTTTCCCACTATGAAGGCACTCTCTTATATTCTCAGTCACAGTATAAGCAAGTGGCAGGATAAGGTAAAAGCACTTTAATTTGGTCCCATGTTTCTCAGATTCATAATACTTTGATCTTTCAGTTGTGAGAGACCACTCAATTTGGATCCTCTACTTAAAGATTGCCAAAATTTACGTCATTTTAATAGAAACGATTATAATTTTCAGTCAGTTGGTCAGTCAAACACCCTACACTTTCATCGAAAATGATTATAAATGATTAAAGTGAAAATATGTATTGTAATGCGAAAAGTTGTTTTCTGACAAGCTCAGATTCAATCATACTTTGATCTTTGAAAAGTTTTCACCGGAGGAAAAGTATAGACCAAATTGGAGTTTCAGTAAACCGAGAGATCAAACAAACCATTACGAGCCTCAAAACCACCCTAAAAGAAACTATTTTGCTTAATAATGCCTAGAAAAAAGATTACCAACACGGACTTTGGACACGAGTATCAGCCACACATTTGTCATTGCATCAAGCGACCTACCTAATTGGTTTGAAATAGGTGCTAGATGCAATCGGTCATACAGATCATTGACAGAGATTATCCTAGCAAAAAGGCAATAAGACTATTTCTTCATTAGTTTTTAAATATTTTGTTAATTAGGGGGATTGATTAATCCTTGTTATGGAAAGTTTACAAACTGTTCCATTTAATTATCATTGTAAATTTGTCTTTTCTTATTCTTGTAAGCTATGGTTTATTTCCTTTTCATTGTATATGCAGTTCTATAAGTAGCCTTAAAACGCAACATTCAGTAGACCTGCATGAATAAAAGTAAAAAAGTCTCAATCACTTTCGAGCCCTCAAGGTCAGCATCACTCGCATATTTTTAAATTTGGGACAATTTGCAATTATGTCCTTTCATTACAATTGTCTTTCTTTCTAAATACATTTACTGAATTACACACTTTAATTTTTTTTCTTTAGGAAAATATTTTACACACTTTATTTTCAACCATACTAATTCCTTGCTTCAAAATTAAATGCTCCCCCCAAAAAAACTAAGAGATTTTTACTCGTATGACACAAAAAACTTTAATATTTACTTATTAGACACCCTAAAGTTAAATATTACATAACACACACTTATTTATTTTAATTTTACAATCAACACACCCTAATTAAAAAATCCTTACATTTTATTTAAGTAAATCATACTTAAGTTATGTTTTAATTTAAATAAGGTTCATAGGAATAAAATCTAACCCCTTTTGTATCTTAATTAAATCTAATCGTTAAGATGAGCATCTAACGATTAGATTTAAAATATTCTACATAAATAATAGATTTAAATAGTTTTTAACATGTAAGATTTAAGTTAAGGTGCACTGAGAGTCAGATTTTATTCCTATGAACTTTATTTAAGTTAAAACATAACTTAAGTATGATTTACTTAAATAAAATGTAAGGATTTTTTAATTAGGGTGTGTTGATTGTAAAATTAAAATAAATAAGTGTGTGTTATGTAATATTTAACTTTAGGGTGTCTAATAAGTAAATATTAAAGTTTTTTGTGTCATACGAGTAAAAATCTCTTAGTTTTTTTGGGGGGAGCATTTAATTTTGAAGCAAGGAATTAGTATGGTTGAAAATAAAGTGTGTAAAATATTTTCCTAAAGAAAAAAAATTAAAGTGTGTAATTCAGTAAATGTATTTAGAAAGAAAGACAATTGTAATGAAAGGACATAATTGCAAATTGTCCCAAATTTAAAAATATGCGAGTGATGCTGACCTTGAGGGCTCGAAAGTGATTGAGACTTTTTTACTTTTATTCATGCAGGTCTACTGAATGTTGCGTTTTAAGGCTACTTATAGAACTGCATATACAATGAAAAGGAAATAAACCATAGCTTACAAGAATAAGAAAAGACAAATTTACAATGATAATTAAATGGAACAGTTTGTAAACTTTCCATAACAAGGATTAATCAATCCCCCTAATTAACAAAATATTTAAAAACTAATGAAGAAATAGTCTTATTGCCTTTTTGCTAGGATAATCTCTGTCAATGATCTGTATGACCGATTGCATCTAGCACCTATTTCAAACCAATTAGGTAGGTCGCTTGATGCAATGACAAATGTGTGGCTGATACTCGTGTCCAAAGTCCGTGTTGGTAATCTTTTTTCTAGGCATTATTAAGCAAAATAGTTTCTTTTAGGGTGGTTTTGAGGCTCGTAATGGTTTGTTTGATCTCTCGGTTTACTGAAACTCCAATTTGGTCTATACTTTTCCTCCGGTGAAAACTTTTCAAAGATCAAAGTATGATTGAATCTGAGCTTGTCAGAAAACAACTTTTCGCATTACAATACATATTTTCACTTTAATCATTTATAATCATTTTCGATGAAAGTGTAGGGTGTTTGACTGACCAACTGACTGAAAATTATAATCGTTTCTATTAAAATGACGTAAATTTTGGCAATCTTTAAGTAGAGGATCCAAATTGAGTGGTCTCTCACAACTGAAAGATCAAAGTATTATGAATCTGAGAAACATGGGACCAAATTAAAGTGCTTTTACCTTATCCTGCCACTTGCTTATACTGTGACTGAGAATATAAGAGAGTGCCTTCATAGTGGGAAACATAATACTAATTTAAGCCATTTTTTTTTATTTAGGCTCAACATTTCTTACGGTATGTCAGTTTTAACAATAGAACATATGCTATTGTTTTAACATTCTACCCTTCTTATTCAGTTCCTGCAATCGATTTTTTATGAATTTAGCAAAAAATTGTTGTTTTGCTCTTGTTCCTCCGGTTCAATCAGCACGACTTCCAAGTGAAAAAGGAACCAAGGCAGCATGAATCTGCTTCAGTCGTTTGTTTTCATATGCATCTGGAATCTGAATTAAGGCCAAATTTTCTCTATATATAAGTATCTTCATAATAGAAGTATCTGGAACTAACTTCTGTTTAAGACGTTCAAATATAAGTATCTTCAAAATAGAAAGTTGGTGTTGCACCAATTGAGGATAAACTTAGAGAAAGTCGGCTTAGATGGTTTTTACATCTAAATCGTAGGCCGATTGAAGCTCCAGTTAGAAAAATTGAGGTATTGGATTTTGCCCATGTACAAAGAGGAAGAGGGAGACCAAAGAAGACATGACAAGAAACTATAAGGAGTGATCTTTAAGAATTTGGTAACTGATAGAGCGCAATGGAAACAAATGATTCATGTAGCCGACCCCACCTAGTGGGATTAAGGCTTGGTTGTTGTTGTTGTTGTTGACATTTTAAATTAATTAACAAACAATTTTACAAATTTAAGTGCACGCATCTTTACTTTAGAGACTGTTGCTTATAAAATATTCAGCGAGAAACAACAAAAAGTCAATCATAATAAGATAAAGCAAATTAAGGTGTTTTTTTTATGATGCTTAAGATTTATTTATGTCACACAATTAAACGGTAAGATTTAAATATGTAATACTATTTTTGTTTGTTATTTATATTTGAATCTATATTTTGTTATGAGTTTTCTACTTTACTTACATATGGCCTTTGATTTTTGCTTCTCATGTTAGCAAATTAAATGCCATCTACAGTCTACTAATGGTACCCTTCTTATTCAGTTCCAACATGTATGTGTGTGTATATATATATATATATATATATATATATATATATCTTTTTTTCTGAAGTAGACTGCAAGGATCCAGATTCTAAAGAAGGCTGGCAGGCCCTCAGAGAGGCTGGTGAGCCATGAACACTGCAAGTTTGGCGAGGCAGCCGAGCACGAGTGCCAGCACGTGCGGGAGATAACTGAAGCTGATGGAACGGAGGATGCCGAGGCCGACGCCGAGTACGAGAGCTCGCTCAAGGAAGCCATTAGAGGCGTCCAAGTTGCTGTGACAAACATTAATGATCACCTGGAGGAGGTCAGGTATGAGATTGACGCCCTCCAGTCTGAATAGCTCATGTGGCAGTGGTTCATATTTTCTTTCTTTGAGATTATCTTTTCAATACTTGCCAAGTCTGGTGCTACAATTTTTTATTTTTATTTTTAATAGAAAGAAAGGCAGTTTCTTCATATTCTTTGAATTCTATGGAGGAACAAGGGAAAGAAATTCATTCATTATGTTAAAAAAGAAAATATGTTAACTATTATACTTCGAAATAAGTTTCTTTGTCTGAATATATCCGTTGTAACGAGCTATCCCGTGTTGCTTATTTGGCAAGAATGATGAGCATGTTGGCTTACTATTCTAAATTCTACGATGAATATTTGCAAACAAAGTATATAATCGGGTATATGTGCGTGCGTACATGCGCTCATAAAGTAAATTATTATATTTAATAAGAACTACAATGTGTTATAAATGCATTTATATAATAAGTTGTTTGTTATTTGGTCTGTTTGTTGATTTATATTTATTGACAGAGTGGTTCTAATTGGTTAACAGATTATATAGAAATCTATTTATTTGATTTTATAATTAGTTTTTATTTGTTTATTTTTATTAATTAATAAAAAAATGGACAACTAGAAGTCAATAATAAATTAAATAAAAAACCTTGGATAAAATCTTTAAAGACTTTATGTTTAAACTCGAGCACATTGAACCTTATATCAAGATAGTATAGACAACCAGAGTATGAAATAAATTTTTAGCTTTTAATTCATTCAATTAAGAAATTACAAAAAATACATTCATCAAATTTTAACTAACAATATTAGATTTTAAGGTATTTTTAATTCTTCTGATCGTTATGATTTAGGTGCCTATCAACTCGTACATCAATCTATTTCTAGTTATATAATCATCTAATAAAATACAAGGAAGATATCATAAGGAAGATCAATATCATATTTGTCAATGATTAATAATATTTATTTGAGTAATACTATATATTTTTAATAGATGATATTAAATTTTAAAAATAATTGTAATTTGTTTTGGTGATATTATTTGTCATTTAGGTAAAATTATTATTATTTATTTACGAAATTGTCAAATGTAAATTCTATTTGAATTAAAAAATGGAAAATTATTTATTAGGCTACAATATATTTCTGTATTTATTCCTTAAGCAAACCGGTCGTTGCCGGTCACACGACCTGCCAGTCGCGGGGGACTTCGGCAATTTCGGCAACTTCGGCAACTTCGGCAACTTCGGCCGGCCGATTACGGGCTAATGCCGGTTGCATGTGCTTGCTCACGACGCGGCATTCGAGATCTCCATCGGCAAACATTCTCTCTCTCGCGTTCCCCAGATATACCCTTCGGCCTCGAGTGCGGCTCTGCCCTTTTTCCGCTCCTTTCATCTTTTCTTCGCGAGGTGCGGAGGAGGAGCGGGCTCTCGTTCTTCTCCGGCTCCGGCAGAGATTTCCACGAAGTTCTTAGCGGAGATCTTCTGGTAATGTTTCTCCGCTCTTTACCGATCTATTTCTTTGCTTCTCCGCATCCCTATCTTCTTACTCAGCCAGATCTGAGGTCTTTTCGCCTGCTGCGAGGATTGAGACGTTTAATTTCATAGATCTGAACTTGTATTTGTTAGAGATCGCACCTTTGTTTTCCCTTTCTCTCCATCCTTAATTTTTGAGGAGAACCGTGGGATGGCCTCCGTTCTGTTGCGGATCCGTGATTGCTGTTTTTGTCACATGTGGATCTTGGATTTTTCTTGGTTTTGGACAGTTCGTCTGATGTTTTACTGCATCCTTTCCGATTATGTTGTGTTTAGCTGCTGGGAAGATGGGGCTTACCTTCACGAAGCTCTTTAGTCGCCTCTTTGCGAAGAAAGAGATGAGGATTCTGATGGTCGGCCTTGATGCCGCTGGTAAGACCACGATCCTTTACAAGCTGAAGCTCGGAGAGATTGTGACCACCATCCCCACTATCGGTGAGCCGTTAATATATCACTTTAGAAGTTCATTTTGGTTTTTGTTCATGTTTATTTGTTAGTATTTAAATCTGTTGGCACTTGCTTTATTTCCTTTCCATCTTACGAAAAAGGTTTGTTAATTCTGATAATCTGTAAAACTATGGTATAAATAGGATGGATGATTATGCTTATATCTTAGTCCCATCTACTTGGTTTCTTGTCTCTGATTTTTTTGATGTTACGAGGGGTTATAAGTGATTGTGATGATTTTAGTTAAACTTGTGATATATTCTTGTTTCTATAATTCTTTGTTATTGTCTACAATTTTGATGTACATTGTTCCATCATTTTTGGAAACTATGGTACTGTGATGAGATGGTGTGTTACTAGAAGACTCCAAATTTAGTTTGATGTCTATTTATACTTTAACCACATTATTCTGTCTTAGCTCATGAGTATTCCATTAAAAGGATCTCTTTCCTATTTGATATTTAATTGAATCTCTTTCAATATCATCTATCAGATGACATTTCAGACTTTTAATATCTTACTTGTAGAAATGTTAGTTTAAGGAGATTAATTTTTTGGAAAAATGTGTTGCTAGGTTATGTATTTACTAATTTTATTTGGTGAAATTGATGATTTTATATGAGTTGCACTTTTCATTTTGCTGAGTTAATTCAGCCTGAAGTCTCAACTTCCTGCATCTATTGCAATTCTTTATCTTACAGTCACGTATTTTACATTTTTTTCTACATAGTAAATTGGAATGAAAAATGGATGACTAGGGTAACCTAATATCCAGTGTTATATATATGTACATACATACATACATATATATATATATATATGTATGTTAGTAGTATATTTACAACATTAACCCCATTACATATAAAAGTTACAAACAACTCCTCAACACTCCCTGGAGTATACAAAATATCGTGCATACCCAGCTTGTTACAAATAAAATCAATTCTTGAATCTTTCACTAAATTGGTAAACATTTCAACCAATTGATAATTAGCATTAGTGAACGAGGTCTTGATCTCCTTGTTTAGTTGTCTTTCTTGAATAAAATGACAGTCAATTTCAATATCATTAATCCTTGTATGAATCATCGAGTTAGAAACCATATATAAAGCTTCTTCGTTGTCACATATTAACTTTATAGATTCAAGTGAACTTAATCTTAGCTCCTCTAATAAATAAATGTTAACTAACATAACCTTATATTCAACTTCCATGCTTGATTGAGCAAGAACCATCTATTTTTTACTTCTCTAGGATATCAATTCCCCCTCTCCTCTCACTTGATGTAGATCTTTTGTCAGATGGTGTGCCTACCCAGTCTACATATAAATATCCCACTGCACTTGTAGAGCTCTTGATTTGTGCAAGAATCCTAACCGGGTGCTTTCTTAACATAGCATAATACTCCAATGGGGATCTCCTGGGGCACTTAGAAACTGGTTGAGTATAGTACAAAATGTGATAAATTAGGTTTGCTTATAATAACATTATTTAATTTTCTAATCAACATTTTTGTATCTTTTTGGATCAGATAGGACCCCCCTTCCTAGTCAGGAAGAAGGTTAGGATCATCTTAACAAACTTGTATCTACAAGTATATATAATTCATATTTTCAATGTGATACTGGATTCGACCACTCCAATCCCCGAAAAATATTTAGTTTTTCCAAATCCTTTGTTTTAAATTCTTTCTTCAAAAAGATTTTTAGTTGTAAAATTCCATCTATATCATCTCCTGTGATTGCTATGTCATTCATACATACTACTAAAAATATCCTTTTGCCAAATGTCACTTGTCTGTAGAATATAGAATGATCTATATTGCATTGCCATATACTAAACCTGTAAAGAGTGTCATTAAATTGGCTAAACTTCACATGGGGTGATTGCTTGACTCCGTATATATATTCTTTTTTAGACAACATACAAGTCCACTGCTCTCTCCTTGAGCTACAAATCTCAACAATAAATTCTGGTCATTGCTTCATATTGACTTCTTTCAAATTACCATGAGGAAGGTATATGTGATATCTAACCAGTGGAGTTTGCGTATCGAAAAGTTCAATACAAGACAAGATGATACAAATTGAAGCCATTTTAGCAATAGGGGAGAGAGTTTCTCTATAATCCAACCTAAAAATTTGAGTATAGCCTTTATAGCTACTAATTGAGCTTTTTCAATCGATCAGTAATCCCTGTAGGAGACATCTTCATAGTGTAAACCCATTGGCATCGTACAATAGATTTTCCAAAAGGAAGAAGCACTATATCTCAAGTACAGTTAGATTGGCCTCTAACATTGCTACTATGTAGATCTCAATAATTTTCTATAGTATGCCCTGCACCACCGTAGTGGTAACAAATACATTGGTAGTTACGACAACCTCCACGTCCTCTAAGGAACCAAAATGTTCTCCATGATTAGAAAATCCTCCCCCTTTCAAAGATCCAAAGGAAATATGTGATGATGTTTGAACAGCAAGAGTTGAGTGGTCACTGATCAATAGCACCGAATTAATTATAGGTTATGCTATGTAAACTCTAGTCTCAGCAAGAGAGAGAAGACTTAGTCCTCCAAGTATTTGACTACGAATATGTTCGTACATAGCAACAAGGCTTCTCAAGAAGAAAATAACAAACAAGTGTTCCCTTTGTAACATCAAAGTATTAACATCAACATTAGTGGGTAACAACTGTTCAAATTATGATTGCAAAGATTTAAAGGTAGTTAAATCATCTTCTTTAGCTATATCCTAAAACCTAAAATCATTTTTGAGACCACATCATACATCCCTATAACATCTTTAATGTATATCACTTTAGCCTTCTCCTAAACATCATTACAAGTTTCGTAAACTCAAAGCATAGCCATAAATCATGGCTTCATAGATCACTACAACAAACTTAAGAGCCTAGAATTATGGCTCTTCCGTTTTTTTGATCTTTCATTGATAATCCTAATGGAATTAAAGAGGTGATCATTTACTTCATGATTGCAAGACCCAACTTTAACTGCTATTGGCAATCAACATAGCTCTTACCATTAAACTTAGATGTAATAACATGTCTGTACCTGATAGCAAGGGAGAAAACAATGACTGAGATCCTTCCGACATTGGGACTCCAAACCTTCTTCTATAATAGCACTTGAAATATCATCGACAGATATAGTGTCAACAGCCTAACAAAATGATCACATTTAAAGATATAATGAGAATATCAATAAGCGTAATTCCACTGATAGTCCATCTTTTCTTTTTGGTTAAAGAGTTTTGAGTCGTAGGGCTAACACCCTCAATTATTTTTAGATACACTTGCTGCAAGACCAAAGGGGCAAGAGAGAAGATTAGATTGATGTAATATAGAGATTATTTGTATATTTTTAGATTTTGGGTATATCTACATTTGTTATATATGTGTTATGGGTAATGAAATATACCTAGTATAGCAGTGCTAAGCATTGCGGTTGGCAACGCTATTTAGCTGAGTTTTTTTTACTCTTCTGCGATTAAAACTATATTAATGGGTTGGGGATGTGACAAAGTGGGAAAAAATAGAGTAGAGAGATGGCAACAAAGTGATTTACAAAACCACGAAGATATAGACGCTATCACAAATAGAGATGGCGGTTACTGGAGAAGCTGTGAGGCGACACGTTGTAGTGAAGCCTCGAAGATATAGACGCTAGCACAAATAGAGATGGCAGTTACTGGATAAGCTGTGAGGTGACACGTTGTGGTGAGGCTGGGGGGTGATGCTCATACTGCTACAGTGAGGCGATAATGAGAGGTTATCAGACGTGGTTTCTCTAGCACAAGGGAAGCGATGCATGGACTACACTTTGCAAAGAGGATATGAGGGCTACAGGAGAAGACATGGGTAAAGTGTTGAGGTGAGGGGATGCGGTAGCAAGGGGAGGTGTGGGTGGGGTGCGTGGCACAAGCTAAAGTCCTACCTATCATTTGAGATTTTTATTCCTTTTGTTCAAAGAAATAAGTACACATTCTGTTTTAGTGTTGGGGTTTGATCTTTTATCTGTATTTCAGGGTTCAACGTGGAGACCGTTGAGTACAAGAATATTAGCTTCACTGTTTGGGATGTTGGCGGCCAGGATAAGGTATGTGTTACTGTTAAAATTTTTTAGTATACTAACAAAATAGTGGTTTGTCATTGTCAGTCAACAATATGATGCTTAAAAGCATTTTGAAGTGATAATGGCATAAAAGATAGCTATATAAATGCCTTGTTTCTGAACTATCTTTCTTGACATTTTATCTTTTAAATTAAAAATGCAGATCAGACCTTTGTGGAGGCACTATTTCCAGAATACACAGGGTCTGATTTTTGTTGTTGATAGCAATGACAGAGATCGTGTTGTTGAGGCCAGGGATGAACTGCACAGGATGTTAAATGAGGTTAATACCTTAGAGTGTCAATTGCTAGTTTGTCATTTTTTTATTTGTATTACCAATTTTCAGAAAATTATGTGTTTTTTAATACATCTAACTTGCGATATATATGTTGTAATGTTGATAATGTTATTGTATTGTAGCAAGTGAGATGTTCTGTTTCATTATTTCTTCCTGTCGTCACCAACAAGGGTGAAATTTGCATCCAGTGCTTGAGATGCAAACTTGTAACTGATGTATTTGCACTTCTGTTATGCGTGAATGAACAATACATATATTCAGTACTTCTCTATTCCTTTTTATGGTTTCCAAGTTTTGAACAAATAAAATGATTAATTTGATTCGTTCAAAAAAATGTTTAATTTGAAAATCATGATTTGACTTCTTGTAAATGAAATGCTGTATTCTGCGCAGCTTATTTTTCAGGTTTTGTATTAGGGTGTGTAAAGCAGTTGGCAGGTTAGATTTGTGTTAACACTGTTATGACTTGAACAGCATCTTATTAATTCGAACCCAACTGCTTTTTTAAATAGGTCGAATCTAATCCAGCAACCATTTTCCATTTTAACAGTTGTATTATTCAACTTGACCCATTAACTTATTTAATTAATGTGGCATCTTTCTTTGGGAAACTTAAAAGATAGTTTGGCTTTTGTTAAGGTTTTTTTCTTTTGTAAAATTTTCATTATTTAATCATTTTAACTTGTTTTTCCAAGTTCCACGGAGTGTTTGAATATATTCTTCATTATTAGGTATGTTGTTAATTGATATTTTATAAATTTTGTGGTATTTACATACATGGGTAATCTTTGGGTTATTCTTGGGTTTACATACATCTTGAATCAATTGGATCATGATTGTGTATATCTAGTTGCAACCCAAACACATATAAGCTATGCCCATGCCAAGAAAACTCGGTTTGGATACTGTTTTGACACCCCTATTTGGCATTCATGAAATTGTCATATACAAAAGGAATGCGGGCTATGCAATAGATTGTTAACAATCTTACCAACTAAACTAACCTATAACCGAGTTGCAGGTTAAACACACTTCAAAATAGACCTGGTTTCTCTGATAATCTGATTGTTTTATGTAACTTGGAGCTAGGTTATATATCCATGGTCTGCAACCATATTAATAGTAATTCAAGATGCCTTTTATCATTTTGCAATTATCTGATACTAATTAAAACGCTAAATTTGAACTGTTTACAGATTTGTATGACTGCATTTCTATTGTTAGGATAGGATCATTTTGACTATGACTTCTTCTCTAGTAAATTTTACAGAGTTTTTATCTAACTGTAGTCTAATGTTAGGCTCTTTAGTACATTTACAAGTCTAATCTTCTTTATTTAGGCCTTAATCTTTGCACTCAATTGTGTTGTTATTTTTGAATGTCTTGGTTATCTAGCTTGCCTTTTTTATTTTTGTAGGATGAGTTGCGGGATGCTGTTTTGCTTGTGTTTGCAAACAAGCAGGACCTTCCAAATGCAATGAATGCAGCTGAAATTACTGATAAGCTTGGTCTTCATTCCCTTAGGCAGCGACACTGGTATGAACCTGCTATCTATGTCAGTTCTGTTTTGGGAGTGATAATCTCTTTTCAGTACTTCCGCAAGCATTGTCTTCCATCCATAAGCTAGAATTACATGATTTTATACACATTCTTCTCTACAGGGGTCCTGTTTAACGGACTGGGTTCCTGCCTTATTGAATAGTTTTTAAATTGTTTTATCAAGGATTTGGTTTGAAGAAATGTATGTTATATAGCATATACGCTTGCCTATCAAGCATGGGTTCTTTACAGGATCTGAACGATATGATTTTGGTACAGCAAGATGAAAATTCTTGAAAAATAATGATACAGTACAACAAAGATACATCATAATCATACAAATTGAGAATGATCTGAGTTCGAGTTGAGCCACGCATGCTCAAACTCAAGCTATTCATTTGTAGATCAATTTGAGCTTGGATTGGACTTGACTAGCATTTGATTTTGAGCAGGCTCAAATCTAAATCGAGCTAATTTGATTCTCTCAATGAATTGAGAATTTTTTAGAAAAAAAAGTTAAATAGCTTCCATCGGGTTTCAAACATGAGTAAGTTTTTGTCGAGGCTTGTCTAATAGATACTCTAACCATGTCACATCTTTTTATAAAAATAATGAGCAAAGATATTATATAAATGCTTTATATTATTTATACAAGGACAAATCAAATTTTTAAAAGTTAGGACTAATTTGTAATGCCTTTAAGATCTCATGGGCTTGGATGCAATTTACTCTATGTTTCAATATAATAGTTTTGAACTAAACAAACAATAATATAGAGATAACACAAATATATAGATAGTATAGACATTAGATAACATAAATAGCTATATAGCTTTTTTTTTTAATAATGAATAGCTAACAACAATTAACTAAGCCTTTGTCCCACTAAATGAGATTGGCTATATGAATCTTTCGTGTTCATTGCACTCTACCTAATAAAAAATATATATAATAAATAAATTAAAAATATAATAAATAAAAATATAATAAATAAAAAATTGATTCAAATATCGATCCAAACATTGATTCATTTTCGATCTTCAAACCAAATTCTCACCTTATGTATAATACATATTGTCAACCTAATCTACTTTTAAAGGAGTTATAATGTAATCTTTAGATTAAAAAATATAATAAATAAAAAATTGCTCTCAATTTGTCATCCATCATATCTCATATATATCTCCATCATTTTCTATGTTTTATTTTGCCATATCCCAAGCTTATCCAAATAAAAATTTGTTTTCTTATTCAAACTTGCTATGTGGCTTATTCATTACTGGGGAGTTCCAGGAAGTATTTGATTCAATGTGGGTACAATACAAATATGTCAACTTTGTAGAAGTATCATTCTTTCGTACATACATACAATTATACTATGTAACCCAGAAATCTCCTAATTTCTCAATAGAATTATAGAAATTACATGCGTCTGTTTCTTTTCTAAAAGAACATTAAAGGTATGCTTTTTGTTTTTTAAATATGTATCTCATGATGGATTCACGTCCCACAAAATCTTAGAATTATGTAGTCCTCTAAAGGTTTCTTTTCAAGTGACAGTTATGTTGTAAGTTTGTTTTATGCATTTTAACTTTCTTTTTTGAATTTAGAGTCTAATTATTGTTACTCCTTTTTATGTTGTAGCTTATATTGTAGTAGATTGTTATCTTCTGAAATCTTACATATACTATGTTCATATTGCTATTTAAAGTTTTGTTTTTCATAATTTGTGATAAAATGAGAATGTGAATGCCTTGGTTAAACACAGGTGATCATTACTTTAATATCATTTTAGTGCTCATGTTGTATTTCTTATAATGTATTGCTTTGTCTTTATAATTGTATACACAAATATTTAGGTACATCCAGAGCACCTGTGCCACATCTGGGGAGGGGCTATACGAGGGACTTGACTGGCTCTCTAGCAACATTGCTAGCAAGGTAATATCGTCTCTCTCATACAGTCAAAAAAAAAAATCGTCCCCCTCATGCATTTAATTTAGTCTTAACTTGTGAGAAAAATTAAGCATGCGTTTTTAAACTAAAAATTTACAGCTTCATCTCTTATTCAAGTCTAAATTTAGCCTTCATATTAAAGCTTAATTTAGCCCAAATTCAGTCGTACAGGCAAATAGAAATAGAAACTCAACCAAATCATTGTGAGAAAAACATGCACTTTACTTTGATGTCACTTTATATTCTATCCCCTACTTTCATCATAGTAGACGTGATTTTGGTATAAATCATGTCTTTGTTCTATATATGTTTAATCAATGCAATATATGTATATATATATATATATGTAAGCAATTATATACATACTACTAAAATCTAACTATTTCATATATTTAACATTTAAATCTTTAATATTACATGTTGGCCACAAAAGTTTTATAAAAATTATAACCTTTGTTATATGCATTCTACAACTTTGTGGCGTGAGTTGTGCATGAGTTGTAATTTTCATGTGATTGTTGTGACCAATATTTAATATTAAAGATTTAAGTATTAAATATGTAAATCAGATAAATTTAAGTAGTATGTATGTGACTTCTTATATAATATATACACACACAGCAACAATAACAATAATCAAGCCTTTATCCCGCTAGGTAGTGGCTACATAAATTTTTTGTTTCCATTGTACTATCAAATAATAATTTTTTATTTAACTCTAAGTATGTAAGATTATTCTTTATAATTTTTTGTCATGTTTTTAATAACTTTCTCTCTTTTTGCATGGAAAAAATTCAATAATTTAACTTTTTTTGTTGGAGCTTTTGTCAGTCTATGATTTATGTTTAAACCTTCTATGTTGTTTTTCTCTGAACTTATTTTCAATTGAGGCTACTCTAATTTTCTCATGGATATACTCATTACTTATGTTTTCTCGCATGCTTATTCATCTACCTTAGCATCTTTATTTTTGTAATACTTGTCTTATTTGTATGATTCTACTTTCTAACACAACATTCAACATCATATAATATCACTCGTTTTACAATTGTTCTATAAAATTGCCTTTAAGTTTGTGTGGAATTTTTATCACATAATATACCATATCTATTTCTCTATTTTATCTTACTTAGATACTGCTAATAACATCACCATTCATTTTTCTGTTGTTTTATATAATTGATTCAAGATATTTAAACCTCTCACTCTTTCTTATAATTTGATTGCCAATTGTCATCTATCCAATATAATTATTTTTATTTTGATTAAATTTGCACTCTATATAATCAGTTTTTATTCTATTGAGACGAAAATATTTATTTTAAGTTAATTCTTTCATAACTTGAGTTAAGAAATTGTATCTTTAAATAACAATTTTTAAATATCTTTAAAAGAGGATATTTGAAATTTGTCATCTTATATTTTTGTATGTCATATGGCAGAGTTGAGGAACATGATGGAACTGGGCTGCAGTTCTAGGATCGTTTTGCTGCTTCATGGATGTATTTTGGAATATGATGGACCTTTGGGTTCTTAGATATTTCATTCTCATGGTATTGTTTTCTTCTTGTTTTATTATATGAAGCATTGACAGAAATCTTTATATTGGCTCTCAGATTAATATTTACCCTGTGTGCAACGCATAGTTATTCTACCATTTTACTTAATTATGCATGCATTGATTTGCTTCTTAGGAATTTGTCTGAAAATGTTCAGAGTTCTGAAATTTTAGCTATCTATATCTATTTTTATGATTTCAAGGGAATTAGTAAAATTGAATACCCAAACTTCTGTCCATTTCAGTGTTGGATTTGTTTGAAAATCACGGTCGTGTTTGGCAAAACAGACGGGACGGAATGGGAGCAAAGCTCTGTCTAGATCTTATGGTTCTATCATTCAAGGCCCCACCAACTAACCTTGTTTCGTTTAACCCGTTTAGAATTTGGCTACAGAATGGAGACATCTAACACAATTGGATTCATTCGTTCAAACCTCGTCTAGTGATAAAAGTCGAATCCTTTGAAACATTCATTCTTGATACTCAGCGTCTCGTTGTCAGTGCCTGCATCCCACAAAGCCTTACTGTCGCTGCTACTTGCTCGCAATTGATCCTACTGTCGGTTGCTTGAGGTTGTCGAACACCCGTTTTTCCTTTCCCCATTCGGTTCTCGATTTTCGGCGTCTTCATGGTGGAATCTTGAATGCATTTATTGGTCTTTCTTGTTTCTCAGTGAGCTGGGTGCTGGTCTCAATATGCACATAATATGTGACTGTATTTTCATAACAATGAAAAAAAGGGTATATTTCATAATTCTGATGGCATCTGAAATGTAAATTTTTTTCCTTAACAATTAAAGTTGGTCACAAAAATATGTGCGATTTTAAAAAAAAAAATTCATGTTTAGATCTCAAATCTAATATCTACTGTGATTTGTAGGGTGTGTAATCCCTGCTTCAATTGATCATTGATTTCAGGGCTTTTTAATGGTCAGTGAGGTAAAAATGTAAGATCTTTTTGTTAGGGCAGATAATCCATTCGAGTTCCCTTAATATATATATATATATATTACCTACTAATTAATCAACTTTTTTTTCGTCTATCAGGCATAAGTACACATTAGTATTATGCATAACAAAAAGGTATTATGCGGGCTCTCTACTGTCCACACATTAGTGACAAAGCAATGCATGCCACCCACGTGTAATGCTGAGGAAATGCCTCTTCCTTTTTTATTCCTTGTCATTTTATGTCAATTTTTTTTTTTTTGTAAATTTTTTAATGAGCTTCTTATGTAATTTGTATGCATATATATATAAAATAAATAAAAGTTCATAAAAAGAAAAAAAAATGGTAATATAAAGTTAAAAAAATTATTTGTAATAGCATAATCCTTTGCTATTGTGTGTGTGGAAGGGAAGGCGGGCCTACGCGTCTATGTGGTGTGCATTGATTAGGTGTCGAATGAGTAACTTGTGTGATATATTGGTGATCCACATGTTATTACATATTGCTTCTTCCATAATTATTTAAGTCTCATTTGAATTTAAAATACAAACAAGTTAGGTTAATTTTGTAAATTTTGAATTGGCCACCGTATTAGTATGGTTTGTTCATAAAATTAAAATAATGGCTCGATTAGATTAAATAAGTTGGCTAAAAGTTGATGTCGTAAAAATTGAATCGTAATAAGAATTAATCTGCTATTTAGTTTATGGTCAGGATGGTTAGATCAACCATTAAATTGACTGAGTCAGTAAATTAATACTTTTAAAGAAATTCATAAGATTAATAAATTTATTTATTATTATCATAAAATTCTCTAAATATTATATAAAATGATTAATTTATTATTATTATTTAATATATCTTGATATCCTGATATGTAATTTTATTTGACATCAGATCGAATCAAGGGCACGCCAGTATGCAGTCAGATCTAGCGGTTGAATTCTATTTTTATAATATTATTGAAACAAGTTCATGAATACCTCGAATTGAATACCTCGAATTAAAAGTTTGATTTAATGTTATCTTAATGTTATATGATATTATGTAAATGTGATAATATTATTTTTTTAATTAATAATTTTATAAATTTTTTAAAAAAAAATAAAATTATTATTAAATTAAATAATAAATTTTTTAAATAATATTAAATCAAACTACCTTAAAAGTTATGATTGACAAAAAAAAAAAAAAAAAAAAAAGTCAAGGTAAGTTCGTCATTCACAAGCCCGTCAATCAATACATCATCTGATTCATCTCGCTCTCCCTCCAGCTTCCCACAATCTGCGCCTTCACCAGACTCCCGATCGTCTTCCCGAGCAGCCCCAGTCCCTTCCACGGATCTCCGGCCGCCATCTTCTTGTAGAAATAACTCTCGAACGTCATCCTCTGCACGTAGTCGTCGCCGCAGAGCTCCACCATCGCCTCCCTCCCCTCATTACTCCCATAGAAAACCCTCTGCAGCAAATCCAGAAACCTATACATCCCGGAATACTCCTCGTCCCACCTCCTCAAATACTCCCTCCTCAGATCCCCCTCCGTCACCATCCCTCCTCCGTTCCCCCTCCAAACCCTAACAATGGCTTCCCCGCACATCCTCCCCGACTTCGCCGCAAAGTAAATCCCCTCCCCGGAGCACTTCGTCACATACCCCGCCGCGTCCCCGACCAGCGCCACCCTCCCCCTCACCCTCCGCGGTCTGGGATGCTCCGGAATCGGGTGCGCCTCCACCTTAATCACCTCGCCGCCGGCGATCTTCTTCCCGACCCTCGCCCTGATCCCCGCCTGGTACTTCTTTATGTCCCCCCATGCCAGCGTCGTCCCGGTGCCCACCGCCACGTGGTCGCACTTGGGGAACACCCACCCGTAGAAGTCCGGGGAGACATCGCTGCCGACGTACATCTCGGCGAGGTCCGCGTAGCGGTCCATCTGAGACGGAGGGAGGCGGATTCGCTCCTGGAACGCGATTGCCTGCGCGTACGGCCCGGCGTCGATTGATTTCGCGACGCGGCTGTTCGCCCCGTCGGCGCCAATGACGATGTCGGCGGCGAGGGTCCGGGGGGATCCACCGGCAGCGTAGCGGACGAGGTAGGGTTCGGTGACGAAGGAGGAGGGGGACGGGGGTTCGAGGGAGGTGAAGACGCCGGCGATGAGATGGGCGCCGCGAGATTCGGCGCGGCGGCGGAGGAAGGAGTCGAGGACTTCGCGGCGGAGCATGGGGATGTGCTCCCCCGGTCGGAGCGAGCGGCCGAAGTCGGCAGTGATGTTGGAAGGGGAGAAGATGCGCATCTGGGTGACGCGGCGGTCGATCAGATCGGCAGGGATGGAGAACTCTTCGAGCATGCAGAGGGGGATGGCGCCGCCGCAGGGCTTGGATCCGGAGGGGCTACGCTCGATGAGGTAGGTCTCGACGCCTCCGACGGCGAGGGCTTCGGCGGCGCTGGCGCCCGCCGGGCCGCCGCCGATGACTGCGGCGCGGAGTGGCCGGCTGTCGAGACGGGCGGAGATCTTGGGGAACGGCTGTTGGCGGGTCACTTTGGGTTTTGGAGATGAAGGGATCTTGTTGCGGGAGAGGGGAAGGCCGGCGGCGCCATCGGACAAGGGGGAGATGAGGAAGTGGCTGACCGGATGTGCCGCCATGGCTTCACCGGAGCTGGTTGAAGGGAAGATGGTTAATTTGGGTTTCGAGGGTTTTTAAGATGTTGAAAAATATAAAATATTTACTTATATTAATGCAAAATACTTTTCATTATTATTATTATTATTATTATTATTGAAAATAATTAAAAATTAGTAGACCGATTGGGCAGTTTGATGGTGAACTATTATATGATCTGATTTATCTATAAAATTGAAATAATAATTTAATTGAATTAAATCGGCTAAAAATTAATTTAACTTATTAAAATTTAGGAAAATAAAAAGTTAATTTGATAAGTGTATTAATTTTTTTATATTTTTTAAATTTAATAAATTTGATTATTTAAGTTGATTAATAGTTAAATTATGTGTATATTTGTACATTTAATTAATAAAATATTAACTAATAATTAAAATATTAAATGATGCTTTCAAAGGATTTTTTTATTAAAAATGTTAGATTTTCAATCAAATCTAAATCAAAGCTAAAAAGCCTCGTTTAGTTCAAATTTTCTTTTACATGAAAAAAAAAATAATGAGAAAAATATTTATTTTATTATTAAAAAATGTGTAAAATATGAAATACTTTTAATTTTAATTTTCATATTTATATTAAATGTGAAATAAAGTTGATTTTTATAGTTGAAATTTGCATTGGACAAAAAACTTGCATCGAACTAAATGAGGCTAAATGAGTTCGGATTGGAACTATCAAAAATAATAAAATGATTTTTTTTCAGTCCAAAATCTAACTTAAATCATCGTCCGAATTGTACTACTTAAATATGAAATTTGTGGTAAATAAAATTGAATTTAATAAATTTTTATAAAGCAATTACCTAAGTACTACTAAAATCTAATTAATTTATATTTTTATTGCTTAAGATTTTTAATATTACATAATTATTACTAAAATTATATAAAAATAATATCTTCTTATATGTGACTCGTATCATAAAATTATAATTTTTATTATATCCAGGTCACTATTTTGTAACATTAATTGTTTGTTAGATGCAATTTTTATATAATTTTAATAGTTAATATATAATACTAAAATTCTGAGTATTAATATGTAAAATAATTAGATTTTAATAATATAAATGTAATTAATCTCAATTCGATCTAAATTAGCCTTTTTTTCACTCGAAAATTTTATCAATTCAATCTTGAGTCGACATAGGATCGGATTAATTAAAAATAATAATATTACATATATATATTTATATATGTAATTAGGTTTAGTATTATTTTTTTCATTAGGCTTTCATTCGAATTTTTTTATAATTATTTAAATTATATTTATTGTAAATTATTTTTTTTATCTTTAAACAATAGATCAAAGCGAATAACCATAGTTTAAGCTGATTAAATGAATAAAAATATTTATACATAGTATTTGAATAAAAGATCAAAAATTAATCGAAAGTCGAATCGATTTTAACTCGGACCAAGCTTGAATCGATAACAAATAAGTCAGACCCAGCTCGAATCGAGATCGAATCGAACTCTCCTCATTCATTGATCTCTGGATCGAATTAAGATCAAATCGAAAACTTTCAATTCAATCTTAAGTTAAAGTCGAATCGGCTCGAGATCGAATCGTTAACGATGTGAAAATTGTTGCTGCTCGTTTATTTCTTTTCTACTGGCTCTGTTTGGTAATAAGAAAAAAAAATAGTTACATTTTTTAGTTATTTTCAAAAAATATGTATGATGTGAAATAAAATAAATTAGTTATATTAAAAATTGTGTAGGATGTGAAATAAAGTGATTGTTTAATGTTGGAATTTGTGTGAGATGAGATATAAAATAATTTTTTAACTTTTTTTAAAATAAATTTAAGATTTTGGCCATGGCTAATTTTAGCTATAATTTTTAGCTCATTGCAAAACATGGGCCAGAGAATCGAAACCCTAAACCCTAAACCCTAAACCCTAAACCCCAAACCCTAAACCCTAAACCCTAAACACATTGTATACATTGGGAGACTCAATTTTTAGTATTTTTGCACATGGTCTTGCTATAATTTTAAGCTAAAATGAATGTAAAAACTTTATTCAAACACAATGAAGAGCATAAGTTCTCCATAGACTTCTAAGTTATTCAATGATCAGGAACTTAAGCAACCATTTAATGAAAAAAAATATATAGTCCAATCAAAAAATCAATAAAAAATACTGCAACATATGTAAGATTTAGATCCATATTAATATATTAAGGCCACTTTTAAATGAAATAATTGCTAAGTTTAGTCTGAAAAAAAAATTAGAACTGATGATATCTTAATAATGTTACACTGCAAGGCTAGATCATAAATATTAGTATCGAAGTAAAAATATTGGACAACTATCATGTTTTAAGAGAAATTTATGTGAGAAAGTATTCCTCATTGAGAGTGATAAAAGAGAGGAGAAATTTCTATGATGTTTTTTTATTTATTGGAGAAATTCACCAATTATTTTCTTGTAATTTAAAATTAATTTTTAATATTTAGTTTTTTTTTTTTGATAATTTGAAGCTTTTTAAAGATCATGCTAAAAACAATTTAAATCTTTTCATTTAAGAGATGTGTGATATGTGTATAAATTTGTCTTAAGTATAATCCTTTGAATATAATTACATGTTAATGTGCATGTGCAATTGTTAGACAAAGTAACATTTACATATTTACCCATATAATGATTTTTTTATAGCACCCATATAATGATTAAATTGCAACAAAAATGACAAATTTTTTATAGAAAAATAAAAGATATTTGATCTACAGACCTATATAAAAAAACAAAAAAAAAACAAAAAAATTGTTATTAAAAAAAGAAAAAAAATATTCACAGAAGGTACAACACATCAAACACACAACACCGAAACAAACCACTAATCCTCCTGCACCTTCTTGCATACCCAGGCCTTCTCCCCCACCCTCGCCTCCCCGGTAAGGTGCTCCGCCGCCGCCGCCTCGCTCGTCTTCTCCACTGCGTTTACCGGCAGCATCAGCTTCGTTTTTATCGCTTCTGTCAAGCTCGGAAACGATCCCAAGAGATTTTCCTTCGCCGCCTCGTCTTTCTCCTCCGGCTGCCGCCTCAGCCCCATTCTCTCCTCGTCCTCCCTCTCCCTCGCCCTCTTCTTCACCGCCTCCAGCCTCTCCTTCGCTGACTCCGTCGTCTCCCCAAGATTCTCCTACACCATTAGCACACCAAAAAAACTTCGATCGAATTAAATTGATTAAAAAGAAGAAATTTTGCATACCGATTGCTTCGATTACAAATAATTATAATACTTTAATAAGGGTGCGTTTGGTGGCAGGATAGGCTAACCTGGGTTAGCTTAACTCCATTAATAATTTATCAGCTGGGATAAATTGTTAATTGTAATATGACGTTTGAATGCTAACCCGGGTTAACCTAGGATAACTTTGAATTCTGTTTAACAAATAAATAAGATAACTCAGGATAGTAAATAAAAAAACATAAAATAGAAAGAAGACGGTTACTAATCCATTCAACACAGAAATAATACAATCATCATAAACAATAACGAAATATGAAATTGCAGATATTCGTCAAAGTTATTATATTAGAATTTGATTAGAAATTATTACGGGCGAACAGCAACGCCATATCATGCAAGTGAGTGGACTCTGCTACACACAGAATGTCGTAAATAACATTAAGACTCCAAGTGGTTTAATTATCCAACCAGATTTTTCATAAAATGACCAGCTAACCCTGGTTGGCCAACCGTACCATTCAACTAGCAGATAGTGTTGAGGCAGGTATCTTTATAAAAAAAAATTAAAGCAAATACAGCTTAAGATCAGATATGTATCAATTAGAAAGGATGTGAGTATATGTGATACCTATGGTTCTTGATGAATACCTCTCTGATCTAAAATTATATTTATTTTTTTAAACGAATACCCACTTGATCTGGTACGTAGTATAATAAATTGTCCTATTGATATAATCGGATAGTCCACTGCCGCGAACCGGGATGGTTCAAGGTGTGCTTCGCGAACATGGACGGGGAGACGACGGCCACGGCGCTCCGAAGGATACGGAGATTTGTGGATCGGGCGAGGGAGGCGGAGGAGAAGGAGGTGAAGAGGAAGGAGAAGAAGAGGTGGGATTCAGGGCTGAGATTGAGTCTACCTGGAGCGGCGCCATCATCCGGCAGCGCGAAAATCCCAACCGCTCGCGCAGGCTTCGCGCGCGAGAGAGAGCGAAGATCCCCCAACTCCGCCCTTACCTCTGCATCTCGGCTGGAGTAGCTAACCCCGAGGGTAGGCGGGGTAAGGGAAGCCCGCTGGGTTAGTTAACCCAGGAGTTAAGATAACGCGTTATAAAGCGTTTGGTGGGTTAGCTGGGTTAACTTAACCCAATTAACCCAGCTATTCAAACGGCCCCTAAGGGGCGTAGTCCATCTTCGATTCTCCCACCTTTGTGCTCTCAAGCGGCTCCTCAGCCTGCTGCTTCGCCTCCTCCTCCTTCCCCGTCTACTCCATAGCCCGCCGGGCAGAGTCCACCGCCGCGTCTTTGTACCCGCTCATCTTCCCCACGGCAGTTTCTTCGCTCTCCTTCGCCTTCTCCACCGTCGTATCTTTCGCGGCATCCACCTTCTCCGCCGCCGCGTCCTTGTACTCCCCCATCCTCTGTTCCGTCAAATCCTTAGTCTCCTTCGCCTTCTCCATGGTGGAATCCTTCATCTTCCCCATCATCTGCTTCGCCGAATCCTTGGTATCGCTGGCCTTCTCCATGGCGGAATCCTTCATCTCCCCCATCCTCTTCTTCGCGGAACCATTCGTCTCCCCTGCCTTGTCCATGGAGGAATCCTTCGTCTCCCTCGCCTTCTCCTTCCAGTCCTCCAGCTTCTGAGCTGCGGCATCCTTCGCTTCTTTCACATTCTCGGCCGCCGTGTCCTCGTACTCCTCCATCCTTTGCTTCGTGGAATCCTTCGTCTCTCTCGCCTTCTCCTTCCCTTCGTCCAACTTCTCGACGGCGGCATCCTTCGTATCTTTCGCCTTCTCCGCCGCGGAATCTGCGTATTCCTTGACCTTCCCCTTGCTCTCCTCCGTCTTCTCAGCGGCGTAGTCCTTGTACTCCTCGGTCTTCTCCTCCGTCACATCCCTGTGCTCCCTCAGCTTCTCCCTGGCTTCCTCTGCCTTCCGGCGGGCCTCATCGCCGGAGTCGGAAGCTTCTCCCGTCTTCACCGCGTCGATGTACTCCCTAACCTTCCCCTTCGACTCGTCGGAAAGGTTCCGGTCATAGCCGGCATCATCGAAGCGGCCGAAGGTGACCTCCTTCGCCTTCTCTAACGTCCCTTGAACGGTGCCGACGATGCTCTGCAGAATGCTCCCGCCGCGGCCGCCAGACTCTCCACCTTCTCCAGAAGTGGCGCAGCCCTCCTCGAATTCACTCTGGACCTGGCTCTCCGGCTCGGGGCGGGCTTCTACGAGATCGTCGGCGGCCTTCCGCTCCGCCGCCTCGGTCCGCTCCTGCCTAGCGTTCTGGCTCATCGACATGCCTGGTCTCTCAGCTGCTTAGGTTTTCTCCTTGGATGAACGAACTGCTAATGGCGGGAGAGTGCGGATAGGGATTTCAATTTTTAAAGAGGAAGACGAGTCGGCGTCGTCGGCGGCGGCGGCGGCGGCAGTAACCTGGAGGGAAGATGGAGCGTAGCCTTCGTGGAGTGTAACGGAAGCGCTGAGCTGTTGCCACGTGTCAAACGGATGACCCGTGTCAGTGCCGTTGCATGCAGAGGCTGGGCTCGCCCACTCGGTGGTTAAACTGGCCCGACCGGTTTGAACGAGACCCGGAGTCGAGTCGGACCACCGATTTATTTGAGAGTGGATTTAAAAATTATATCTAATATTATATCAAAAGAGAATAGAAGCCACCCCTTTTCCCTTTTAGGTGCCGTTTGGATAGGGTGGGTTAGCTGTTAATCTAACTAACTCATCAAACACTAATAAAAGCATTTTCATACCCCTGAGTTAACAAACCCAGCGGGATTCCCTTACCCCTTTACCCCGGGGTTTAGCTACCCCATCTGCGATGCTGGGGTAAGGGCGAAGACGGCGGAGCGCACGGTTTTCTCTCGCGCGCGAAACTTCCTCTGAGCGTAGGCGGCCTACAGATCCAAAGTATAATGGCGTCGTCGTCGGAGACGTGCGACGTGGTTGAGCGCTGCGGCGAGGACGAGGGCCAGTGACGTGGAGAGCAAACGAGCAACGCAGCCCTAGCGACTTCAGCGGCTCGACAAGATTAGTACACGGACAACCAGAGACAATATAGAGCAGAATTTGTGAATGTAATTGCATCCAACTCTCCCAATTTATCACACACTTACCAATCAGCCCAATGTAACTTTTTGTGCCATTAGTTTGCAAATATTAATTTAATTAAAATTAAAGTTAAATTTAAATTAAAATATTTTTTTATTAAAAATTAGGAATAATGAATAATATAACCGCGAGAGCTGCGCGCGATAGAATTGATGATTGTATTATATTTAATTATACTTTGTTTGTTGTAGGAGTTAGTGAATCGATGATGATCATGATGAGGATATTGATTTTGATGAATATTTACAATTTCATATTATTTTATTGTTTATGATGAAAATGATATTATTTTTATGTTGAGTGAATCAGTAAGTCTTCTTTCTATTTTATTTTTTTTACTACTTTAAATTAATTTATTTATTTGCTAAATTAAATTTAAAATTATTTTAAATTAATTTGAATTAGTATTTAAATATTATATTATAATTAATAACTTATTCTAGCTGGATACCTTATTAATGGGATAAGGTAACCCGAGGACGGCCCCTTTGGTTAGGGTTTGTTTCGTTCTGCAGTCCGATCTCCTGAAGGAGCGGGGATGCTTCGTTTTCTCTTCCGAATCCGCCCTCTTCGACATCTCCACGATCTCAACCCCATAACCCATCGCCCATGGAATTTGGACCTCGGCGTCGTCTATCTCCTCGACTCCAGCAGCTTCTCCACCGCCACCACACTCTCGATGTCCGCTTCCCAAAAAATCGCCAGTAAAAGAAGCAAGAACGCCGATTCTGTCATTGCGCTACTGAGCAACCACGGCTTCACCAGCAACCAGATCACGAGCATCGCCAGTAGGGTCCCTGCGCTTCTATCCGGTAATCCAGATAAATGTCTCAAGCCCAAGCTTAATTTTCTCCTTAGCACTGGATTAACCAAAGCAGATGTCGTTAGGCTTATCTCCATTGACCCCTTTATCCTGAAGACCAGCCTGAAGAAGAGGCTCGTGCCTAATTTCAATCTGCTGAAATCCATCCTTGGCAGTGTCCATCAAGTGGCTAATGCCCTCGGGCGATGTACTCGTCTTGTTCGTCAAAATCTTGAAAATGTCTTGCTACCCAACATGAAAACGATGCAAGAACATGGAGTTCCTCGCCACAGAATCGTTAAATTAGCGATTCGTTATCCTAGAACGTTTCTGCAGAACACTGCGAAGTTCAGCCATTCCGTAGCCTTTGTGAAGGAAATGGGATTCGACGTTTTGAAGTGGAACTTCATTCTTGGTGTCTGCGTGGTCGCTTGTCTCACATCGTCGACATGGGAGAGGAAGCTCAAGCTCTACCAGAGATTAGGTTGGTCGGAGGATGATGCAATTTCCGCGTTCAAGAAACACCCTTTCTGTATGGTTCTTTCTGATGATAAGATCAAGAAAGGGATGGGCTTTTTCGTGGAGAAGGTCAAGCTGGAACTCTCCTTTGTGGCAGCTCATCCTAACCTTCTGTCTTTAAGCCTGGAGAAGAGAGTCCTCCCAAGGTGTATGGTACTCGATGTTTTGGAATCTAAGGGTTTACTGCAGAAGAAGAAGGGGTTTGCTTATTGCATGCAGATTACTGAAAAGCAGTTTTTGGATCGGTTTGTAAACAAGCATGAATGTGAAGTTCCACTGCTTCTCGAAGCTTACCATGCTAAGCTGGATTTGGCAGTCTTCCCAAGCTAACGCTTACTCTGAGGATCTGTAAGTTTCCTGTTCAATTACTTATATGATATATGTTATCTGATCAAATACTTTTGAAATACATTTGATGAAAATTAATTCATTTTCAACTTGTTTATTTTTTTTTAACCTTATTAATTTCTAGAGGTAAAAATTTAATATTATAGATTATGAATATTCTAGAGTTTCTTTTTTGATAGCATAATATTTTAGAGTTATAGAATATCAAGCATGGACGCGACACCGACAACATTGCGATTTTTTAAAACATAGGACACAGACACGACATAATACGTCAAATCTATAATAAAAAAATTAACAATTAATACGTAGGAAAAACATAAAACATAGAACAAACTTGAATTTTTAAGTGTAATTAACTTGTGAAAAGACGTCAGCGGCATAAAGAAATTTCAGGTGTAGAGTTATAGGGTTCACTTTATAAAGCGAGTGAAAAAATAAGAAGAAATGTAATTTTTGCTTGCCAGAAGTGCCACCATGAAGATGACAATAAGAGAAAATAAGAGCCCTCGGTGTTGAGAAGAGAGGACAAGTAAGGCTAGAATTATTTTTGTGAGGCTCGAGGGCAATGAGGTGGGAAAAATTTTGATTTAGCTTGGCCAGTTTAGAATTTTGACTTAAAATTAATGAAATTTCTTGTTAATTAACTTGCAATTTTTTATAATTTTTTTAATCGTTTAATTTTAATAAAATTTAGCTCTCAGTGTTTTGAATTTTAAAATCAATGCCCGGTGCAGTTGGCTATAAATTCACTGAATTACCTTGATGTCAGTTCCACTAACCAAAATGATATAGATTAAAAAAACAAAACTCTAAATATCAAAGTCGTACAAAAATGAATGTTCTACTAATCTGCATTGCTTCATATGATTTAAATTTCATTTCATAATGCTAGAACTTCCAAATCAACATATATAAATATATCTATTTGAACTCATTTAATGTAGCTTCTATTCAAATTTCAAGCATTTAAAATATCAGGATTTCAATCTATTTACGTCAAGCAACAACATAGTAATGATGAAATGAGCAGTCTAGTCATCCAGAAAATCTCATTTATTACATTTCATTTTATAAGTCAAATTCTCCTTAAAACATTAAGCATCCAAAATATAATTATTTGACAAATTTTAAGTCAATTTCTACCCTAAGAAAGAGGGGGTAAAGTGCCCTTTTTAAAGCCTATAATAAGCAGCCAAGTAGTAACATAATAGATGAACGATCAATCTAAAAAGATTCATGCGTATTTGAGTTCATTCGATAAAAGTTAATATGCCCAAAACTAAAATCTAATTGAATTTTAAGTTGCTATCAGCTTAGAGTAAATTCCACCAAATCCAGCTTTTTATATAGAATCAATAAAAACCTGTAACTAACAGGTTGGACTAAATCTCCACCAAGTTTCATTTGAATCCGACATTATTTGATATACTAAAACCTTCTACAATTGATACCTTAAAATTCAGTCTTTAATACAAGCATGGAAACTGAATAGATATAGTAACCATCAACTATAAATATGTAAATAATTGCTTAATTGTTATTTATTTAATCAAAATATATATTTATTAGAGAAAGTTTGCTTATGGTAGAAATTTTTATGACTTTCATGATAACAGAAAGTAAAGATGATGCTTCTCTCCAAACTCTTTCCTTCCTTTGATAATTCGCAAGATGAAGCCACGATTTCCTCTCCTTTCCCCCTCTCAAATTTCGGCCAGCAACCAAGGGAGGGAAAGGCTGAGGGTTAGCTGCCTTTGAGACCTTCATTTCCCCAAAATTTTCACTATAACATTAATTACCAAGCTTTAGGAAGAGTGACCAGCTCTCTAACCCAGGTCTCTCTTTTTTTTTTTTTTTTAATTTTTAGTTTAGGTGGGCTTCAAATTAAATTCCAACTCATAACTTAGCTTGGAATTTATTACTACCTTCTACATGAGCTTAAACTTCAACTTTCTGCCGAAACTATTTCACTCCCTTTAAACTTCAAATTAGTCCAAACTAAGACAATAACTCAAACTCAAATTAACTTTCGCAAGGTATTAAATACCCCCGTCTTTAAATACCATTTTTGATCTACATTATCAGAATAATCACCCTCTTTCACCTAAAATTTTCAAACTAAACATGGGTAAATGAAGTTGAAATTTGAGATATTGCAAGTACTCTTCCTTTTAGTTGCTCTTCGAATAAGTCGAAATATCCAACTTGAGACAATTTTGATTCGCCTCAATTTGTACCCAAATTGATTATTGTTAAATTCTGCAGTACAAAACAGCAAAGAATAGCTTTCATGTTTTTACTTTATAGTTGTGACCTTTTAATATTCAAATTTAAGAACATTATTCATGAATGATTCAGGTTTTATGTGTTGGAAGGTGATAACAGAAGCAAAGGTTTAAATCTCAGACTACTTGAGGTAAGCCACATGGTCTTTTTTTTTTTTCCTTTCATCCATTCTTTTCATACTGAGCAACCCTCTCTTTGAGGCTTCGTTTGGTTCAAGTGTTGAATTTTGGATTTTAAAAAAAAATTTGATCTTACAGAACAAATGGAAAAAAAATGTAGTTTAATATTGAAAAATAAAGTTAATTCTAATATTATTATTTATATTGGATGTGAAATAAAGTTGATTTTTGTAATTAAAATTTATATTAGATTGAAAATAAAAGTTCGAACTGAGCTTGAGAGCTTGTGAGTGAAGATTATGTGCAGTGATTATATTCTGAACCAATTTTCATCCTTCCATTATAGTATTAATGGTTTGTCAATCATAAATAATAGTTTTTAATGTAATGTAGTTTTTAATATTCTGAAATTTTCTTCAAGTTGATTCTTGTAGATTGTGATTGTATGAGCTTAATTGTAGGCCCATGCATTCAATTTAATTGGTCGGTTTGGTGACCAAACTAAAAATAAAGATTGAGTTCGATTTTAATTTTAAAAAAATCAAACCAAACCAGTCAAATAAATATCAGCTCGATTTGTTTTGGTTTGGTTCGGTTAAAATTATATTTTTAATTTAATTTTTTGTCTAAAAATTTTCTAAATGTTCTCATAATAATGCAAAATATTGTTATACAAATATTTAGATAATATTCATAATACAAAAATAGTTTAGTATAAAAAATAATTTAACTAAATAAAAAAATAAAACTGGCTTTTAATTACAGTTTATAAAAATTGTGCAAGTGCATGATATAATTCAATCACATTATCATAATAGACTTAGCAGAAATGACAACAAAAGTTCAGGATTAATTGCATAATTAATTTCATAGTATAATCAAAATTATATTTATATGTAGAGTTATTTAATAATTAGTTAATTCAGTTGGTTTGATTTTCAAGCATGTGAAATCAAACTCAAATCTGCTAACTGAAATACTTAGAATATTAAACTGTTGGATTCTAAGTCAAACCAAATCGCTAAATGTAAACAGTTTTGCTCGTTTTTTTTTGTTTAATGTATTGTTTGCATACTGCTACTCAATTATTCCGTCGTCTATCTAAATAATTTATAGTTATATCTATGGTTTATTTCTGTGTTTTGATCATTCTTTTCTTTTTTGAAACCATCAACAACAACAACCAAGCCTTAATCCCACTAGGTGGGGTCGGCTACATGAATCCTTTGTTTCCATTGCGCTCTATCAGTTACCAAATTCTTATCTAAGTTTAAGTAACTAAGATCACTCCTTATAGTTTCTTGCCATGTCTTCTTTGGTCTCCCTCTTCCTCTTTGTACATGGGCAAAATTCAGTAACTCAATTTTTCTAACTGGAGCTTCAATTAGCCTGCGATTTAGATGTCCAAACCATCGAAGCCGACTTTCTCTAATCGGCTTCGATGGTTTGGACATCTAAATCGCAGGCCAATTGAAGCTCCAGTTAGAAAAATTGAGTTACTGGATTTTGCCCATGTACAAAGAGGAAGAGGGAGACCAAAGAAGACATGGCAAGAAACTATAAGGAGTGATCTTAGTTACTTAAACTTAGATAAGAATTTGGTAACTGATAGAGCGCAATATGATAATTACAACCTATAATTGCATGATAGATGTAGAAGTGGGACTCATAAGCAGATGGAAAATGATAGATCTATAGTTTATTTTTTATTTAATTTTTTTTGGCCATTGATTATTTTTATTCAACATAGGGCCATTTTTAAGATTTTTTTGAAGCTATGTAGGTCCATTTTCAGCTACATAAGGCATTTTTTAATTACATAGGGCCATTTTTTAGTTATGCAGGGTAAATTATGTTCGGGGCAAGGATCGAAATGGTACTTAATCATAATGGATAATTTTTTTAATCATTTTACATATATTTTAATATAAAAAATATTATTTTACTTCATATGTTCAATAATTTTTAATAAAAATATCTACTTTATTTCACATTCTAGATCAAAATATTCGAATCAAGTATTTGGTCTAGAATGTGAAATAAAGTTAATATTTTTATTAAAAATTATTGAGTATGTGAAATAAAATAATATTTTTTTATATTGAAATTTATATAGAATGATTAAAAAAATTTATTTATTTATTATTATTATTATTTTAAAATTAGTACCATTTTGGTCCTCACGCCAAACAGATAAGAGGTGGATTCATCTTGAAAATGTATAGGTGCCCTTATGTAACTTTAAAATGTCTTTACATTGCCGAAAAAAATACTTTTACATAGCTGAGAAATGAATCCACATAGCTGTAAAGTGGCCTACTTAGTTGAAAAAGATAGCTACTTAAAGAAACGATGTTTTTGTGCATCATTTTTTTTTCGTCTGCCTGTGGGTCCTGTTTATACACGTGTTACGTAGTTATAGGCTTCAATTGATTTAGCATCTTAACGAATGTAATCACGAAAACAAACAATAACAAGATGGATTCGAGCATTTGGAACTACTAGAACAATTGTACTTTAAATCCTTTTCACCTTAGAACTTTCTATTTTGTTCTTTTTGGTTGTTCTCTAAAAGGTATAGATTCCATTATAGGATCGAAAAACAAATGCAAGAATGATTATTTGTATTTACGTTAGATGTGAAATAATATTGATTTTTACAGTTAAAATTTGTGTTAGGTCAAAAAAAGCTCGAACCAAACGAAACTAGAGTTCCTGTCGTAACCGATTGGCTTTGCTTTTCTGTTGGTTTTTTTATTCGCATGCATTGATTTAGTTGTGCTCGGTAATAGATTTTGCGATGATTAATTTAGCTGCGAATACTTAGTTTTTTCAGTTATTTTCAATGATTGGTGGATTGCGAAAAATTTCTTTTTAACTTGTTTCTTTAAAATTTGGGTTTTTTGGGGAATTACCTTTTCATCTCTATGTAATAAATTTTAGGGGGATTTATACGAGGATACTAAATTCTATCGATATTATACATTTCACGTAAGTACTTCAAAATTTATGTATATCACAGCTAATTCATTATAATTTATGTGCTTCACTCAAATTCGCTAAAATTCATATATTTTTTTAGTTTACTGTTGAACTAAGTTTTGGGTGTATTTTGTATGACTAAATAAAAAATTATTTACATAGAGCTAAAAAGTGTTGTAATTTTAAAATTTAGTGTTAAATATATTATTTTTGAAAATTTTAAATGAAATGTATAAATTTATTAGAATTTTGTGTCATTAATGATATATCTTAAATTTTTATTTCATCATAAACTGTCTTAATTTAGATACCATGCAATTGGTGCATCCTTAAAATGGAAAGATGTAATCTATCATAAAAATATTTTTGCACATAAAAATTAATTTTTTATAAACAATTAATGAAAACTCAATTTTTAGATATAGAAGTTATACTTTCGCATTTAAGTATAAAAACGAAAAATTATATATAAATATATTTATAAAAAATATTAAAAATATTTATACATATGATATATATATATATATATATATATATATATATATGTATGTGTGTAACATGTACTTGAACAGGAATATAAATTTAAAAATATATAAATACTTATGGGTAAAAATAATAAGTCATATAAATTTGTGATATGTGTATTTAAAAACAAAAAATTCATACTGAAAGACAAAAATGTTATTTTCATGTAATTATAAATATATATATATATATATATATATTATATATATATATTTGGAGATAGTTATTTACATGTTATACCATTTAATTTTATTTATGTTTTACCCATTCATTTTTAGTTAATTATGTTATGTACACTCAAAATATTACAAAATTTTATATACACACATGAGTTAAAATTTAATCAAAATCTATTTGAAAAAAAAAATATTCTATTAGTAAATCATTAAATTTTTTTTTCTTTCCTGGTACATATTTTTCTCTTCCTTAATACCACACTAAAGCGCTGATTTGTTCTAAAATCAATCACGTCGCGGATGTCTCCTTCCTTTGTCACCTAAACATTAAGGTTTTAGGATTTTCACTCAAAATATATTTAAATATTTTTAAAATAATATGATGAACGGCTCAAATTTTTTGTAATTTAACTATAGTTAGGTTATTAAAAAATTGTGATTACTTATTATAATAGAAATAAGTTAAAATGTGTGTACGTAAGATTTTATAATATTTTGACTGTGCATAGCGTAATTAACTAAGAATGGATGGGTAAAATATAAATAAAACTAAATGGTGTGACATGTAGGTAATTATTTTAAATATTTGACAGATATACTAATAAATATAAATGGTTTAAGATGTCAAATAAATTATTAAATGGTGATAGTTTTTTAAGTTTAGTGAAAGATTTTATTTAAGTATAAGAGGATTTCATATTTGAATAATTGAATGACACTATTATTATAATTTGTAATTAAAATAAAAAAAATTAATTATTGGTGGGTAAATAAAAGAAAGTCAACTATCAAATTAGTCTAATTTTTTTCATCCATTCTTTTAAATCTTATTAACGTCTTACTTTGTATTCCTATTTTTAAATATATTAAGCAAAGTCAAGCTAAAAAATATTTAGGAAAAAAGATTCTAGTTTGAAAGTAAATTTTTAGTTATCATATTTATATTTTAAAAAATTAAATTTTTTTTAATTTTTACGTAATAATATCATGTATATATAATTTATTATAAACAAATAATAGTTGTAGGAAATAGATCTTATAAAATAAAATTCAAATCCAAACCTACATGGACACGAATCTTACAGCAAAATCCAGCAATCTCCTTGCTCTTGTTTTTGGCGCGGGTTCTGCGTCGTCCAGGGTTTTGCTCCTCTATTCGTAGATCTCGCTTTGCGCCTATCGGCCTATGGAAGACGATCCTTTCCGACTCGTCTCCGTCTCCCCCATGATTCCGATCCCAAAACCCTAAAACCCAATAGACGGCGTCGGCGGCCGCTGCGCATGCGAGAAGATCCCCTCAAAACAACTAATACTTTCGATGCCGAATGCTTCATAGATTCCCTGATCGTGACCGCTGTTTCTGATCCGGGTAAGAATATGAAGCCTAAGCTGGAATCTGTGCTAGGTGTCGATTCATAATGCTCATTTCCGCTAATCCCTGCATTCTCAAACTGGTGACTGCTTATCCTAGGTCTTTGAAGCAGGAAAAGCTGAAGTTCAGCAAACCCGTGGCTTTGTTGATGGCATTGGGACTTGATCCTTCTGAAGTGGCTGTTAGGGATCAAATGGCCGGAGGAAGATACCATTTCTGCATTCAAGAAGAATTCCTATTCGAGAAGTTCAATTTGAAACCTTCCTATTTGGCGGCGTGGCCAATGATTCTGGATTTCCGCCTTCAGACGATTTGCTTCCTGAATATATTAGTGTTCGAGGATTTGCTAAAGATGAAGAGGAATCTAGCGTACTACCTGTCTATGAGCGAGAAGCAGTTGGTCGATCAGTATGAGGTTGAGCGTAGAGGGAAAGCTTCACAGATGCTTGATGTCTCTTAAGACAGGAGGGTGCTGTATATGTTCAATCCGTGCAATTCTTCACTTTCCTGGAGCATTAGTAATTGTTGTAGTTCAGTGTTGTTCATATTATGGTAAGTTATATTCTGTACGTCTTCATTTGTTCTGTTTCAGTAGTCATTCTAAACCCTCATTTTTTTTTCTAATAGAAGCTGATGAAGCTGTGACATTTATTTTGTTTTCTCTTGCACTGCCTGGAAATTACCTACTTTGGATTTCCAACTTCTTGGTGCCTTTGTAAGCATGCTGATAATTTGAAAATTGGTTAATTATTGAAAGGTTACTCTAGTTAATTACTAATTACACTTTGGTTCATACTTTTTAAAACTTTTTAATAGGTTCTTACAATTTACTTAATATTACAAATAAGGTCTCTCTGCAGTTATCGCTTACAAATTTTCAATTTTACTTTTCATACTTCTTCAAAATTTCAAAAAAATGATATTTTTACATATTCTCTCACATCTCTCTCTTTGCTCACTGCAGCTACCACTCTCCTCAAGGGAGGGGGGGAGAGAAATGAGGGGGTGAGCACCATTTGCTCAACTACGGGAAGGCAGAAGAAAGAGAGAGGAGCCCCCCCCCCCTGTGACTTGCCCTAGAATTGGGGTAGAGGAGAGGGGGAGAGAGAGTGGAAGTAAAATTAAAATTTGAGAAATTTTAAACAAAATATTCTTTAGATGTTGATGAAAATTGTCATTTTGAGCTTTTCATGTAATAAGTATAATTTGCAAGGATTTCTGTTGTTAGAAAGTTTTTAAAATATGGACTAATCAGAAAATTTTTAAAATCTGTGAACTAAAATGTACATTATAGTGACCTTTATCCCTTTAAAAAATTTGCACAATAAGTAAAACCACCACCACCATCACTAAAAGAGAAAACAACAATAGTTTGCATCCTAAACATGTTGGAGGCAATTATTTGGATGTTTTTTTTCCATTCACCTATATTTAAATAAAAGCTCTTGTAACTGCATGTGATTCAACTCCATGTGTAGTGAACATTTCACAAGTTACTTTTGGTCTTCCATTCCATAGTTGAGGTGATTGAATGGAGATTTAGAAGAAATGAGAGTATAAAATTCCTATAGTACATGTGTTGCAAACTCCGTCAGCCCGAGATCAAAGAAAGTAAATTGCGAAAGCTCAATTTTTGCTCCACTCTAAGTCTCTAAGTTACAACAGTTACCAAATTCTTATCTAAGTTTAAGTAACTAAGATCACTCCTTATAGTTTCTTGCCATGTCTTCTTTGGTCTCCCTCTTCCTCTTTGTACAACCGAACTAAAATTTACTTTAGCTTATACTCAAATTGAATTCTTTAGCTTCGGAGGTGTTAAGTCTCATCAATTTGTATCATCATCAACTAGAAAATATGTACCATGGAATTGTGATAATGCTGAACTTTGTATATGGATGGCATATTGATCTATTTTTATTGGAAATATATTTTAATGGAAAGAGTTATTTAAATTAGAATTAGCATGAATGAAGTAGAATTCATAACGCTGACCTCAATTTGTCCATATAATTTGCTGAAGATAGTAATAATGATGATAGTTATGTGGATGAGTATGATGTGCATTAACTTCTTCATGGCCAACATCTTAGCTTGAGGTTGGAATGATGCGCCGGCTTAGGACGACATCTTAATTCAATTTTCATCGTGGTCTTCATAATCAGCGTCTTAGCTCGAGAAACTTCGTCTCATTTGCTACAAATACAGATGTTGCATTGTAATGATTTTAAAATACGGATAATTTGCAGGGGATGTTCATAGGTGAGTTTGGGAACTCGATATGAAATAATTAGCTCAGCTTCACATTTATGCTTTCATGAAAGCTCAGATTTATGATAAATGTGCATAATGGAACGCAAAACATGAAGATGATGATGTTATGAAACTGTTATATAAGTCTGAAGAATCATTTAATGTCTTAAGGAATTTCTGGCATGATGTATGGCTTCTTGAATACCTGTCATTTAACTTTTTTCCTTTAATTTTTGCAGCTACTGCATCTATGATTTCTTCAGTTCAAGAAATCTGCTGTGGAATATGTTGCATTCAGTGTGTCTGCACGCAGTGGTGCTTGTGGATTCTGTCCCCTAATTTAGTAGAAGATGAATTACTCGATGATCGAAAAGCCCATTTTCTAGGGTTTAGGGTTTGTGTGCCTTCAAGTCTTACTGCTGCCATGAATGTGGATCATCATTTTGCAGCTTTTTTTTTATCATGTATTTTGAGAGATGTTCTTTTGCTATTTTGGTTGTTTCTTGTCTCTTGTTATGTGTTTATTCAAATGCCCTCAACTTTGTTTCCAGTGTTTAAATTGAAATTTTCTCAGTGAAAGAAATGAGTGGAGTTAGTCATCTTTTTGTTCTTTTAACTTTGGCGTTTTATTAGACTTATAGGATGGAGTCAGGTATACCTCTTCTACTTAATTTTTGCACGATCTTTATTAAGGATCACGATTAGTATACTTGATGTACTTGTTTTACTTTCTATAATATTCTAAGTTTCAGTCGAGTTTTAGAGTTTCTAAACTTCTTGTTTAAGCATATAACTATATTTCTAAGATGTTACAATACTTTATCAAAGAAAAAAAAAAAGAAATAGATGTTATGATACTTTCTCCGAAAGCTCCGTGGGACCACCTACCACTAGTCTTCTTCGGCCGGAGGGGTTTATTCCTAAGGTAGCGAAATTCCTTGTCGGGTAAGTTCCGACCCGCACGAAAGGCGTAACAATCTGGGCACTGTCTTGGAGAGAGGCTCGGTGAAATAGACATGACCTACAGGTCGGAAGGGGCGGAGCGCTCTTTCTTTCTGTGTGGGACGATGCCGGGGCCCTAGTAATTTATCTTGGTCGAGGCGGCGAATTTGACAAAACAATTTGCTTTTTTCCTAAAAATTTCATGCTTTAAAATTTTTTGTTGAAACTTTAAATTAGGAGATTCTGGACGGGCAGGAGGAATGTCATCTTCAATGATTTTTTAAATATTTTTTTGCACTTGAGCGGAGTTTGGTTCATTGTTATTTTAGTGTTATATTATATAATTTAGATATTATAATATTTAGATGTTATTTTTTAATTAATAATTTTGTAATTTTATAGAAGGTTATTTATAGATATCAGTAAATCAAATAATTATTTTCTCTAGATAATATGACATAATATCGAGATAATATTGAATAAAATGCTCCTTAGTTTAATCGAGTAGCAAAATGTCAGAGGCTTATTTCCAAAAAAATAATAATAATAATGATAGTGCGATATTTGAGATATTTTTCAAAGATTTGGAAGGAAATTTTGAAATATGAAGATTTGAATTTCGGAATATGTAAATGATAAATTTGCATATTTAATAATAATTATTATTGAATATTAATTTTTTTGAAAAAAAATAAGTTTTCATAATTTCAATCGAATTTGGCAGTTTTGGGAGAAATGTTATCGAAACTCAATAATTTTGATCGAAATTAAAACTTAATAGCTTTTTTGGATGGATTAGTTCTCGCTGAAATTAACTCGAAACTGCCAAATTTATGTCGTTTCGGTCGAATTTTAAAACCTTACTATAAAACAACAATACAATTTGAGTCGTTTAAATGATTTAGAGAACTGTAGGTAAATATGTACACACATAACATGAAATTTATGATTTTTTTCTTACATATTTTATGCATTTTGTATTTATACATCCCTCAGTAACATATAAATAAATCCTGTTACATATGCTCTCATCAATAAATTAATTAATTATAATTTAAAATTAGGTAAATTACACACAAATCTCTGAATTTAACACTTAATAACGCGCAGTTTTACGTTTTTTTAAATTATAACATCGGGGTTCCTTAGTTTTAATAAATTATCAAATGAGATTTTTTTATTTTTTTATTATTTATTTTTTTTAGAATTACCATTTTACTCATGCCCCTCTCTCTCTCCTCTTGATCTCGCGCACGAGTGCCGGCCGCGCCGCCGCCGGCACGGCCCGCGCGCGTGCGCCGGATCGGGAGAAGAGAGAGGGGCATGAGTAAAATTGTAATTTAAAAAAAAATTAATAAAAAAATAAAAAAAGACCCATTTGATAATTTATTAAAACTCAGGGACTCGATATTATAATTTTAAAAACGTTGACATGCGTATTATTAAGTGTTAAACTTAGAGATCTTGGTGTAATTTGCCCTTAAAATTTTAAGATGTTAAATTATTTAATAAACTATAATTTATTAAATAATTTAATATGTTAAAATTTTAAATTATAATTAATTAATTTATTAATCTGTATGAAATATTATCATTATTATATATAATAAAGTATTTCATTGATTTTAGGATGCTACAGCTGCCCAATAATTTGGAAGACAAAGGCTTGTGGGTGTGCTTATGATTCTCACCCAATCCCATCCTTCTGCTGCCTCATCTGATCTCCTCAGCTCTGCTATCTATTCACATAAAAAGAATAATGATATTCATAAAATGTTATAATATATCTTATTATCATCTTAATTTTCAGTATCGCAAATTTTATCGAAGTATCACGTAAACTCTTATTGAGTTAGAGTTAAAGTACAGAGTCGAAAAGCATATAAACGTGCAATAATAGGCTCGAGACAAGAACTAGATAAATATACAGTAATCTGGGGATATTTCCATCGGGTTTGTCAACGAGATCCAAACACAATTAAGCTTAACTGGATATGATTTCGGGTTGAACGAATTACGATTTTTGAAGCAGTTAGATCCAAATTCAACTACGTAACAGCTTGACCTAATTACTACTTCTTGTTATGTTATCTCAAGTCAATGGTCGTATTAATTATTAGAAAAACTTAGTAGAATCACTCGTATATGGATAAAATCTAAACTAGTTGAATCATAACCGAGTCAATCTAAATTCGATCTAATTTGGCTATATCGATATATTTGAATCTAATGTTAATAATTATTTATGAATTTTTTTTCTCATTTTTTTACTTACTCTTCCATCTTGCAGCCCAAATATTAAAGAATCTTCAGAAAATGGTATTGGTCGTATCGACGCCACCTGCAAATTATTCGTGTTTGGTTAGAGTCTTGTTTTTGGTTAATAGAGTGAAAATATTTTATTTTATTAATTTAATAGGAAAGAAATTTATTTTAATATTTGGAGAAAATATTAGTGTTATATTTATTGTTTAATGTGTAAATAAATCATTTTTTAGGGTCATGAATGCAAATTCTCTAAAGTGAAAGAGGTGGTGGTGAGCGGACCTTCGCATTGCAGTGCTTCCGAAAAGCTTGATCTTGCTGATTCCCTGCTTCAGTTTCATCCTCTTCCTCTGGAGCTTCATCTTCTTCGTTAGGGTAACCAAAATCCGTCCATTTCCATGCCCTTTCGTTCAGACTTCTTCTATAGACACATCCATTTGATCCAATCACGAACAGCTCGGATCCCCCAAGCCATGGCCCCGGAGCTCCGGCAATGGCGACGCCTCTCGCCGGCGTTCCATGCTCCACCCATTCCCAGCCTTCCATGAAGCTCCAGTGGTACTCAACGAGACCCCCATATTCAGACACCATGAAGATGGATCCGGTGAGTGATGTGGCTGTCGGTCTCATTGCCGTCCCGGGGGTTCTTGAGAGAAGTAAATGGGGAGATTGGTAGTGTAGATGCCACAGATCTGTGATCCTGTTGTACTGGTACAGACGCCCATTTCTTCCTAGGGCAAATATAATGTTCATCCGGAAGACTTCTTGATCGACGATGAAGGCAACCCTGGTTTCTGCTGGGCTTCCACAGTCTTTCCACTTGAATTTTCGCAGTGCCGCCTGTCGATTAGGTATGTTATGTTGAAGAAAATGTTATCGCTGTAAGATTTTCCATCTCATACAATGATTCGAAACATGTTTGGTTTCAATTCCTGATTCCTGCTTCTATTTATTCTAAATCTAAACAGTGTGGTAAACTTGCTCCTTGTTCTGTTAGTTTTCTTATCATCTTAGAGGAAAACTTGTTATAAGCTCCAGTGTGTTACAATGTTTAGTGTGTCCCCAGTTTTTCAGATTCATGATTTTCATTTCAAAAAGATGGAGTAAGGCTTAATTATAATAGTATAAGTAGTATTTTTACCATAAACTGCAGAAGCCTTCCCCTTTTGCTGACAAAAAAGAGAGCATCTTCTGCTGTCACTTTCTTAGGTCTTCCAGGTATGCCATCCCATGGAGGACCTGTTGCCACCTGCTTTCCTCTCTTCAGTGATGTGCAATTGATCCATGAGAGCTCATTACCATTTCTTTCCCTTGTAAGCAAACTTCCTTGAGCATCTACCAAGAACAAGCTTCCATTGTAGCATCCTAATGCACCCCTAATGGGTGTAGGGTGCTCATGGCTCAGCCACATCCATGTATTATCAGCATACAGATACTCAAATACCAAGCCACTATCTGATATGAGAAAGAAGGATCTGTCTGCATGCATCACCCTCATGTGGAAATAAATATTAATGCTCTTTGAAAGATAATTGCTAGTTTCAACATGGATACTGCTGTCATGTTTGGGCAGTGATAGATAATGCTGATACACTGGCGCCATCAGTCTTCTTCCTGGAGAATCATTAGCAAGTACATCCATGTCTCCTATAATGCAGTTCAATGGTCCACGATCATCGGTGCAGTATTCTGCATTCCATCCTTCTGATTCTGGAGTTTCAAACACTGCCCATTCATACTTATATGATGATTTTCTTCTTAAGTTATTCTGATTAGTAGTAGGACCAGCATTTTCACCACCCATTCCAGATAAATGCAGCTCAGCTAGTCTTCCATCATCAAGTGGGAATATAATCCTGCCTAGTTGAAGCTGTACTCCGCTTATGCCCCTGGCAATTTTTGCATGTTGCGGATGCTTGTGATTTACCCACAATCCTTCAATTTGGTCTTCTTTGCCTGTTCATTCAGTTGAAAGCAATAATCAAATTAGTATTTTTGTTGGATGTTTTTTTATCCTGATTTCTTACAAGTTGTTGACAAAATTATTTTACAGTAAAAATGTAGAATTATGTAAAAATCTGAACCTTTGTGTTAAATGTTATTTAGAAAAGACTGTTCTACTGATTTGGGGTTTGTGTTCAAACCATTCTAACCCAACTCGATTACTAGGCTCCGAGTTGTTAGATAAATGGTCATTAACTTCAACAAAAAGAGTCCGTTTTGGGTCAAGCTTGAATCGACCCAAAAAAGGTAATTTGGTTTAACTGACCAATTTAACTAGAGTAATGCTAGCTACTTTTGAGTTTAATCCACTTGATTATCCTTTGGACAAATCTAGTGGATTAAGCTACTTTTGGGTTGTTTTCTCTCGGCTACATAGCTTTTGCCATTTAACAAACAACTGCATCTAGAAACTAGACTTGAAGAATAGTCATGCCAACCCAAACCTGAAATTTTAAGATGAGACTATGTTTTATCATATTTGGTCATAACCTGGAATGCTGGTGTGTTTTTCCTTTGAAGATTACAGAAGTAAATATGAGAACTAACACACCTGAATACTTAGGAAGCTGGTACTCGAATACGAACCCATTGCTTGTGGTTAAAAACATCGATAGCACCTTTTCACTAATGTCATTTTGTTGGATCAATGTCAAGGCACTGAGCTGATGGCCATCTGGGGATCCATGAATCATCCATTTCCATTTCCTTTTGTGCAGCCGCCGCTCTATCAGAAAGCCATCCTGTAAATCTCTCAAGTCTTCTCAACCGTGAATATAATGCCATTTTTGTTTATTAATTTAACTTTAATAGAGTAATTTTCCCTCACAGCTCTACATTAAATTCATTATATACCTTTGTTAACAGGAAAAGAGAGGTAGAATGAGATCCCACCAAGCTATGTAAAGTGCATCCAGGGGATGCTGCCAAAGGAGCTGCTTCTAGGGATGCTTCACTCCATATATGCTTTTTCCATGATGGTTTTGTTTTCTTGTCAAATTCATACAGATCTCCGTTGGAACTGTATTAGATAACTCATATATTAGTCTTAACAAGCCAACCTGAAAGCTTAAATGGTCTAGTTTGGGCCTATGTATAATTGGGTTCCTCCAGTTTTAAAAACAAATTAAATTAGTCCTTCGGTATTAATAAAAATATTTTCTTTAATTATTAGATTGAATTGGACATCATTTGAAGTAGTTTTTAAATTAACTAAATTAGTCTACTATATTTGAGAAAATGTTATTCATTAGATCTTCTTATTAATAATAATGGATCTATTTGCGCATTCTCTCAAATTAGAGGATCAGTTTGGTTAATTTTAGAACTAGATGGACCTAATTGCATATAAGCCTAAACTAGAGGGACCTAACTATTATTTTATATTTTATCATGAAATATAAAATGGATGGCACGAGCTGTGATACCACATTGAGGTATGAAGATGATCAAACATCTTAAAAGCAAAAGTTTGTGAATTATTGACTAGAATCCACTTTATTTTCTTATAGATTGTGTACCTTATTGTGAGTATGAAGTAGCTTTAAGGGTGCCCTGATGTCATGCTACAGAGACAAATGTATACATGAAAGGAAAAGATTATGGTGCCCTAAGGTAGAGAAGTAAGGTTTACTAGTTAGAAGATCCCCTGGAGGGGATTCTAGAGATTTGATTACAAGTGGGCAAGGTTTCTGCTTGAGGAATATTTGTTTCAATCCATTTGCAAATCTAGAACTCTAGATTGGCTCTTTTATTTATAGTTGTGGGATCACCGCAAAGCCTGAGAAGTAACTGGACATTCCACTAACTTATGATTGGTAACAAACCAAGAAGCAGTTAGGGGTAGGTGACATGCTTCTACTTAGTCTTTTGAAAAAAATGGTGACTAGATTATTGTATGTCTAAGTACCTCTCATGCATCTGAGTGTTGAGATATGTCAGACCACTTGGATGCGCCGGGTTGCTTTCGCTCAGGTAGAACGTGATGACATGGCTTTAGTAGGAGTGGATGTGTCGGGGCTCCTTTGGTCAATCTTAGTGGTGTTACTTAAGACTAAATCCACTTGTACCTTGTGAATGCTATTGATCATTCACTAGGTTAGGAGAGGATACGTTGAGGCACTAGGGATGATTTGGTCGTGGCTCGAGGGATTGTACCATGGGATGTGATGACACATGGTGCACTGTCGTGGCCGTTGCACCACTTGCGGTTCAACTGATCAGGACTGAAAAGGAGTCCGCAACTTGGTGAAACTCTGCACCGCATGTCTACTATGTGGACGGCTGATATTTCGCAATGGAGCTGTCATAAACAACAGACTAGATAGCATCACTTTATGTTCTTATACATATACCTGACTGTGAATACTGAGCTCCTTTTAAGTGTGCCGGTGTCAACCAGTTTTAAAACATCACCACCTGGTGGTCTTCCATGGTTCTCCCATCTATTCAATGGAAATTGAAATGAAATCCAGATCCACAAACTTCAGAATTGTTGATGGTACCTCTCACCTCAAAGGCTGAAAGTCACTTATTTCAATCAGTGAACCATTAGTAGTCGTCAACCATAATCTCCTGATGCACAAAGCAGAAGCCTATAGATGTTAAAGTTCAAATAGTTGTTTGAATATCATGAAGTGTTAAAAGAGTTGGTATTTATTTGGAAGAATAATGCACTATTACTGAGACTACTTTTTTTGATTGCCAACATTTGTACCAGTACTCACTCTCCATTATAAGATGTTGCACCAGTCTTGATCCTGGTAGTTAGGCTTGGTTCTGTTTCTCCTGTATCAATATATTGCTCCTGCTGCAGCAGAAAGTCGGTCCAAATGGGCTGGGAGCTTTCACTCAGTTGAAGCTGAAATGCAGAATTATTTTAGTGAAGATATTGAACATTAATGCTAATCCATCTGTAATCTTCTGAATCAAAAATTTCTGCCAAGACCTATTCTGGGATCATTGTTACTTGCTTGCAAGTGAGAACTGAGTTTAGTCGAAGCTAGACTATAAGTTTGATACTGACTTTCATTGGAATATCTTCAGATGACGGAACTTACAGTTCTCGATGACGGATCATTATATCACGTCTTTTACTTTAAGTTAATCAGTATCTTTCTGTCATAGTTCTTATTTGATGTTCTATGTTTCCAGCACCTCTGTTTCTATTACTTCTTTTGGACTTTTAGTGGCTACTGTTGAACCAAAAAAAACTAACCACTGTTCTTTGATCAAAAGTTAATTTGCAGATTCCCCACAAGAGTGTCTCTTGATATCCTTAATGAAGGAAATGATGGTCCTACAGTTTTTTGCTGCCTCAAAAAGCCAAATCATGAACAAACCAATTACCTGATAAAGCATCCCAGATTCTGACAAAGCAAGAATAGTCTGATTGACTATGAACACAGAAACAGCTGCGCCTGCCAAAGCTGGCAGTTCATGAGGAGCAATCACCCACCTCACTCCATTCCAGAATCTCTCATAGATTGATCCACTTTGCCCTGTCACCCAGATTGAAGCTTCTGACATCTTACTCAGAGACATCCTCTTCCTCAAAGGAAGCAGCTGATCAGCCTTCTCTTCCAAAATCCGATCGTCTGCCGCTGGAAGTTGACTCCTCCTCTCCCTCGCCTTCTCAATCAATCCAACTTTACTGCAGCTTCCATTGATGCATGAAAGAAGGTCGTAAGGTAGAGTGACCCCTACCCATCTGTTGCTTTTCTCCTCAAACTGCCAGAATATGTTTGTCTTCTGCTTGAACTCCGTGTTGAAGCTTCTCTCTGGCTGAAGGGGGCACCATGGCTGACAGGAAGCAGCAGGGTAGAGAAGAAGATGAAAAACCAATATAACGATGATCTGAATGCTTCTTTTCTTCATCATGAAGATTGCTCGGCCGCTAATCCATGGAGATTTTGTGGAAAAACAGAGCTGAGGCTCCGAGATGACACTCCCACCTTCCTTTGGTGCTTTAAAAGAATATTTTAATGGTGAGAGGACCTGAAGATAAAACCAAGTTGGTGGTTAAATTTCTTTTTCATCTCTAATTTACCGTAGCCACAAAATTTTATTTTTTCAAAAAATAATTACATACATGTTATAATAAATTATATTATTTTACATATTATTTATTCATATTTAATAAATTATATTATTAAGATCATAAATTACTAACACTATTGTACTTAATACACTATAATTATGATATAGATGTAATTTTTACGTAATTTATGATAGAAGAAGTATTTCATGTAGTATTTTTTTATTAATTTATTTTAAGGATAAATTCATTCAGGCTTTTAAACATGTAGTTTGGGTTTATCGATTTAAAATTTTCTCACATAGATTGTTTTTTTTTTTTTGATAGATTGACCATTAAATTATTATTTTAAAAAATAAAAATAATATATATTTAAATATTAAAAATTATTATTATGAATTATGATATTGAGAAAAAAAATTTAAAATTAAAATAACAATTGAAAATATATAAACAGCAAACAAAATAAAAATGAAGGTACATTGGCATGCAACGTAAAGCTACTTAAAATATCTATTGGATAAGTCTTATCAGAGCTAATTAATTTTTTTTAAAAAAAACTTATTTTAATTTATTAACTAAATTGGAATTTCAACAAAATGTTATATTCAAATCTCTAGATATGAGGGAATTTTGAGCAAATAATTGCACAATTTTGAAATTTACACCTACGAAACATAATTGGTCTTATTGATTATTAACTAAATTGTTTGAATTATCTTAATTGAAGGGGTTGTGCATTTTTTTTTTTTTTGTAAATTTTTGCTATTCATGTATATGTTCATAAATTTAATTCCAATTTTAATAATAATGTCATTTTAGAATGCTATATCATTATTTAATGACTTTAATAATAATAAATATTTGATTTAATCAAAAATAACATCCCCTCACGTCTTTCTTCCCACCTGCCGGTCCAACACGCAGTCATTAATTCATTAATTGCAGTCCACGTGGATACCTGTTATTGGCTAGAGTTGGCCAGCTCAGCACAGATGGGACCCAGTTGAAAGGAATCTGCTGGCCCCACGTGGGAATCTGAGGGAATCTCTTTCTACCACAAACATTGAAGGGATACCCTGTGGTGGTGCGAATGTAATGTTTGTTCGGCGCCGCCTAATTCGAGCGCGCTGTGTAAGTGAGCAGGACCCGCGAGCTGTGCCATGCATGAAACGACAAGAAAATATTATTTCACATGATTTTTTTTATAAATAAATTTCTTTTTATTTTGTATGAATGTTTTTAAAATTTATATACGATTATAAACATAAAAATGATCATACAAAATAAAAAATTAACTATAAAAATATTATTTTTAGTTTGATCATTTTTATATTTTATATATGTATACCAATCAAACAAAATACTTATTAAAAAAATTATACAAAATGATGAAAAAATACCAATCTCTTTCGACAGTTATACATAACTTATAAACCTTGTGTGCTTACACGACACGCTGGGATTGGACATTAAATATTCTACCCAGAGTTGCACTCAAATCTAATAATTTCTCTTGAATGAGCCTGTCGGTTCCAATCAATCGATAATAATTCAAAGTTGAAACCTTCACAGGTCCAACTGCTGCTCTTGAGCTGAAATTTTATTTTATTTTATTTTATTTTATTTTAAATTTTTTTTTGAGCCATGAGCTGAAATTTTAGGATTCATGTACAAAGAAAAACAGGTTAGAACTTCGATATATTTGAATTTTAAAATATCAAGTTTAAATTAAAGATAAATACTGAAAATAACTTATAAAATGCTATTTATTCTTAGACTAATCTTCACTGTAATTAATATAATTTAAATAAGAAATCTCAACCATTGACATAATAAACAAAAATTTATCAATTTACATAAATCTGTGTTTTATTTTTTAAATTTTAAATATGTTATTTTATATATTCAAAATAACAATAAAATAAATGATAATATCATCAGTAAAATTCAAAGAGAATAAATTAAATAAAAGAATATAATTAAAATTATGTGATAGAAAAATTTTGCTCGATAATATATAATATTATTGAGTGCTAACTTATAAAATAAAAATATATCAATAATATAAGTACAGAAAAATTAAGAATGCTAAAGTAGATGAGTGATTATATATGAAAAAATAAGATAGTAAATGAATACATTCATAAAAAAATTGGAGACGCTTCAATTGAAGATAATAAACTCAGAAAGAGTTGGCTTAAATAATTTGAACATATATATCGTAGGCCGATTAAAGCTCAAGTAAGAAGATTTTGCCTATACAGAAAATATAATAAATAACCTTTCATATTTAAAGCTAAACAAGGAACTCTTATTCGATACAGCAGAATGAAAATAAAAAATTAATGTAATCAACTGCACTTAGTGAAATAAAAAATTAGTTGTTGTTGCATTCCATCTATTGACTTTGGAATCGGTTAATCTTTCGACTATTTGATGCATCTACTTGGCCCTGTTTGGCAATGGACTAAAAATCATGGCTAAAATTATTCATGGCCAAAATCTTAAATTTATTTTAAAAAAACTTAAAAAATTATTTTATATCTCATCTCACACAAATTCCAACATTAAACAATCACTTTATTTCACATCCAACACAATTCTCAATAAATCAATCAACTTTATTTCATATCACACACAATTTTTAATATAACCAACTTACTTTATTTCACATCATACACATTTTTCAAAAATCACTAAAAATTCCAATCAAATCTTCTTTTTTTTTCTTATTACCAAACAGAACCAGGATATTTACAATACATGCCAATAAAGTTTCATAAAAATAGCGGACAAATTTCAGGCCCTTACCAGTAAATTTAGTAACTGAATTTATATATGAACTACCTTTTTTTTTTTTGAGAGTACATATATCATCAACTTCAACAAACTTTCAACAACCAATTGGGGGTTGAAATTGACTATAAATCTTACAAGGAATCAATAGGCGCTGTTTGTACCAAAAGCCTGGTTGATTTGTTATATCATTACCTAAAAAAAATATAACAATAAAAGATTCATCATCCAAGAAATAATTGCCGATATTAAACTCCAACTTGAGACTTGGACTACATAAGATAATATTAAATATTTTACGGTCAACTAAGGCGATTGCTTTAGCTGCTCGCTACGACAACGAGAAACTCGGAAGACTGGTCAAAAAATGTTTTCTCCGAAAAGTCACCGTGGAAGAAATTCTTAGGACGATTTCAACAATTACCAGAATCCCTCCCACAATGTTCGATATAGAGTTTTCGATCATGCATTTGCTCAACCCGCGCAGCTCCAAAGAATGGGCAATTTCATTCAGGCTATCAAAAAATGCCATCACCACTATTCCTCTACAGGCTCTGTTTGGCAATGAGCTAAAAATCATAGTTAAAATTAGCCATGACTAAAATCTTAAATTTATTTTAAAAAAAGCTTAAAAAATTATTTTATATCTTATCTCATACAAATTCCAACATTAAACAATCACTTTATTTCACATCCAGCACAATTCTCAATAAATCAATCAATTTTATTTTACATCCTACACAATTTTTTAATATAATCAACTTACTTTATTTCACATCATATATATTTTTCAAAAATGACTAAAAATTTTAATCAAATCTTCTTTTTTTTTTCTTATTACCAAACAGAGCCTATGGGTTAGATTCCCCAAACCGCTTGAATTAGAGCAATTGTGAACTCATTTAAGAACAGGACCACAGAGGATAAGACTATCCTTTCAATGATGATGAAGTTGTTCATCAAAAAATGGTGCACTGCACAAAATTTGAGTTCTTTACCTCACTCATGATATCAAGCCTAGGGTCATTTTATCAATTGAGGCAACACAACTAAATGATTTTCTAGAACAACGGCGCAACACAACGGCTTCCCAGCGCGCCGCCCATCCCTTCTAAAGATTACAACAACAGTGTTCCCCTTAGCCAACAATAAAGCATATGGCAGCATTATAGCATCCTTTCTAAAGAAGTACCAGCAAATGATAGCAAATGATGAAAGAAGAGGTGATTAAAGTAGTCCAGCACACATACAGCGCTGGAGTACTGGCTCAAACATGTTTAATGATGATCTATTATTCTATGCTGAAGCCACACCTATAGTGGCAGCATGTCTGAAGGCATTCTATGATATTTATTGTGCTTCATCAGGGAAGATGATTAACTTCAAGAAGTCATCCATCACTTTTAACTGCACCATCACTAGGAACAGGAAAAATGTTATGGGGAGGCGATTCCTAATGAAGAGCAAAGCAACTCAGATCAAACAAAGATCTAGAAAATAAAACCATTAAGAAAAATTTTCAAGATTTCAAAAATCATGTTCCCAGCAAAACCTTCGATTCTACTCTTGAGCTACATAATTTGAGCTTGAACTTTTGACACCATTACACTTATGTTTGAGAAACCTTCTCGAAAACATGGATGTCGAACCATCTAAAATCTGTTGATGATACTTTGACCCATGAGTTCTCTGTTTTTGAATAAACTTCAAAAAATGGTTGGGCATGGTTCTTAAAGAATTCAAACTACACATAACAAGAAAATCACAAAAAAGGATAGTATTAACCCATCATGTTGCTCAAAGAATAAGTGAGAGAACTTCCTAGAAAGAAAGGTGTGATAATAATCAACTATCGTTGGTGTAGATGGGATTAATATGCTCTAAATCAAAAAAAAAAATGTTTGCAGAGGGAAGGCACACCACAAAAGTGCGCCACATCTGAGCCGCACACATAGCAAGTGCTGAGGATAGCATTGTAAACCTCTAGTCAAAGTCGAAAATAAGTGAACACAGAATTACGCATTTTGAAGGCTTAAGCTTCCTGACTCATGCATCAAAGACTAGCTCATGGCCAACAGGCACCCCTAGAACTGGCACATACATTAGTTTTCTTTTTTTTTTTTGGATGGAGACAGGCTTCTCTAGTAAGCTTCACCTTCTCCCATAAAGTTGCCATCACTGTCATATCTTCTCCAAATTAGCATAAAAGAACTCATTAAGAGAATATTATATTGAGATGTCTCAATGCCCACCAGTCTTCTCTAAAAAAAAAAAGATGAATGATCAAGGAACTAAACTGGGTTATCAAGTGAACTTCCTGAGAACCTCTCGAAAAGGTAGGTAATATGAGCTCACCTCCAAAAAAAAAAGAAAGCATTGCTTCTGATCAACACAAAGTTTGATCAAAGATCATTCGGTTCTATAAGAATTGAAGATACAAAATATCTTTCAAAAAAGGTGGGCAGATTCCAATATATATTTACCAACTACAACGCAACTGGTTCTTTAGAAAGAAACCTTCCCAAAAATGGCTGCATTATCCAAATAGAAGAATTTAAGAAGCACGACACTCTTGAGGCGTGAGGACCAAATTTTCATGAGACCGATAAATCCAGCAATATTACGAAGAAAAATCCCCTTATGATGAGGAAATTACACATTATTTTCCAAATTCATTAGAAGATAAAAAGATGAGAACAGTATTAAGCAGTTCCTAACATGCAAGATAGACGGTTCACACAATATCATGGTAAATAACTATGCAAAAGACCTGAAACTCACAAAGCACTGACAAGTAAGCTTCTCAAGAAGAACACAATGATGAAGCTTCATTCAGCCAGGCGGCCAGTTCATCTGTCGTCCTCCAAGAAGATGGATATGAAGATGATAAACAGATTGACCTGAACAAAACAAAGAACAAGAGGCACTGTAGAAGAAAGAAAGTTCTTAACTAAAACATGATAGATTGTCATGCAACATACATCCTTTAGGTCCATCATTGATGACAACCCTAAATCCATCATCAAGTCCTTCCTGCTTTGCCACAACTTTGGCAGTATAGAGGAGATGGCCGAGTATCTCAATGTGTCTCTCCTCTGCCTGCATAGAAGGATTGTAGTAGTTTGGTAGTATGTTTACAGCTTCAAAATAGAAGATAGTTGGGCCACTAGCAGGCAAAGATAATGAGAAGCCAAAGTATGAAGTATAAACATGGCTGATAAGGAACTATGACAATTCCGCACAGCCTCTTTACTAGCACAAAACACCATCCATTAATAGATAGAAGGAAAACAAGCAGATAAATTAAATAATCATAACAGAATCATGAAGTAAAATTCATTCTGAAACAAGGCATAGAGAAACCCCACGCAACTGACTCACAATATGAAGTTACAAACCAGCTAAATTTCAGCTCAGATATTCTCAAAATATTTTAAGAAACAAATAATTAAGACTGCACATGCAATTTCACACTTAAAACTCCTCAATATGAGACATCAAAGTTAAAAATGTATTCATTCTTTAATAAATAGACAAATATTTGTACATGCTCTCATCTCATATGCTCTAGAAATAAGAGTTTAATAAGTGTACCGTATGTACCCAATTTAATCAAGGAAGCTAACCCTATGGGAAGGTTGAAATATATTTCTCCCTAAAGGCGATACCTTTAGGACTTTCAAAGTTATGGGGATCAATGGAAACCAAGAGGCGGAAGCTCCTATAGTTAATTATCTATTTCCTTGTCGTAGTATAAAATGTTTATTATGGGAAAAGTCAACTTAACTAAACAAATAACACGATTTGAAAAGGGGAGATCAAGATCTCACAATTCCAACGTTCAAAGCTTAACCAACAAACATGATTTATATAAGGCAATTAAGAGGGCACAAAATATTCCATTAAGAACCATGGGTTCTATCATTCAAGAACACTCCAATAAATCAAGGGGAGGAAGAACAAGTCTGAGGCACATCGCTTTCAATCAACTTAGTCCACTCGGACTTCCTCTACTCGCTTTTCCAATAATGAAATCAAGATTTACCTGCTTATGGACTTTCATCATCTTCTTACCCAAATCATTGAATTTGTGAAATATCTAAGGACATGCCAACCTCTTATTAAGGGAAGAGGATCACAAGTCTAACAAAAATCTTATGCTAAAGCCAACAATACCTTAAAACTTAAACTTCGTGGGGATGCTATAAATAAAATATTAAACTTCATGGGGATACTATAAATAAAATAACTAAAACAATGAGACTCACAGTCACTATAAATAAAAAGGGAAAGCATAACAGCATAGCAAAGGCATGAAAGCGTGATGTTATAAAAGGGTTTATAACATCATAGCATATGCATGGAAGCTTGCCATCAAGGACTTAGATAATGATGTATCAAGGGCATGAAAGTTCATCACCAACAATTTGAATAATGATGTGTCGAGAGCATATAAGTTAGTCATCAAAAATTTGGGCGATGAGTATCAACGGAATAGAAGGTTGTTATAAAGAATTTGGAACCACCAACAGCACATTCAAAGGCATAGAGCTAGGATTAACATAAGGTAATCAAGATGTGGTGTAACATTTTGACAATAACAAAACCACTAGGGATAAACGGTTTCCAAGTTAAAGAAAAGATTAAGATGTTTGACTCCATTTGGGGATTTAGCATTAGAAATTTGAATTATTTGTGGACTTTATTATAGATTTGATAGTGTTTTGATTTGCGTTAAGGTTCATCCTCGCAAACATTGAATCTGATGTTTACAAGTGTTCATCACAATACACTTTAGAAATAAAAATAAAGTGATCTTGTAATTTTCAATATAAGAATTAAATCGTATTTCTACAAGTGTTTCTCTCTAAATACCTGAAAATTAATATTTCAAGTTGCGGGATCTTCTTATATTCTCACAAGTATTCACTTTAAAATACTCTAACATGATAAATTGCAAAGTAGAGAGACCTTATAAATTTAGGACCCAAATGAAATGTTTGTGTACTTTTGAGGTTATTTCTGTATTATTCTTACATGATTTGTGCAACAATGACGACTTTGGGACGTAGAAATGAAATGCATAAAAGGTTCTTGAAATTTTGCCTCTACTTTGTAATTCTCTTACAAAGATTCCAGAAAAAACTTTGATATTACTAATACTCATAAACTATTCAAAGAAATATTTGCTTCCAATGATTTTGACGAAAGGTTGTATAAAGATTTATTCCTCTTCTGAGATCTTGGACAATGTCCCAAAAATCATTTACTGACATTATGAATACTCTTAAAGGAGAAGTCTCAAAAGTAATTTATTATAACAATGTCTGTATGGGACAAACATGTGTAAGGCATTCTTAGAAAATCACGCCAAAAACTATTACTCTTTTCTCCAGCCTTAAAATGCATAGTGGTTTGAAAACAATTTTTGGTTGATGCTACTAGCCTACTACCAAGGAGAGGCTCTGCCAATATAAAATCATAGAGCTTCAAGAATATCTTAACTAAGAGGTTAAGTCCAACTGTGAAAATCTAAAGCAGGGATAATCCAATTTTCGAAGTCCTATTGTCGCCATCTTCAAAGAAGAAGAAGAAAAATTGAGAGAGAGGTACTTATTCCCAAATTGTAGAATTAAGTGAAAACCATTATAACTCTTCGATGGCACTAAAAAGAGCCACCCAAACCAAATGTATTAGCAAATGTTTTTGGCAATTGCGAGTCTAGATTTCCCACATTAATTTCTATAGAAGTCAATGCTCAAATTAATACAAGATCCTAGAAGAGTGTTTACATTGCTCTTCTGAGTTTGTTGTCAAAGTTTTGTCTTATTCAAAAGTCTGAGGTTTTCAATGACAATGTTCGTTTTCTTCATTTGATGAAGCCTTCTTTGCTGAAGTTTCAAACTTGGCAAGTGTTTCTTCGATGACAGCATCAAAAATATTCTAGAGTAGGCCATTCACATAACGAACCAAATAATAAAATGTGATAATAAACAAACATTTACCTTGGATAACCCAGTCAATCCATCCCTGTCTTTGGGGATGATAATGATGTGAGTGGGAGCTTGGGGGTCTATATCTCTGAAAGCGAGAACCTGATGAAAAGTTTGACATTAATAAGGAAAGAAAACACATAATATTTAGAACATAAACAAAAAGAAGTATTAAGTATCTATGAGCTTTTTGCAAATTTAAGACAATTTTTTCTTAAAAAAACATTCTACAATTGATTTGGATCTTATCGGTTAAACATAACCTATTCAAATGAAGCATCATACCTTCTCATCCTCATAAACCACACTTGCAGGAATTTCTTTCTTGATAATTTTGTCAAATCTACAGAAACCATAAAGTCATGATTGATAGAAATAAAGCGTATTTCAATTTTCAAAAAGAACATTTAATGTTGTTTATATATTTCAATAAATGCGATTGAGATTTCAGTGCATATGTTGATAGTGGATATCATGACATGTACTACTCGTCAAGAATGTTCTGCCATATTGACATATAGGAAAAATGTATAGTGCTATTATTATTGTTGAAAATAAAGTTCAGATAAGGGCCATTCATTCCTTCAGTTTTGCAAAAAAATATTTCATGTACTAATAAATGAAAACCGTGGAATCATATCATAAAAAAACACGTGATTGTCAAAAAAAACTACGTTATTATATCATAAAGAAAAGATAATTCAAGAAAGAACTCCAATAGTGGAAATAGGTGAAACTCATCAAGGTGCTACCACATAAAAGAAATAAACTCAATCAATTTGCATGAACCGCAATACATAAGTTCCCATAAGTTGTATTGTTTACTGAATCTCCAGTTTAACTAGATAGGTTATCATAAGATTCAGAAGGCAAACTTAAGTGTTGTTTCAGAGCTTCTGCAAAAAAGATGTGAGAAATTTTTTTCTCAGTTGTAGCAAAAGACAGTTTCTTCGTAAACATAATATAGTTGCCTTGCACAATTCTTGCTATACACTAAATCTATTTTATCAAACAAATTTTTTTCTTGGAGAAATCTGTTAGAGGAGTCAAGTTCTGAGAAGATGAAGGGGCCTTGGTCAACAGAGACTTTGTGCCTGTTAAAGAAGAAGAAAAACAAAACACAGACCAAAAAAACGTAGATATGTGTTCGGAGAGATCTTCCTATAGCTACAAGTTGAACTCAGAGAAGTTCCACTAATGAAAACAAATCACCGACGGCAATTTACAAAAAATCCTTTGTATTGCAAAGTGGTACAAATAATTAGAGAGAAAAAGAAGGAAGAAAGAACGACTCTGGTAAAATCCATCTAGTCTAACAAACAACTAAGTGGCAGCTCCATGATCACATAGCTGGATGTTCTCCATGTGTCTACAATCTATTAGCTAAGGAGCGGGCAATAGTGGCAGATTAATCATTCAGCGGTTGGTATCATGTAATGATCCCAAAAATATTCTTTAGGGTTGCTCAGGGACTAGGAAAAAACTCATGATGAATAAACAACCATTAAGGCATGCAAGATTGTTGGGTGGATTAACTACATGAAGTGAAAACTTAAGAAGGAACTTCATCATGGAGAGACTTCTTGACCTCTCTAAAGATTCCATGTGGGGACAAAGAATTGTCTCCTGAAAATGTGGTGTTTGAACTTCTGTTAAGTAAGAGAAGGAAAATTTAGGGTTTGGCGGCAATTCACCTTCTTCTCCCTAGTTACTAGAAGTGTCACTATGATAAGAGATGGATTTTCACAAAAATTGAGGGTGCCTTCGAAGACCTAAGTGATCTTGAAGATGAGTCTCCGCCGAAGGAGGCTACAATAGAAGAGAAAGTGTAGGAGTCTCTAGTGTTGGTTGCTTACAATGAGGCTGATACTGTTGTGACCCAAACTGACAATGAGAAGATGTCAGATGCGAATGAAAAAATAGGGAAAATCTTACGTAACCTGGCTAAAGGTGACAGATTCCACCACTCTAATAATCCTGCAAAAGAATACAAGGCAAGTTGACGAAGTGGGAAGAAAACTCGGGATGACCAATAACTAAGGTATGGAAGATCGCCTAGTGAATTAATTACACAAATTGAAGATTTGAAAAAGAATATCAACATGGAGAGATTTTCTTTCCAAAAAATTTCAGGGAAGCTTCCACAGGAGACCCTAGTAGGCAAGATGCTTCCCGGGTGACCTTGTGAATCTAGGTCAGTCTGGGTCCTCTTAGCTCAGCATTTTGACTGGGCCTTTCACCTAGTTGGCCTAGTTATGTGTGTGCGGCTGAGATAATCACTGCGTCTAACTCATGAACAGTTTTTTTTTTTTTTTGTGAAAACAGTTGTGTTCTACAGCAAGCTGTGGCAGAAACCAGACCCAAACAGGGCCTCAATCCCATTACTATGGTGTTCATCCAATTTTATTTCCTACCTGATCTTCTTAACTGGCTCAATCTGCCAAACAAATCACTGCAAATACTTGAGGCATACTGGCACTAGTCCTATTCTGAATCGAACAGATCCTAAAGTGAATGTAATATAATACTCCAAATCTGAACGGTACACTGCAAAGCTACATTATAAGAAAACTGATCAGCTATCTGGTTTAATGAAAAGGATACAAGGAGCGAGGACCCGAGAGGATGAGTGGTAGTAGCTCACATGGTTGGGGCGTCGGATGGAACGGCAGCAAGGGCTGCGTCCTTCTCGGAGATCGCCATGGGAAGAGACGGCGAGCGGCGCAAGCGATCGATCTGAACCCCAGCTTCCACTCCTAGAGATCGGCTCGACCTGCGCTTGGGCCTGTCAACAGATAGGATTTGGATCGGGTTGACTCCAATCTGGATCCAAATTCATATATATCGGAGAATATTTTCTCGGGTCAAAAATCGAATCAGTTCGAAACTCGAGTTTTCGGATTTAATCCATTTATAATAAAAATAGTTATTTTTAAGTAATTTTCATAATTAAATTTAAAATAATATTAAATTTATTGGAAATAAAATAAAGGAAGAATATTATATTTTTATGAATTAATTAAATATTTTAATATAAAAATCAATATTTGTAATATATATACATATATATTGTGAAATATAAACTGAGCACTATAAACTATAATCTACTAATATAATATGTAAGAATCTTTTATTAATTAATTATAGTGACGCTCTTTACTTGAGCCTTCTAACAAGAAGATTATTAGTCATAATATATCCCTTTTTACTTGAGCCTTCTAACAAGAAGATTATTAGTCATAATATATCCCTTTTTACTTGAGCCTTCTAACAAGAAGATTATTAGTCATAATATATCCCTTTTTACTTGAGCCTTCTAACAAGAAGATTATTAGTCATAATATATCCCTTTTTACTTGAGCCTTCTAACAAGAAGATTATTAGTCATAATATATCCCTTTTTACTTGAGCCTTCTAACAAGAAGATTATTAGTCATAATATATCCCTTTTTACTTGAGCCTTCTAACAAGAAGATTATTAGTCATAATATATCCCTGTATGAACTACAAATTAGATTACATAAACGGATCAGATTTTAAATGAGTCGGGTCAATAGTAATCTATATTCGATCCATTTATTTGTAGATGGATCGGGTCAGTAAACTGATATGAACTTTGGGAGAACCACACCCCAAAAGCTAGCTCATGGGAGTGGAGAGCCCAAAGTTCATATAAACCCCACATTAGAATCTCACACTTCCAATGTGGGACTCAAGTCCCATACCTTGCAATTGAATCGTAACATAAACGGGGCGGATTGACGGGTCAAAAAAAATTCATTTGGGGGTTTAATCGGATCAGAACTCGGATCGGATCGGGTCATGATCCGATCCATTGACAAGCCTACGGCTGCGCTATTTCTGCTTTCTTAATGGGCCGTAGCCCATGGGCCTCATTAGAACCCCGATGCCAATTGGGCTTCCAAAAATTATGAATTGCATTCTTGTGTTTTTTCATCCTAATTATCGATTTAATATTGTATTTATTCTTTTTCGCATAAGTATTAAAACCTTGTTAAAGATTTCCATCTATTTTTTTTTTTGATAGAAGATTTCCATCTAATTTACACAAAAATTAGTACATTAAAATAAACTTAATACCTAATAAATTAGTATATTTAAATAAATTACTAAATTGTGTTTGATAACTCATAATATTAAAATAAATGCATTATTAATGCAAATTTTTTTATGGGTAATTATTAATACAATTGGCTGATTATAGCTTGGAGATCTCTACAACAAGATTGATACCTTATTAAATTTATTAGTAACTGGTATTTGGCGTGGAGATATTTTTAAAAATATTTAATTAAAAAGGGGGAATGCAATGTAAAAATAAATTGATTTATTACGATTTAGGGTTTTAATTTTCTAAATTATTTAGTGGATTAGGTAGCCTAATTCAGTAGATAATCTAATGAATTAAAACTCTAAATTAGAGATGACAATATATAATCTGACTCAAATCTGACATAAAAAATTTTGAGTTTGAATTAGGATTGTTGACCTATTTATTAAACAAGTGAAGTTTAAGTTACTTATTTATTAATATTTGTTGTATAAATGAGTTGGATTGACTGGTTGACCTGACTCATTTATTAATTTTGACTTGTAAAATAAACGAGTTGAGTTCAGATTGAGCCGTTTGGGTCGAGTTAAATTCTAATTTGGGTAAAACCTGACTCAAAACTGTTTTGCTATTCCTACTTTAAATTTTAATTAGTTAATTCATTATTTGGAGTTATATATATATATATATATATATATATATATAAATTATTTTCAATAAAACAGGTTTTTTATTAAAATTATTAATTACTGAAACTAAACATTGAATTTATGTAATTTAAATACTATAAAACCAATCAAAGCTAATCATGATGTAGGATCTAATCTGACGAAAATCCAGCAAAAATCTGCCGAACTTCAGAGCCGAGTTGACTCGCCGTTTCTTCCCGCTATATATTTAAAAGCCGGCCGGCAAGCGCGATCCGCGTTTTCGATCGCTTCGAGCTCTGCGAGGCGCCTCGGTAAATCATACCGGATTTCTTCTCCTAGGGTTTCAGTTCTTGGCCGCCTGAATCAGATTTTCGTGCTTTTATTCGCACAACGAGATGCAGATCCTCAACAAGCTCAAGAATCTCGACGCCTACCCGAAGATCAACAATGATTTCTATAATAGGACGCGCTCCGGCGGCCTTATCACCGTTGTTTCTTCATTCGTCATTTTCTTCCTTTTTCTTTCGGAGATCAGTGAGTTTTTTTTTTTCTTTTCTGCCTTCCCTCGTTTCCTTTGACTTTGTTGTATTCCGCGTTGGTTCAGCGTTCTGCCTTCATTGATTATCTATTTTTAGGTTGTATTCGTCTTTTTTTGGCTTCTTGCCTTCCAAATCTTGCCCCATCTTTTTGGAAATATAGTTGCTTGAAGTTTTAAAATAGGGTTCTTAAAATTTTCATGATTTAGAATTCTAACTGGCTAAATCTGTTTGTTTAGCAGTATGTGGAATTAGGGAAAAATAGAAATGGGCATAGCGGGTACTGATGATGGCTAAGTTTGATACTTGGATAACATGTTGAATAAACTAGAGGCTTTTAATGATTCTGTTAGTCCCAGTGAAAGTGCATGTCCTTGTAACTAACACTTTTTTCCCTCTTTCGAATTATTATTACCAGTTTAGTATTTATCATTCTAGAGACATTGCATAGGTTGATTATGGTTGAAATGTGGATCTGGCCTTTTTTATTGACAAAAATGTTTGACCGTGATGGTTGGTAGTAGTGGTGTTTTATTTTTTATTTTTTTGAAAGCTTGGTGTGGTATTGGTGTTGGTAATGATGATAATGGCAAGAAAGCTTAACTGAATCCCAAGGCTTATTTTGTTTGATCGGATGTATTCATCTTTTCCCTGTGTGTGAATTAACACCTACAATTTGGCAGTTTCAAGCATTTAGTCTGAACTTTTTCAATTGTTTTGACTAGTTCATGGGTAAGGCTGTTAACTTAGCTCGAAAATCAAAGATCGATTGTAAGTTGAATCGGATTTTGGATTGAAGCAAAGTCGATTTGATTCAAGTCAGCTGACTAACAAGTTGTTTTTATGATTTGACTTTTTTTTATCAATCCAATCTTGAGCCATTATAGGATCTGATTGACCAAGCTTAAAATCTGATTAATAAAAAAATGCAAAAATTTATATATATAGCTTACTTCAATATGTTTATTTTTTTGCAATAGTCAAATGGATAACTACATTAAAAAAATTTTATGACCTTTATTCAAACTATGTTGACTGTAAATTCTATTTTTTTTGTTTCTATTTTTAAACATTAGATCAAGATGGGCAGTGTGATTTAAGCCGATTAAATAAACAAGATATTTATACTTAAGTTTTTGACTGAATGATCGAAAAATTAATCTAAAATCGAATCGACTTTAGCTTGAGTCAAACTTGAATCAATAATAAATAAGTTATGTCTATCTTGGATCAGGATCAAATCAAACTCTTCTCATTCATATTTTGAATTGGATCAAGATCAAATCAGAAACATTCAAAATCTTGAGCCTAGCTTGGATCGACTCAAAATTGGATCATTAGCAGTCTTATTTGAGGGTCATTGAATTTGCTATACAAACTCAACATGCTCAACTAGAACATATTTATTGGTATATACTTTACTACATCATTTCTTATCTAATGCTACCAGAAGAAGTAGACAATTGTGTTGGCCCATTGGGGTTGACAACCGGATATGAGATTCACGTAGCATTTGGAGGTGCATAACAATGTCTTATATAAATGTTGTTCTACATGAATGTACACCTCTACAGCATGTGCCTTCTTTTCTTTTTCATTATCATTACACTTTGAAAATGTCTTCAAATGTTCTAGTATTTAGTTGTGTTTACTGCTCCTATTTGTTTTCAGGGCAATTTCAAACATTTCCCAAATTCGTATCTCAATCATATTTTAGGGCAAATTGACAAAATAGCTAACCAAATATGCATTTTTATAACCATTTTGTGAGCAAAGCCTAAATTTGAGTGAGCCTTAAACTTGTATAACTATATTTGGTAGTCATTTTGTAAATACAAAATTTTAGGGCATTAAAATGTGGATTTGGGCCATGTATTTAATCTCTTATTTTTATTTTTAGTTGGGTTTATTAAGATATCCACTTGCCAATTATGGCTCAATATAAGCCTTGAATTCATTGCCTGATGCTTTGAAGCTGCATACAATGTCTTTGGAACTGGAAACAGATTTTAGAAATTTAACACTTGCTTGCAATCTGTGCAATAGGCCAATGTAAAAATTGGACCGGATCAAGAACCGGTTTACTGTCTGGTTCATGGTCTGATCGGTCAGACCAATCATTGAATTAGTTAAACTAATAAATTGGTATTTTTTTTTAAAAATTATTAGAATAATATTGTCCACTAAAAATAGTATTTATTATTTATAACAAACTTATTTGTTATATTATTTATCAGGCCAATCATTGAACTTGTTAAACCGACAAATTATTATTTTTAAAAAAAATCATTAGACTAAAAATAGTATTTATTATTTATAACAAACTTATTTGTTATATGATTTATTGTTATTATAAAACTCTAAATATTATGGAGAAATATTAATTTATTATAATTTCATCTATTCTGCTATGTAGACTAGTTTTAACATCGAATCGGACTGAACAACACACTGGTTTGCAGTTGGACCGGTAACACTTGGTGGTTTGGTCCAGTTTTCACCGCACTGGAATAGGCTTTTTCTTTTTGGTGGCTTTTTCTTGAAGTTTTGTGTCATTTGTTTATTGAAAGGCATCTTGATTTTGGCAATTATGATATAGTAATACAAAAATTTCTACATTTATCTACAGGATTATATCTATATTCAGCAACTGAGACCAAGTTGATAGTAGATACATCAAGAGGGGAAAGGCTTCATGTCAATGTTAGTATCATCTAGAAACATTTAGTGCTATTTGTTGTTCATTTTGGTTGTTTTATTAAAAATATGTTTTCTATGTTGAAAGCAACTTGTTTTAATAGAAACGTAGTTAATTGTGCATCATATATATGAACTTTCTACTATTGTCTTGTTTTTGGAAAATAACAAAAAAAAATTGCTGCATGTTTCTAAATGTTGAGTTGATTTCTTTTGAGTTATATGCTTGATTTACTTGTATAGCGATAGACAATTTGAATCTCGAGATGCTAATTAAGACTATCTTTGCAGTCCATTTAGAACCATATTAGCCATTTTTTCAAAATGAAGTACTAATACACCTCTTGATTTTGCAGTTTGATATCACGTTTCCACATCTAGCTTGTTCACTTGTTAGTGTTGATACGATGGATGTCGGTGGAGAGCAACATTATGATATTGTATGTCTGATTTGACTCTTCATCTACATATTGATTAATTTTATAAAATTATTTTCGTTGTATTTTTTGGAGTAATAACTTTCAAGTTCTTATTTTCTTCAGACACATGATATTGTTAAAAGAAGGATAGATTATTCTGGTAATGTGATTGAATCAAGACAAGACGGTATTGGTGCTCCCAAGGTACTTGATTTTATATTCTTTTTAATCATTTGTTAAATGTCTAATTGTCTTGCCAACCTTGAACGGTGCCTTTGCCTCACTCGACAACTCTTTCTTGCCTTCACCATTCTCTGCTCCTTTTTTTCCCTAATGAAACTCAATGCAAATTTCTAATTATAACTGGAATGAGCCTATAAATTGCAATACTATACATGCAATGACAATTTATAACGTGTTTTCAGAATTCTCACTATATTTTTCATTTATCATCAGTCATCTAATCAAAATAGTTACAACTAAAATCTTCCTTATATGATTCAGATTGAAAGGCCTTTACAGAAGCATGGTGGAAGGCTTGAGCATGGTGAGGCTTATTGTGGTTCTTGTTTTGGCGCTGAGAGGGTATGCATATCAAATTGATTGAGCTCTTTTGAAGTTTTATTTTGATATTTGTACATGCCTGCATTCCCCAAATTTCCTGTTGGAAAAGTATCTTAATATCCTTTTTTTTGTTGATTTGTATAATAATGTACATTTTTATTGTAGTCAGATGATCAGTGCTGTAATTCATGTGAGGAAGTTCAAGAGGCATATAAAAATAAAGGCTGGGCTATAACAAATATTGATCTAATTGACCAGGTACTCAAACTCTGAGGATCATTGCTTTCTAAAGTTGAGATCTTTTTCAACTTGGCTATGCTATTCCATATTGGCTTTATGCTTCCTTTTTCTGCTTATGAAGAGCTAGCTATGTTTTTCTCTGCATCTGACTGAACCTTACTCGGAATTGGGAGAAACTGAATCAGCGTCTAATTTTCAATGTGAGGGCTTCTATATCTGTTAGGTTTTTCAGTGACTAATACATATCGTAATATTAACTATTAATTATAGCAACCAATTAAATTATTGTTATTAAATTCTAGCATTAAAAGAAATGACTAATTGGTTATCTATTTCATGCAGTTTGATTTAATTTGTACCGCATCTAATTTTTCATGTGTGGACTGTGATATCTGTTATGTTTGACAGTGGCTAATGCATAGCAGAATGTTAACTCTTAGTTTATAGCAATCAGTTAAATTGTTGTGATTAAATCCTAACGTTAAATGCAATGACCAACTGGTTATCTGTTTCATGCAGTTTGATTTAATTTGCATCCGCATCTAATTTTTCATGTGTGGACTGTGATATCTGTTATGTTTTACAGTGGCTAATGCATAGCAGACTATTAACTCTTAATTTATAGCAATCAATTAAATTGTTGTGATTAAATCCTAATGTTAAAAGCAATGACCAACTGGTTATCTATTTCACGCAGTTTGATTTTAGTTTGGTACTTTAATGTCCTCCATCAACAAGTAGATACTGACATTGATAAGCAGATAATCAAAGTTTAGTTTATTTGAGCCAGTTTTCAGGCCTGTAACTATACTTCATGTGGCATTATGAGAGCATGCTTGTACTAACTATTTTATTCTTTTAGAAAACTTTATAAATGTCTTCTTCCAGCCAACAAAATTTTGAAGATTTCATGTTGTCATTGTTCTCAGCTGCTGTATCATTTCCAGTTCTTGCAGAGGTATTATGTTGTAGTGTTAAATATAACAGGACTCTCAGGTGGTTTTTGCCTTTACAAATCAATGCTTTAAAGAAGCTCCGGTCCAGCTTATTAAATTCTCACCAAATTTATTTAAGTTTTCAGGTTGCTTCTTGTTCCATGTACTACACTGATGATGTTTCTTCTCTCAGTGCAAGAGAGAGGGTTTTGTCCAAAAGATTAAACAGGAGAAGGGTGAAGGGTGCAGCATCAAAGGCTTCCTTGAAGTTAGTAAAGTTGCTGGAAACTTTCACTTTGCTTGTGTGAAAAACTTCCACCAGCATGATCCTCTCGCGCCTGAGATGTTGGACTTGAAATTAGAAAATCTTAATGTAAGAATATCAGATTTCCTGATAACTTAATTGTTCTCCAAATATTTTGCAATTTGAAATAGATTGTTCTGCTATTTCTACCTTTATTGCATCTGTATTCTTACATAAGTTGTATCTCCCCAAATGAAAAACAGATCAGTCACAAAATTAATCATCTCTCATTTGGAGAGGAGTTCCCAGGTGTTGTAAATCCACTAGATGGGTAAGCATTAAGGTTGTTCTTTGCTAAATCTAATAAAAAGAAGGGCCTCTACTTCAGTGTTTTGGGCTTTTCTGATCACTTTTTTTTTTTGACAAATTTTCAGCGCAGAGTGGAAAGAGCCAAGATTATCTGGGATATACCAATATTTCATAAAAGTGGGTTCATGGATTATTCTTATTCTTGTTACGATGATCTGGCTGCTTGAAACTCTATGTGCTGAAGAATGACATGTCTTCCAGGTTGTCCCAACAATCTACTCAGACATTAGAGGACAAAAGATTCATTCGAATCAGGTAGAGAGAGAAAGCTATTGTTTTGTTTCCATTTATGTGAGATATCCTGTTCCATGCAACAATGAGATAAAATTTTTGTTTTGCTGGTTGCAGTTTTCAGTGACGGAGCACTACAGGGATGGAAATACTTTAACAAAAGCACCTGCTGGGATATATTTCTTTTATGATTTCTCGCCAATTAAGGTGAGTAGTATATTTCGGTCTAAAATTGGTTTTATCATTGGTTTGGATAAGTTTGTTTATTTTCTAAGATTCTTATTAAACTGTAAGGAGATAATATGAATTGGCTATGATTGGGTAGATTATTGAACTCATAGATTGTTGTTTCTACCAGAAAATATCGCAATGCTTTATGCCATTTGAGTTGTTAGTCTTGCGTGGCAGTATTGTTGCTTCCTGGTTGACAAATGAAATCTGATAAAACTTTTCAATAATGGTAAATGAAGTACAAACTATGCTTTTATCCAAATTACAATTTGGCAAATGAATTTTTTTTATCAGTATTAATGATTAGGACCTGTTCAGATAGGTTGGAATGCATTTGAAGTGATGATTTTGCATCAGCATTTATCTGAAAAGGGAAAGTTAAACATCCCTCGGATGATATGTTATCTGTAAAGTGTTTAGATGCATCAGAATGCTTCAATTGCCGGAATTCTGATTTCCTGTGTTTTACACTAAACATATTGAAGTTTCATTATGCCACATTGCAAAATGTTCTGAGGTCTCTTATCGCATTAGGCTTGACAGAACCTGACAGTAGCCTAATCTCAATCTATATTTTGTTTTTCTATATTGACTCAAATTTTTTGAAAAATGGAATTTTGAAGTGAGATGTTAGGACCTTTGATATATTTGAATTGCAATATACTATGAACCCAATTTGAGTATTCGCATAGTTATGTGATATTAGAACCTTGTTAATATGCTTATTCTTCTTCTTCCATCTCTCTTCCTCGTCCGCAACTTATGATAATACCAGTGAAGAGTTGTTCTATCCTACAATATCATCTCAAAGACTTTTTTTTGCTTTGTGTTTCAGGTCATCTTCACAGAAGAAAATAAATCATTTCTGCACTTTGTGACAAGTGTCTGTGCTGTAGTTGGAGGTTCGTTCACCATCCATCATTTTCATTTATTCATTTAGGGGCGTTTGGTTTGATGTTATCTGATGTCATCTTTTTTGTGACAATTCTATAATATTTTACAAGATTATTTACACATGTCATCAAATCAAATAATTATTTTTTTCTGAATAACATAGCATAACATCAAAATAACATTGAATCAAATGTCCCCTTACTCTATTCTTTGTATTTTTACTGAGTATCATGATCTTAGGTGTTTTCACTGTTGCTGGAATCATTGATTCTTTTGTGTATCATGGACGACGGGCCATTAAGAAGAAAGCAGAACTTGGAAAGTTCAGATGATCCTACCTCAAGATTTTAGAGAGAATATTTTCTACTCATTTGTCTTTGGTCCATCTTCTATTGAAGCAACCCAAGTTGGTGATGATGATGATGATGATGATGATGATGATGGGATAGTTCATGCAGCACTAAGGCTTCAATTTAGGCATTGTTTTAACTGTTATCCTGAGTGATTAACTTATAATTGTAGGCTGTGATTTGTTTTTCAGAGAATAATTATTTTCTTGTCCAAGGAACTTTTTGTTGTGCTGAATCATGTGAACAGTGACCAAGATTTTAGAGGTTTAAGCTTGTTAAAGGTGAATTTGGGAAAGATGTGAAATTTATGGGTCATGAAAAAATTAGAGTACCTGTGAGGTTTAACTAGTGATCATGGGTTGCATCATATTTAGAGGGAATTATATATTACCCTTAAAAGATGATTTTTTTTATTCATTTTACTCCAAAATTAGATATTTATATATCAATTTATACTTTAAATATATAATTCTTGAATGATGGGACATAATTTGTAATTATGCATTTTAAAATATGAGGTAATATATATATATATATATATATATATATGTATATTTTGAGTTTAAATGTAGTAAAAGTTTCATCTTTGGAAGTGCTTTGCTATTTTTACTAATAAAATATATTTAACAGATATGATTATAAAAAATAATTTTACCTTAAAATTATGAGATAAAGTTATATGTTATAGTGAGCTTGTCACAGAAAGCTCTTCTAAAAAGGACCTTAGTTTTCTTCTCTTTAGTTCACTTTTATTAATCCACAATGAAAATTTAATAATTTGAGAAAAAATGTTTCTTCTTTGCTAGTTATTTTGTTTGTCCTTTTCTTTTTCTAACGCCTTTGTCTAGAAAATGGAGATTAATAATTTGATATGTTTATAAAAATGTTGAACTATTTTGTTCATACTTGATAAATTTATAATTTTTACAAAATATTTATATATTTAATAAAAATAAGTTATTATTATTTTTCAAATAATATGAAATAACATTAAACTAAATGTCTCTTAAATATTGCATTAATTTTATTTTAACTATAACATCTTTTAATTTCCAATTATGACTCCAGAAAATTCATCTATAATTAAAAGAAAAACTTTAATTCGGTGATCAACTTATATAACATTGTTCAGTTATCTTGCCTTCTATTAAAAAAAATAAAATTATAAATAAAAAAAGAAAATAAAACTTAAACTAATCATTCATTGATCATGTTCAGTAGAATGTGGCAGAGGAGATGTTCGTGCAGAAACAGGAGACCTCAAAAGCAAGACAAGAACATCAGGGAAGAAGTAAAGAACATGGAATTAATTAAAGCAGCAATTACATACATAGCTCTTTAAAAGATTATATTTACAACTACTACGAAACCCATAGCAAGAAAATTTCAAAATAATCTCATTCACTAATCTTTTATGAAAAACAATCACTATATTTGTTCATAACTTCATAGAAGTCATGTCTAGTATAAGTTAAGCAGATATGCGAGTTGCAACTCATACACTAATACAATAAACTTATGTTGAGTGGTCAAAGATTCTTACAAAAATTTCTCTAACTCTTCTCGCCAAAGAGCAGTATGAAGTCTCACTTTTGAAGGTGATAAGATTTTTTATGTTTATAGAAGCTTGCTATAATCAATCATAGTTCAAAAAAACTCTAAAATGTCTCAATGTAGTTTTTCAAAATTTGATATATGGTGCTGAATGCTGGCCTGCAAAGAAAAAATATACAAATAAAATAAATGTTGCAAAAATGAAGATGTTAAGGTGGATGTGTGGATATACACGAAAGGATAGAATGAGAAATGAGTATATCCGAAAAAAAGTTGGTGTTGCACCAATTGAGGATAAACTTAGAGAATGTCGGCTTAGATGGTTTGGACATCTAAATCGTAGGCCGATTGAAGCTCCAGTTAGAAAAATTGAGTTATTGGATTTTGCCCATGTACAAAGAGGAAGAGGGAGACCAAAGAAGACATGGCAAGAAACTATAAGGAGTGATCTTAGTTACTTAAACTTAGATAAGAATTTGGTAACTGATAGAGCGCAATGAAAACAAAGGATTCATGTAGCCGACCACACCTAGTGGGATTAAGGCTTGATTGTTGTTGTTGTTGTTGTTGTTGTTGTTTGTAGTTTTTCAAAATTGATTTCGCTACTAACTACATATTCATTCATACCTACTCTTATCACATACTTGTATAAATTCATCAATGTCATGCAAAAACTCACATCTAATGCTTCTCATTAAATTTAAATGACATTAATAATCTTTAAACAAAAAAATAATTTTATCAAAATAATTCTATCACTCTTCTCTTAATTCAATTATATTACTCTTAAAGGTCTTATCCACAACAATAATTATTCCTCTTCTATTCTTCTCCGTGCCAGAGAACCACAATATAAATCTTGAATTTTGACTTTCTTTAGCCTTTCCACCGTCAAATTGATTCTCCTCCTCCACATAGTTTTTGCCAGGTCCATTACCTTTGTCGTCAAAGAGCCAATATTCCACTCCTTATCCTAATTTCGCTCTCTAGGGCTAACTTCAATTGCACCAGTCCATTAAAGTACTATGTTCCTAGTTTATTTAACACCATATCCACACACCAATACGATGTGTTTGCTGAGAATGTCACCCCCCTTGCCTATTTAATACGATACCTAAGGTTCGATGCAACTTGTTGTAAGTAGAGAACACCCTATAAACTCACACAAGTGAAGCACTAAATCAAAGGTCTTATAAAACATTGTAAAATTGTTTGCTAATAGTAAATATGAATCAAAACCAAAAACTTATTTGTACCTAGTAAACAATACATTTATCCAACACCTCCCTAATTAAGAATGAAACAGATGGCACTTCGCTGCCTGCAAGCAAGAATATTATCATTTGACGCAATGCCAAAGATACAATAAAGCTTTATGTATAATAGGGTAACATGCAAGTATGGAAGTTTCAGAAAATGATCTTACAGAACAAAAATTCTCATGATCACATCCTACTGTTAAACTCAGGTAGCAACTCCTTCCATACTGCCTTTTGAGAAGCAAAAGACAGACGCAACCACAAAATATAGTCACAATCTACACTCGATCATTAGTGCATTCTGTTCATTTCATTTACTTTCCAAACTTTCAACTGTGCTCTTCGTATCAGGCCCTGGCTCCTGCAGAGCACCAGCTTTTTCATCATCTAGATTGTTATCTGAATTTGTGATCCCTTCAGAAACAAGATGCCCAACCTTAACATACTTTTCTTTAAACTTTTCTTCCCAATCTTGCAAGACTTCCAGTTCAGAAGCACTAAGACCATCGAGATTACTAGTGAGGTCGTTGTGGTCAAAAGACATAAGAGCCAGGGCTCTGCTAGTTTCCCTCCCAGCGAATAAAGCGTAAGGCCCACCTGGGCCGTAGAACATTCTGCAGCCATGCAGATGCTAATTAGTAGCTTCTAAGATGATTTCCTAAGTTTGTATCGAAGGCAACAAAAGACTAATGTAGCATTAATTTAAACATGATGAAAAAAAAATTACCATTTATTCTGTATTATGTATAAATCATTATAGAACCAGAAAGGAAATGTAACAATATCAATATATCAAACTTCTCATAAGCTTAGCTATCAATTTCAGGCTTGCAAGAGAAGGGATATAAGTTTGGAAGGAGAAAAAAAATGTCTTGCTTATAAATCTTCTGTTCGCTCAATAGATTATCATGCCATTATAGGAAGTGAGAATTTAATTAACAGGAAACGTCTCTTAACGAGTACCCATTCCTGCATCAGCTTGTCATATATTCATTAGAAACTATTCCTATAAACCGGTGGCATAGTCAATGGAACAAATTTGATTAGCACAAAAAGAAGCATGTGCAAAGCTGTCAAACCCTTAATACAAATTGGAGCAAAAGTATGATTCATGTGATGAAGAAAAGCTACCATGCTTATAATAGAAAAAGCTACGTGGAAGGCATGTGAGACTGATTTTGGTTAAGACTCGTATCCAAAACACTCAAGCGGCTTAGAACTTCTAAGGTGTGAACATGAAAGCATCCAAATAACATCACTTCATGTGAGCTTAGCCCAGTTACCAACAGCTGAAAGATTGAGTTAAGGACTCCCGAAAGAATATTTGAAAAAACAAAAGGCATGCACAGCTCAATGCTCTGAGTTAGCTGTGTCAAGCTAGTTAATATAAACAAAAGTGATCCTTGATTGGACCATCCATCACTCACAGTATACTGCATTGTTCTTATGAACATTTTGCAGTTTCCAAGTTTTTTTTAACATAATGACAAAAGCTTGAAGAATTGCATCAACTGATCAAGTGAGCAGGTGGTAAAGCACATACATGCAAATGTTTAATCTAGGAATCATCCTAACTGTATAAGACTGATCACGCTGTCAAACTTCTAATTTTATGAGTAAGAACATGCTAATAAGAACCTCATTCCATCTATCTATCCATTTTATTTGCCAACTGGAACCATTCAGAAGAGAAGGTTATAAAAACAGAAAATACATCTCACGCATCATAAAACTATGAAGTGGTACTTCTATCCCAGAAACTTAGCTGAAAATCCAATTTTCTACCAAATATTTTGGAACAGTATGTCAGAAGTATGAGCATTCAAATGCACCAAGATCATCCGGCTAACACGGATCACCCAAAACTAGGAAAGCTTAAAGGGTCTTCCATGCCTTATAGATTTAAGATGATGTCCAAAGTGTTCGGTTCAACGTGAAGAGTGATAACAATAGCTTAGCTTAGACATGGTAAGAGCACGAAACCAATTAGTTACCAAAGAGAAGATCAACCCAAACGTACCTAGATCTGGAAACATCGTAGATGTTCCCTTTAATCGCCATCAGAAGCGGCTTCTTGGGATCCGATCCGTCGTAAGTCCTCAGTTCATCGAGCGTGACTTCCCCAATCTGGATCGGCCCGGGAGGAAGCTCCGGCTCCGGTGGCAGCGATGTCTTCGCGGCTATGGCCTCCGGCGAAACGAACATCCCGGAGACAAGATGGTAGATCCCAACCATGAGAGCCAGAATCGTGAAGAACGCCACCGGAGAAAGCCCAGTGTACGAGTAAATCGTGTCCGATAGCAGCGTGAACAACCCCATCGCCGGAATCTCCCTCCCGAGGGTTTTGCGGCAGAAGTTTCTAGGGCACGAGCTCAGCGGTCCGAGTGGGTCTGACCGGCGGCGGAAAAAGTGCTCGTTTGTGGGTCAGCCACGTTCACTTCTCTGGCTACATTACATTTGGGTGCCCAATAGATTGGCGACTTTAATGTTAGTCTACTTCTGAAACTATTTTATTTAAGTTCGTGAATAAATTTATGGTTTTACAGGTCAGGCAAAATACTCAGGCCACTCCGTGGGGCCTTTAGTACGACATTATGTTATTAAAAAAATTAAATATTTAATTAAATAATATTATAAATAATATAAAATTATTACATTAAAAATATTTATATATTACTAAAAAAATTAGATCACACATAAATATCTTTTTAATTATAAGAAAAGGAGATGCAACTGATTTAATTTTTTATTATTATATTTAAATATAATGATATTAAATTAAATAAATAATAACATAAATATTTAATATATATGTTTTCAACATTTTTATTTTATTTTATGCTATCTTTTCTAACTCTTTTTATTCTCTCTCTTTCATTTTTTTTCTCTTTCTATTCAATATTTTATATTTTTTTCCTTCAGTTTTTTTCTTTCTTCTCCCCTTCTAATATATGTGAGTAAAAATAATGTAGGTATTAAAAAAATTAGAGAAAGAAATTATTATAATAAATTGTAAGTCTTATTAGGAGGTTGAATAATAAGTAACGAAAAGGCATAAAAATAAATTATATAATGATGCAGCGCGGGGATCAAATTAAGTCGATCCTAACGCTATCAATATTAAGTTAGCGTCTAGATTTATATGTATATATTTAAATGACTAAATACAAATGAAGAGGAGATTAAAACTAAAATTTTCAAACTATATTAAATATAATTATTTAGCATATTCACATACGTGTCACGAAATTGCTTTGATGATTAAATTTTAATCCAAGTAAATTGAGAAAACTATTGCAAATAAGATTAATAAATTATCAAATTTCAGAATGGATTTAACACGCATGCATATTATACCTTAAAATTCCAGCACATGATAATTTTAACCAATCATTCAATATATAAAATTCTTCACCAACATGAAAGCACAGTAAGATGTGAATATCAACAGTACCATATAATTGAAAATAGAGAAAGCACAGCAAGATTTGAAGCTAAGAAGCTCCGTAAGCAAACCGAGGGAAAATTAGATCTCGAAGTTGAAGCTTCAGCCCCCTGCCGTAGCCTCAGACGAAACCGAATCGTCCCCGAAATGAAGCTGCAGCCACCTGCTCGGCTCGATCAATGGAAGAACGCCGAACGCAGCCGCCTGCTGTCGTGCGGACGACGAAATCCGTGACCACCGGTCCGGATCTCTAAATCGTCCTTGAACGAAGCCGCAGCCACCTGCTCGGCTTTGATCAGAGGAGAAAATGCCGACATAGCCACCTGCTGCAACGTCGGCGACAAATCAACACCACCTGCGTTGAGATCGTTCGAAATGAAGAATCTCTTCTCACAGCTCAAATCCAGTTCCCTCGAGTTGCAGCATCCAACAGATTTATAGGCAGCCAGAAGGAAGAGAAAGGTGTTTTGCGTACTCTGTGCAAGACATGGCCGGCAGTTGGAGACGCCTCGATCGTGGCCGGCAAAGAGATCCGCCGAGTCCGGCGGAGTCGGCAAGTGAGCCACGGAACCGAGCGAGCGAGCCATAGCAGAAGAGGCGCTGATCGCCTCACTGTTCAGCCAATCAAAATGAAGCCCCTTTTAGGATTTAAGGGAACATTGCAAGTGAGTCCTCCAAGTTCTACTCCTTCATAAACAAAACCACTCATGCTTTGCCCCTTCACCAACAGAGCCACGTATATTTAATTTAAATCTAATTTGATTCGAACTGAATCTAACTCAATCCAATTGAATAAAATTAACCCAAATAAGACTCATACTAATCCCAATTTAATTCCAATTAAACCTTAACTCAATATATTTGGGTTCAATTGAATCAAATCCAACCTAATTTAATTAATTTGAATTTAACTTGACTCAAATTAAATATAAATAATTCAATTTGAATCTAATTAACCCAAATTGACCAAATAACACTCAAAATAATTACAGGACACCATAGTGGGCATTCCCACCGACATAAAATATATTATTTGACTCAATAAATAACCCAAATAAAATTTACAAAAATAAAGATAACTATATATAACACTCAGAGTGGATATAATTTAGGTCCGAAACTGTAAATTATATCTGTGGTGTCGACGTGTCTGACCAAGCGCTGCATCATATAACATAAAAAAAGAAAAAAAAATTCTGCAATATATAAATAAATAATGTAATCCTAAATAGTAGAAACTTAAAAAAATAGCAAAGAATTTCTTTACGATAAAATCGTGATGTTAATGGTAAGAATTTCATAATTAAACATGTTTGAGTTGAAGTAGTATTTAAATGAGTAACCTTTTGAAAAAATTTAAATTACATACTTCACAAAAACTAAAGTGGACAATTTCAATCATAAGATATTATAATATGGTATTAGACTTCTTATAATATGATATAACTTAAAAACAAATTAAGCAGAAGGTAGTAGGTCTATGATGACCTATAGGTGAAGATAGCAGAAAGTGATTGTTGAATGATTTCTCAAAAAAAGAATATTAGTGGAGCAATCTATAGCTCCCAATAAGCTTCTAAACTGAATAATGAGTAAAATTATATTATATTAAAAAAAATTAATATGCTATTTAAGTAAATAATATAATTTAAAATGATAAATACATCTTTTAAGGTAAAACAATAAGATTAATATTAAGAAATGCTATACTTAAATGTGTTTGAATTAGAATAATATTATGATAGATAAATTCTTGAAAAATATTTAAGTTATATATTTTTTTAAAATTAAAGTAAATGATACTACTAGATTAAAACTTTAAAAACTATATTGAGCTGAATCAGGTTGAAAATGGAGATTTAAGTAATTCAAAAACTTAAAAAAAGAAGTTTATCAAAAAAAATTAAAAAAAAAAGAAAATTTGATGAAGAAGTACAAGGACCTATATGAAATAGCTCCAAACAAAATCGGTAATTCCCTGCTAGTATTCTAGAAAGCCCTTCACTCCGCTGCTGCTCTTCTTCTCCGTGGTGACCCTACCGCCTCTCCGTGCCCCGATAGTTCTAAATCCTCTCGCTCTTCTTCCTCGCCATCCTGCCCTGTCCCTGGTAAATTCTCTGAAGCAGCTTTTTGAAGAAATTCTCCTAAGAACCAAGGAAGAAATGCCGGAGGACTCATCAAAGGTCAGTTGCTCTCCGACCTGAATTTCTGTTATAGGGTTATTAGCTAGGGCTCTGTTCTGAAACGATTAATTGCCTATCTGGAGCAGAAAGATGGAGATGGAGATGAAGATGGAGATGCCAACGATATCTACAACGTCGAAGCGGCTGAGATTCTCGCTAAAGAGGCGCAAGTATTCTTTCACTAATGGCGCTCATTATTATGTCTCAGTAACTTTTTTTTTCTCGTTTTCTGCAGTTTATAGTTAAATTGGTTTGATTTTGCAGCTGCTTCCGATGTCTGAGGCGGCGCCTATCTACGAACAGCTTCTTTCGACTTTTCCTACTGCTGTAAGATATTATAATAATTTTAACCTCTTTTGGAAACTGCAGATTGTCGTTTGGTGTTTCGGTTTTTGGATTTCTCTTGCTGTCGGTTATTTGGGTTCTGTTATTGAATCTACATTCGTTCAAAAGAGGAATTGCATGTTAGATATCATTCTAGTGGCCTAGGATGGCAAGTTTCTTCACTTAGACTTATATGGAGTGCCTTATGTGGCATTTGGCCTAAAATAAAGAAAGGGATCACATGAAGGGAAAAATACTTGAACAGTCAAAGTTGCTAGTTACCAGGGAAAAGCAGGTCCTATTTATATCCAATCCTTCTTGGTCTCTGTTGATTAGTTGGAGGGTTTGCTTTAGGCTAAAAAGAGAAATTATATTATTATATGTACAATGTGAAATAAAATTATTTTAATATTGGGATTTATATAAGGTGGAAAATTAAGGTGAGTTTCTTAATTAAATATGTGTTGGATGTGAAATTATGTTGATTTTAAATGTTGTGATTTGTGTAGTATGTGAAATAAATTTTATTTTTATATTGGAATTTGTGTTGGATATTTAAATAAAGATTAAAAATATTTTGGGGCTTTTTTGGGCTTGAACCAAACATAGATGTCTTGTGTTTTCTGTTCCCTAACTGTGGCTTGGTTCACATTTTGGTAATATTTTGGAACTTTTTCTTTTATGTTATGTGCATTTGTCATTTATTGTCATTAGACATGACCACTGCTCATATGTGCTTATAGAGAGCATTGTTTGAATAAAAATTGATGACCCTAACTATTATGGATCAAAGCTTTCTTCATGCATCTTGTTCATAATTGTATTGTTGATCTGTTTTTCACCTCTCATTGAGAACTATGCTTCTGCCTATGCTAATTAATTCTTTTGTTATCTGGTGGTTAGAGGACTTTTGATTTTTTTTCTTTATTCTCAAAAGCATTAGACCAGACCTTATAACTAAAACTATTAAGCTCAAGGCCTAGTTTCGGATTTGAACAGATTAATGACTTGTACTTTTGAAGTGGTAAAGGGATCAAGTGTCTTTCCTCTGCTGTTGTATTTGCCTCTGCAATTGTTTAACAAATTGTTTCAATGGCAGACTTTGAATTTGAGCATTGTTCATTGGCTTAATTAGTTTGATTGTCATAAACATTGTGAGGAATGGCACATTGGTAAAAATGAATATCGTGAGAAGTCACACTACTTTCACAGTGGCATGCTTAGGCATTTCACCCGTTAATAACAGTTCCAATGCTTGCATTGGTTTGTTTATTATTTACGTTTATATTTTTATCAGCTCTGTGCATTTTAGAGCTCTGTTCATTTTAAGAATGTTGGCATAAGTTGAACTTGGGCTTAATTACACTTTGAAACCCAACAAGGGACTATCATACCTACCTTTGCAAACCACCCTTGTGGAGCTTGTAGTTTCATTCCTAAGTCTAGTTGATTGAACTAGGGTAATGGTACAACAATCACCATCAAACTTTTATCTCATTAGGTATGGTTGATTATATAAATTCTTATTTTCATTGTATTCTATCAAATAATAAGTCTTTATTTATGTTTAAATATGTGAGATCTTTTCTGATGATTTCTGATCATGTCTTATTTGCTCTTCTTCTTCTTTTTTTAACACGAGTAAAATGTAATAACTTAACTCTCTTCATTAATGCTTTCATCAATGTACAATTTATATGTTCAAGCCATCTAAGTTAAGTCTCCCTAACCTTATCCTTACTTGAGACTACCTCAACCTTTTCGTAGATATACTTATTTTATGTATTAATTCACATTTACATTTTCATTTCTGTGACACTTATTCTTTTTATATGTTTTTTATTTATAGGCCAGCATTCAGTATCAAGCATTATATAATATTATTGATCTTGCAATTGTTCTATAGAATTTACCTTTAAGTATGAGTGAAATTATTTTGTCTTGGATTCTGTCGATAATATTATTTTTTGAAAAGTAATAACATCATTTATTTCACTGTTTTGTATAATTAACTCAAGATATTTTAATCACTCGCTTTTCCTAATAGCTTGATCATCAATCGTCATATCGCCAATACAAGTACTTATATCTTGATTAAATTCACTTCATATATTTGATATTTGATTTGTTAATATGAAATTTTTTAAATTTTAAGGTATTTCTTCGTAACTAGAGTTTTATTTTAACCACATCTTTAGTCTTATTAGCAAGAAAAATATCATCTGCAAAAAGCACTGTTTCTTAAATATATTCAGTCAAGGCATTTATAACTAATGCAAAAAGGTTTGAACTTCTAGCTCCTTGGTCTAGTCCAATTGAATCAGAAAATCTTTAATCAAATTTCTTTTGTGTTTGAACACAAGTAACAGCTCCTTTGTATATGTCTTTGATAATGTAAATATAAGCACTTCTCTTGGACTTTATTATATGTTGTTTCTAGATTGATAAAATCAAATTCAAATTTTCTTTTCTCTTCTTGAACTATTCTATTAAACTTTTTAATAAATGAAAAGCTTCTATAGTGGATCTACCAAATACCAAACTGTTCTGTGATACTCTAATATAACAATATAATATCTGCTTGATCACCCTTTTTTAAATATTTTAAAGTATAACTCATTAATTTAATATTTATATAATTGGTATATTCCTGTATATCATTTTTTTAAAATAGATACTAATGTACTCTTTTTTCACTTATTTGACATCCATTGAATCATCAAAATAAATATTGCACAGTCTTAGCTTGCCTCTAATGCTCTGTTTGGATGGAGAATAAAAAAGATGGTTTGGATAAATTTTTTTTTCAAAAAACATATATGATGTGAGATAAAGTGAGTGAGTTATATTAAAAATTGTGTTGAATGTGAAATAAAGTTGATTAATTTATTCAGAATTGTGTTGAATGTGAAATAAAGTGATTGTTTAATGTTGGAATTTATGTAGGATGAGATATAAAATAATTTTATTTTTTAATAAATAAATTAAAGTTTTTGGTTATGATTATTTTAACTATGACTTTTTTCTATGAAGCTAGCGGAGGCTAAATTTGTAAATTTTACCATTGAAAATTAATAGTATTGTATTTTCTCTTATGGGGCATTTGATTTAATGTTATCTCGTGTTATGTTACGTTATCTAGAGAATAATTTTTTGGTTTGATAATATGTGTAGATAATCTTGTAAAACTTTATAAAATTTTCATGTGTAGATAATCTTGTAAAACTTTATAAAATTTTCACTCGAAAATAATATCTAAATGTCAGGACATCTAGACAACATGATATAACATTAATATAATATTGAACCAAACTCCCTCTTGGTTAAAATTTGTGGTTTTGTGTTGTTGTTTTTTAGTCCCATAGCCTACTTTTACCCTAGTCCATAATTCCGGTATTGTTACAAATATTCTATCGAACCATATGCAATATTTTTTGTAGGCAAATTTTTGGAAGCAGTATGTCGAAGCATATATTTCTATAAATAATGATGAGGCTACAAAGCAGATTTTCAGTCGTTGCTTGCTGAATTGTCTGCATATCTCCCTCTGGTATGTTTGCTTTTGCTGAATATTTTACTTCCGTAGCTAAGCATAGTTTACTTTGTCATCCATTTATCTTTATATTCAGTTGCTTATCTGCATAAGCAGTTGACGTTTTACTATATGGTCAATGTGCATATAAAATCTCCTGCTATTATAATCACATTTATTTGAGCGGATTTTGTTCATTGGACTTGTGAAGACACTATATCTACTAATAAATATAGTTATGATACTGCTCTGTTTTTTGTTTTTGTGCAAGAGGTTACATGCTATGTCAGATCCTTTATAATCAGTCAACAATGTCTACAACTCTTTATCACAAACTATTATAGAGTATAAGTAAATCCCATTTAATATCTTCTCTTCATTCAGCTCGATTTAAAGCAGATCCTTTAAAATAATGAAAGCTAATTTCTGCAATTAAGTAAAATCACTATAGAAGTTATCTTATACTTTGAAGTGACTGAATTCAACAAAAAATTGACCACAAACTGGTAAATTTAACACCATTCGAACTGGGAAAGGGACAAAACATAATTTCATGATGTTTTATTTTACTATATTGATATTATGATATTCTATATTTAGAGAACCAAGGTTAATATGAAAACAGATATATTGGCTCTCTCTTCTATATGCCATCTGCTAAACCTTATTAACTTCAAGGTATATTTCAAATACGTCTTAAGAGCTTATGACAAAAAAAAAACATTTTCGAGATTATAAAGCAAAATTATCTATAATGTGTTGAATACTTCATGTTTCTTCTTATATTTATACCAAAAGTATATAAAATGAAGTGAAATACCGTAGATGTCAAACAAAAAGAACAACAAGAAGAAGAAGAAATGTTTAGTGTGTTAACTTAATCTTGACTAATATTTTCTATCATAATTTAGTATTCTTAAGAAATTTTGCAATTGTTTTAAAATCCCTAATGTATTTGGAAATTTTTAAATTTTAGTGATTATGCTCTTTTAAATCTATTTCTCCTTGATCTATAATTATTCCAAAATATTCAATCTTTTGCTTACACAATTCCATTTTATTCTTTTCTAGAATTATACCATACTTTATAAATAATTCTTTTATTATTTCTAAATGCTGCAAATGTTCGTCATAACTTAAAAAAAAAAACAAGGATAACACCCGTATAGACTTTAACAAATTTATCATATTGAAAAAATATAGAATTAATCAATTTTTGAAATATTTGAGTTGCATTTTTAATTCAAACAATATTACTTTCCAATGTAAATGTTCAAATGGAGTAGAAAATGTTGTTATTCTTTTGATCTTTTTACTTTAATTTTAATTGCCAAATTTCTAATTTATTTAGCATTAAATTTACTAAACCATTTGGCTTCATTAATATTTTTAATTATACTTTTGTACTACAGATAAAAAATCCATCAAATTTAGTATAATCGTTTAATTTTTTATAATTTATGATCATTCTAGCTTTTTGTCGTTTCTCTTCAGAATGATTCCTAACCATGAAGGCAAGAGTTGAATATGGACTATGAAAAGTTTCTATTAGTCTTAGTTCTGATATTTATTTTCTAGATCCTTCTATATCTTGTAATAATAGGTGTTTTGAGAATAATTCGTTTAGTGATTCTGGATATTTATTTTTATAGTTTTCTATGAGTGTTTCTAGTTTGTAGTTTATGCTTATGAATTTGAGATGATTAAAGATTCATGGTATCTTTACATATTTATTATTTATTGTGGTTATATGATACCTTTTATGCTTAGTGATAGGAAGATAATTTAATATGTTCATTTTTATTATTATATCACAAGTAAAATCTTTACATATATATATGCATGGAAAGAACAAGTCTGCATACTCTTGAACTTTTACTTTTAATATTATGTCTTTTTTTTTGAACTATTAATATTATGTCTTTTACATATTATTTTGTGTCCATAGTACTATTTATTCTATTAAAAGACATTTTTTTTTACTTTTTGAAAATTCATTTACCCATAATTGTTCGTTGACTATGGTTCTAGTAGTAAAGTGTAGATAATCCATTTCATTACTGGCTTTTGGTTTTCTAATAAAAGTTAGATCTGATGACTACAGCTTATTTGTATATTTCTGTGAACTTCTCTGACTTCTGCTAGTTTTTATTGTGTAGGCGTTGCTATATCCGCTTCATCAGGAAAGTCAATGAAAAGAAGGGATCTGAGGGCCTTGAAGAGACTAGGAAAGCTTTTGATTTTATGTTGGGTTATGTTGGTATGTTTGACTAATGCTTGTATTACATTTTAGTATAATTCAAAGAACCATTATTGGCCCATCTTCCATGTTCAATGATGTTCTATCTTCTATGTGTGTGAGTGTGTGTGTGTTTTTTTTGTTTTTTTTTCACTCTGGGAATTAGGTACTATAGGAAAACTGTGAATCTTTATTTTGATGTTTGTTGACCATATTTTATGGTCCTAAATCTTTTTACAGCTAGTGAACATATGTGAGGACTAGGGCACTAGATTTGTGCTTGTTTATGTCCTTAGAGTTGTGAGTCTTAAAACACTTGCCAATCACAAGTGGTAATGGCAGTTTGTTTTTCTATTTTGACATTGTAATAACCTATCAAAAACGCAAATTTTATGAAAACGATAGGGTGTCATTTCATGGTAAAAGCTCTTAGCTGGCTGATGGTATCAAAAGCTAATCGGAAGCTGCCAAGCTTGAATGTCAAGCCAAAATACTTTGTTGGATGTTTCCCAATTCTTAACTTTCATTTTTAGTCTGTTTCGTTTAAACAGAAAGGAAGCTTCCATTTTTATATTTATCTCCCGTTGTAAACATGAGATTTCTGGAACTTATTCAGGTACTGATATTTCTGCTGGACCAGTGTGGATGGAGTATATTGCATTTTTGAAGTCAATGCCAGTATGCACATTTTCTCTTTAATATAAATTTCTTTCATGCCACACGTCTCAAATATTCAAGAAAAGAAGCCCTAATCTACGGTGTCTCCATTGAGGGTTCACTTTTCTTTTCCATCAAATCAGTGCACAATTGGGTCACAAAGTTTCTTGGAGCAGTTTGTGTGGAAGCAGAGCATTATTATTATTATTTTTGTTATCTCTGGATATTTCCAACATTTGTTAAATTTCTCACAGTTTGCTTGCCTATTTAAATTGGCAAAATTTGTCAGGCTGTGACAACTCAGGAGGAGTCCCAACGCATGATTTCAGTGCGGAAAGTATACCAGAAAGCAATTGTTACTCCAACACATCACATTGAACAACTCTGGAAGGACTATGAAAATTTTGAGAACTCTATTAATCGCGCATTGGTAACTGTCAATATCCCAAAAGGATTTAGCATATTGCCATTTGGTATATCTTATGAAAAACATTGCTTGTTATTTCAATCTTTTTTAGTTGAAACGCAGCTCCAAAATAGTCTCAGTTTACTCTTGCAGAAATTTGGTTTTTGGCGTTTGTCATTTAAACTAGAATTTAAGTTTGTCCTTTTCGTCATATTATGGAATCAGTTTTAATGCAAAGTCTCGAGTATTGATGGATGTCTACTGTGCAGGCAAAAGGTTTATTATCTGAATATCAGCCCAAGTATAATAGCGCCCGGGCTGTCTACAGAGAACGAAAAAAATACATTGACGAAATTGATTGGAATTTTCTTGCAATTCCTCCTACTGGTTCCTTCAAGGCATGTTAGTTCCTCTGCTTTGAATTGTAATGGATGACCTTACATTATCAAGATCCTCCTTGATTGTTAATACTTCTCTATGTAGGAACTCTGTGCATGTGGTGGCATGGTTGTGATGTGATTTTCAAACATAAGTGTGCCTTCTCTTTTGCCATTCATATGATTTGTTGCACTGCATAAATGATTTTTTTAATTAAAATGATATTTTTTTCTGCTATGATTGTTTTCAGCTATTGTGCCTATAATTCTTGCTCTTCTTTTTTCTTTTAAGGAGGATTCTAACTGATAAGTTGGATGGGAAGTGTGGTCTGTTAACACTGGAACTGAAAGTGTCTAGTCATATTTCAGCATGTAAAATTAAGCATTTTACTGTTTGACTTACGTAAATGATTCTTTCACATGTACATGTTGTGGTAGCTATTCATTTTAAGTGGAAAAAATCAGGTGGAATTTTAGATCTAACAGAATTACTAGAACTGTTAAACTGAAGTATAACTTATTTATACCTTCTGACACCTTTGGGTAGCTTAAAGTAGTTGGTTACTACTATTGAGGTAGATATGTGTTGTGCTATTGTATTTCTGATCTGTTATGGGGCTACAATCATTACACATGAATTACCTCACAATTGGGAGTTCGCATTATTGCATAACTATGATCTTTATTACCTCATTTCAATGCTTTTGAAGGGTTTATTTTATCTTGCAAAATAAATTTTCCTTAATGACAAAATTGATGTTCTATTGCATGATAATTGTTATGAAATTTGGAAAATTCATTGGAATAAGAATTAGAGTGATAAACTAATTTTCCAATGAGACTCTGGCTATATTGAGAAAAAAGGACTTGATCAATCTGAGCGAAGATGTGAGGATTGGAGAATGAAAGTACTTTTTGCTATGAAGCTTTTTTTTCTCCATAGTTGTTTTATTATGAATTTAAGAAGATTTTTGTTTGATATCTACAGTATTTCACTTCATTTTATATACTTCTGGTATATATATTTTGCTCGAAGGTAAAATTTCAACTCTTTTTTTGTTCGGTGCTGCTTATGACTTGTTAGATAATATTGAACTTGGAAACACATCAACATTTCTGTGCTTCTATGTTTTTTTATTTTTTCTCATGCAGGAAGAGCAGCAATGCGTTGCATGGAAAAAACTTTTGGCTTTTGAAAAGTGAGCTTTTGTTTTCTTGTTCAAGTATTATTCATGTTTTATGTATACAGTTGTTACACTCTTTTTTTTGTCTTTCATGCCATAATTTCTTACACGTCTGAGTTGAAATCGTTAAACTTATATTTTAACATGCTCTCAGGGTATTATTGGCTCTAGCTCATGGGATATTTTGGCTGCAGCTCATTCTTTTAGTTATATTTGTCTTCAGTTCCACTGATTTGACGTATTCTTTATTTGAATTTGGAATATTTTTTTGTGACCTCATCACTGTAGTTCTTTTGGTGCGATATACATTGTATTCTACTGGTAGGTTCTTATCATGTTAGAGTGCATATCTTTTACCTTTGCTATGTTGGAACGTGACTTCATCCAAATGTCAAAAAATAACAAAACGATTTAGAAAACCGGCTAGCAAAGAAATGGGACTGGACAAATAGAACCTTGGATATCTGTTCTTCTAGAGAAGCATTTTGCCAATAAAGTGATGTGAAATTGGGCGATGATTTGTGATTTTTATTTCTCGAGTAGGGTGGAAAGCTTTTTTAAAGGAAACATGCAAGTCAAGTTTGGAGGTAGGAAGGCACAGTTGATAACCTTCCTTTGTCCTGGTTCTTGGAGTGAGTTCATAATCAAAGACCACTGACTTGAGAATTGGGTTTGGTGCTTGGTTTGAGACAATTTGGTGATGTAACGTACTGAAATTGTTTATATGTTTGTTTAATTCTCTCCCTATCTCTCTCTCTCGTATACACACGGTGTTTCTGTTTATTTTTTATGTGATGTGGCCTATTACTTACAAAACAACTTGCAATAAAATTGTGAGCAACTATATGTAAGTGGTGAATTTCAAAAAAAACTATATGTAAGTGGAGCCATATTATTTATTTGCTGTAAAATATATTGTTGTAACTTAAATAAAATGATCTTGATGCAGGTACGACCTAAGTAGTTAGGTTTGCCTATGACTCAAACCACATTGAATGCAATTTAATGAATTCAAAGTCTGTGTGAATATGTAATGAGTGACAATATAAAATTTAAATGGGGAAATTCATGTTAAAATTCTAATGACCACAACTACATGGTCTGGTACCAAATTAATGCGAGTGTGTACAATATGTCTGATCCATCTAAGCCCGTAAAACTCGCTAACAAATGCGATGCGAAGGAAACTAGAATAAAATAAAATGCTAAATATGTACTATAATACAAATTAAAATATAAAATTCAAAGAGATAAAAATTACACAGAAAATACTAGTGAATAAAAATAGAATGGTTTGCCACAACAATAGCCTAGCAAATAGCCCATCTGTGATATGATCCCAAGCTACGCTACTTGACACGAGAACCACATTGAATATGAAATAAAATCTATGAATACACAAGTGATTGTGCAAGAACTTTCAGATCACCACAAAATGCATTGGAAGTAAGCCAACATATCATGGTTCGATCCTTCATAACTATCAACGAACTTAACCATCAAATACAAGCATTGGAACATAAACATATGTGATTCTCCTAATAGATACATAGAAAACAATTGGTAAACAATATAGAACTGCATTCCAATATGTCTCACATAATGATTTTTCAGTACAGGTTTGAAATAGAGGAAAGTGATTAGATTAAGTCAGATGGAATTGAGTACTATAGAGATAAGAGTAGGACAAGAAGGAGAAATAACAAAAGATATGAGGCTCAAACTCTTTGCTCACTTCCCGCGATTGCATTTCAAATCTGTGGGAACGATGCCTTGGATCCCTTCCTCAACACCTTGCTCTAGTTGGATTCCCTCCTCACTAGATGACTCCCAATTTAGCTCTCAGATTTTTCATAAGTTCATCAAGTCAATGGCTCCTCAACCCTAAACTCGTGGCTTAAATAATCGTCTGATGAAGCCCTAACTCATTAATGAAATCTGGCCATTCATCGAGAAGCGTGGACAGTAGATTTCATGCTGTTGCCTCCTGTGAAGAACGCCTGGCTTAGGTTTCTGCCAACCGTCAGGGCAATCAAGATTTTGCCATTGATCATGGAGATAGGGAAATGATTCAATGGTTGCCCACCTTCAAGAATCTTGCACCCAACTAATCACCTATGTGAACAAGGCCATGTAGTTCTGTGGATAACAACAAATAACAACAACCAAGCCTTTATCCCACTAGGTGGGATCGGCTACATGAAATCAAAATGCCCTCAAAAATCCACTAGCATCCAATTTGAAGTTCATTGATTTTTTTTTTAAGTCACTGCAAATGCATATATATATGCATTCCTACATATATATATAATATATATATATATATATATATATATCTCTGTGTGTGTGATCTCTCATTTATATGTATACATAAAATAAAGTATATGATTCCTCGCTACAAAATCCACTCAAATAGGGAAATAAAAGATAACCACAACTCTAAGTCAACCTCAAATAGTCAGCTGATATCACTGTAAATGACAATGAAGTTGAGGATGCACCTACGTCATATGTGTTGTGATATTCTTTTGACATAACATGTTGTATTAGTCGTGTCAATATTATCTAGGAATGATGATTTAGGTATTCTGATGTGGTGTCATATTCTTTGACACAATATGATCTCTTATTTACTTGAGGCAATTGATAACTAATCATCTAGAGTCCAGTTACTTTTTTTTTCACCAACAAAATGTCTCTTGATTTTCAAGACAGAGATTACTAATATAATACAAACATGGAGTATGAAAATATTGACATAGATTAACAGTAATTGAATGGGACTTTTCACTTCATGCTACCAGAACAAACCACAGAAACATTGAACTACAAAGAGAAAGCTAGGTTTTCTTGGAATCTAGCATATAGCATTATCTAGACAATAGGGTCTAGTTACTTTATTTCTATTTGATTGTTTACTTTGCACTTTTTTCCTTTATTAAATTTAATATTTATCATCGGTATAATCCATAAGCCTTACATTCTTTCTGTTGATATTTTGTTTGAAAAATAATTCAGAGGTAATCCCCAAAGAATTGACAGTGCTTCCTCTAGTAGGCACATTACCTTCACTTATGAGCAGGTATGCGGTTGATAACTAGTTTCAATGTTGCTTATTTTTAAGGGATACTAGTCTTGTTATTTTATCATGTTGATAGATCAATTCCTCATTTTGTGATATGTATTTGCAGATTGTTATTTGTTTTTGAGGTTTTTTTAAGCCTGCTCTCCTTATTCATGTCTTATTATTGGGATTACATTTCTCCCTATCCTACATGTGGTTGATGTGCCTTTTCTCAGTGGTGCCCTTGCTATGTTTGTGTGACTTAATTAAATATTCTTTCACAAGTTTAAATCATCTATATCTTTCATACTCATCTTTTTCCCTTTTTTTTGAACTAGAAAGAAGTGTGTTATTACGTTTAAATATTATCTAAGGAATATTCACAAAAGATGTTCTCTTTGCAGTGTCTGATGTACATGTATCATTATCCTGATTTATGGTATGACTATGCTGCATGGCATGCGAAGAACAGTTCTTTGGATTCAGCTGCCAAAGTCTTCCAACGAGCTTTGAAGGCTCTTCCTGGTTCGTAAGATGTTGAATTTCGAAGTCGCATATTTATGGATTTTATATAAAAATGTATATTCCCATTTAGTGCGTCTTTGTCTTTGTCTTTGTGTGTGTTGTTTGAAATTATTTGGAATTAATAGACATGTATCTATACCCATCACATACTCTTGAGCGTGTGCATGAATGTGTAGTGTTGACGGACACATGTGACCTTGCCAAACATATATTCCTTTCCAAACTTTTTGATAGTTGGATTACATTTTTTGGAATGTCAATCAAAGTTAAAGGATAAGAAGAAAATTCGATGAAGAGGAAATTTTATTTATCTATTTTTACAAGCATCGTTACCGGGTCCCAAGTCCCATATGAGAAACGCGGAGAGCTACATTAGACAGTCGATAACTAACGTAAAACTTGTCAAACAAACATAACTTGAATACAGTAAAAAATGTGTAAGAGCCGATACATTGGCATTTAGGTGTAGTGATAAGTGAGTAGGGATTCTCATATCATAGACGGATATGAGTAAAGAAGTTAGTTCAGGACACTAAAATTAAATTAGGGATTTAGAATATAGGCACTCTAATTGACCAGTTAATGGAGTTAGTGGATATTATAGTTTATAAGATTAATATTTTATGCCTTCAAAAAATGAAATAGATTAGGGAGAGCCAAATAAATTGATAATTTAGGCTTCAAACTTTGGTACTCGAGTAAGAATAAGACTAGGAATGAATTGGATATAATTCTTGTTAAGAGGTTGAAGAATCATGTAGTGGAAGTTAGGAATAGAGATAGAATTATAGTTTTAAAAATTATTATCAATGGGATTATTAAAATTGTAAGTGTGTATGCACTTCAAGTAGGTTTGAATACGAGTATAAAGAACTTTTTTAGAATGATTTAGAAGCGCTAGTAGAAGAGATACCTCAGAAAGAGAGAATATTTATTGGAAGGAATTTAAATGGACATATGAGAAGCATTGTTTAGGAATTTAATAGCATTCTTTATGGTAATAGTTTTAGGAAGACTAATGAAGAGGATAAAATTATTTTAGAATTTTTTTTAGCTTATGTTTTTTTTTATTACTAATACTTTATTCAAAAAAAGATGAGCATATCATCACTTATAAAAATAATTTTCAAGAGCACAGATTGATTATTTTCTTATAAAGAAGATCGTAAAGATTGTAAGGCCATTTCAAGTGAATGTTTGACTACCTAATATGAAAAAAATAGTAAGTCGAAACAGAGCCTTCGGACTCGATAGTGAAATTTAAGGAATAAAAATAAAAATATTTTTAAAAAGAGAGTTATAGAACTTAGGCAGCTGGACATTAAAGGGGAAGCTGATCTTATGCGATTGGGGGTTCTAACTGCATCCGTAAGGTTACAAAGGATATACTGAGAGAATTTGAAGGTAAAGTTCCAAACAATAAAGATGGTTGGGGGTGAAAAGAAAATGTACAGGAAAAGATTTATATAAAAGTTAGTTATAAAGGCTAGTATAAATGTAAGAGTAAATAGAATTTAGAGAAATATAAAGTTGCTCGATGAGAATAAAAAATAATTTGTAATACAAAAAATATAACTTTTGAGGATCTATATAAAAACCTGAATATTAAAGGAGAAGAATGACGCATACAAGCTTGCTATGAAAAGAGGTAAGAAAATTAGAGACTTGATTAAAGTAAAATGCATTAAAAATAATGAAATAGCACCTTTTAAAGAAGAAAATATTCAGCATAACTGGATGAATTACTTTGATAAATTTTTCAATCACGATTGTAATAATATAGTTGATTTTACTGAATTTAGTATCTGAAAAAAGAAAAATTGCTCTTAGGGCTAGTTTGGTTGGAGGATAAATTTGGGTAAGAAAAGAGAAAATATTTTATTTTATAGAGTTAATTGGAAAGAAATTTATTTTAATATTGGGAGGTATGTAGGATGTGAAATAAAGTTGATTTTAAGGTTGGAATTTGTGTTGGATGTGAAATAAAGTTGATTTTTAAGATTGAAATTTGTGTTGGATGTGAAATAAGATTATTAAAATTTATAATAAATTTAAAATATTATTATTTTATTGTTTGACCCATTTTTAGGGCTTTGCCAAACAAGCCCCTTATATTTGACTTATTAATAAAGCTGAAGTTTAAGAAACTTTAAATAAGATGAAATGTAGAAAAGTATAGGACTGAATGATATTCTAATAGATGCTTGAAAATATATGAGAGATGAAGGAGTTCCTTGGCTCATTAGGTTTAATATAATTTTGAATATTAAAAAAATATTAAATAATAAGTGCAGTAGTGTCTATTTATAAGAATAAATGTGATGTATAAGATTGTACTAATTATAGAGGACTTAAATTAATTAGTCGTACTTTTAAACTTTGAGAGAGGATGATCGAGCTTAGATTGCTTTGTTATTATTGTATCACAGAATCAATTTGATTTATGTCAGACAAATCTACTATGAAAGCTAGTCATTTATTAAGAGAATTAATAGAGATATCTAAGATGGGAAAAGAAGATCTGCATGTTCGAACACAAGGGGTCTGACTAAGAATTTTTCTATTATAGTTGAATTATATGTCTCAGCTTTAAGTTTGCAGTTTTTTGCATTAGTTGTTGAAGTCATGACGGGACACATTCAAGATGAGATGTCTTGGTGTATGTTTTTTACAGATAATATTCTCCTTATAGATAAGACTGAAAATGAGGCAAAATTATAGAGAAATACTTTAGAGTTTATAAATTATCTTAATAGATCAAAAATTGAATAAATGTAATGCATATTTAATTAAAAAAACACTTATATTAGCGACGTGACAATTAATGATCAAATTATCAAGAAGAGTGAGAACATTAGATACTTTGGTTTAATCATATAAAATAATGATGAAATAAATAATGATGTCACTAATAGAATATAAGGTGGATAAATAAAATAGAAAAATGCATTTGATGTGTTTTGTGATAGAAAATTTTCACTCATATTAAAAGATAAATTTTATAGAACAGTTGTAAGACCAGTAATATTATATGGTGTCAAATGTTAGCCCATTAGATTATTTAATATGATTTTGAAGACTAAAAGGATGTCAAATGAATGGAGAAAGAGTATGTTGGCACCTATTTATAAGAATAAAGGCGATGTACAGAATTGTGTCAATTATAGAGGAATTAAATTAATGGGTCATATTTTAAAACTTTGAAAGAGGGTGATCGAACATAGGTTATGTCATAATTTAATGTATCAGAGAATCAGTTTGGTTTTATGTCAGGTATATCTTTTATAAAAGTCATTCATTTATTAAGAAGTTTAATGGAGAAGTTTCTTTATGTCCCAATTTTATCACTATTTTTTAATTTTTTTTTCAATTTTTTCCTTGTAGTTCTCTTCTTCATACATTGTTTCCTAATATCTTTCATACTTTTCAGCCTAACTAAGATCCACTACATAAATAGAAATAAGTAAATGTGCAGCGCTTTCTTCAACATAAATTATGAAAATTCTAGTGAGATATTTTTTGTGCTTTTCTTCAAATCAGGTGGGCTAATAGTAATGGTAGGTATGCCAGTATGGCAGTTTATATTGTCATCCTTTAGAAGAGGTGGACTAATAGTAGTTCGTGGAACCATTATAGAATACTCTATGATGTCTCTTTTTAAAGAAGGTGACTTAGATATAGAAAATGGCAAAACTTGTGAGATCGCTTCTTTGGGGGTGGGTCAAACAGCAGTGTTCCCTTTTAGTATTTGTATGACCCTCTTTAACGTAGGGATATTTTCTTCAGGTTTTAATTTAAGTTCGTCCCAAGTCTCAATCGGTGCTAACTTTCAATGTTCTGGGAGACATTCAACATGGTTGACATAGATCTGAGCTTGCATTGTGAGATTTATTTTGCAAACCTAATTATCCTAGATTCTAAGAGGTTACACCATTCAAAGTAGGAATTCATACATGCTACCCACTCTAGATATACATTTTGATTCAACCAATCACTAAAATAGAATATTTCTAATGATTTCACTCTACAATACTCCCTAGATTGTTCTTGTTCAAGCTTCTTAGTCACATAATATGGACTTGCATTTACACTAGTATTTGTCTGTATTCTAGAAATCATTTTTTGATCTAGTCGCTATAATGTAGACAAGATCTTGTCCAAGAAGTCTCTCTGCAGGAGCATGTCGCACTTGTTTCACTGGTCAAAACACATGGTGTGATATTTCCTTAAACTTCTTGACTGGGCAATAGTAATTGGGTTCAAACTGCTATTTATGGATGTTCATGTGGAATACGCACGCACACACAAAAATGACTTTAATTTTTGGCAAATGACCTGCTATTTTATTTATTGTTGATTTGGATGTTTGATCATGAATTTCATTAAGTCGCATAAGAACTTCAGGATTTTGCGCATGCCCAGTTTTCTCCAGATTATACTCTAAACTTCTTGCTGATTAATGTCCACTTATTGAACCATGAATAAATTAATTAGGTAATCTTGTCACATTATACTTTTTGGGTGGAGCTGTGATTCTATCTTTTCGGATTTCATTAGGAAACTTGTAAATGAATGAATACGATTTACATAGGTAATGGTATTGATTTGATGTTCTGAAGAGCTAACTAATTTGCAACTGCCTTGGTTAGATTCTTCATTGCTGAAGTACGCTTATGCAGAACTGGAAGAATCTCGTGGAGCAGTTCAGGTCTGTTGTTCAGTATGTTTTTTATTTTGTCAGTTTATTTTTAAATCATTTAGTCGTCTTCTTACAGGCTGCCAAGAAAATTTATGAGAGTCTCCTTGATAACAATGCTAGTATCACTTCACTTGCTCATATTCAGGCAAGCATTTTTTCCTTCTTATTGAACCTTTACTTTGTATCAATATACTTATGGTGTTTCTAGACTGATATTTTTGTTCATGTTTCAGTTCATTAGGTTTCTAAGGAGAACTGAAGGTGTTGAAGCTGCTCGCAAGTATTTCCTAGACGCTCAAAAGTTGTCAAACTGCACTTATCATTTGTTTGTTGCTTATGCAATGATGGCATTTTGCCTTGACAAAGATGCTAAGGTTGAATATTTTAGTCTGTTCTATTGTTTAATTTTCATGCCAGATTCTTATGGGTTGTAAATTTTGGCAAGTGATTCATTTATTCTTCCCCAGAGTGTTCTTTCTTTGCTTTTTTTTGGGTGTAAATTCATAGAAATTGTATTTTCATTGGAAGTGTAAAATTTTTACCCCAATGGCTTATTCTTTAAAAGAAACTTATTACTAATGAGTACTTTGAACTCTTTATTCTTGGTTCATTAACTAGAATTGGTATTTTGAAGAAGGTGGTCATATGCCTTCAGGGTAGTACCTTTCATATTTTGGCATCTGTATGCAATGATGACAGGTTGAGCATATGCCCATGACCCTATAACATAAATCAGCAATGTATCAAAGATGTCTTAGCCCCAAGTAACTCATGTGCATCTCTTGGGCATGTTGTCTGAAGGTTGCCATTAATCTTTTGACTTGGGTGTAAGTAGGGATGTAAATGAACTGAGTATTTGCTAAACAACGTGATATTCGGTTTTATAAGTTTGAACATATTAACGATCAGTCTATTAATGTTCGTGAATTGTTCATATAAAGTTATGAAATGCTTAATTATAATGCTCGATATGAGGCTCATTTAGAGCTCAATTAGTGGCTCATTTAGTGATTTTAATATATCCTATTTATTAATCTGAAAAAAAAAGTTAATGAATGATGAATCATCATGATGAGGAGCTCATTCGTGAACACATTGATGTACTTGATAAGAGTTTGGTTATTGTTTGTGTATTCATGAACTCAAATGTACATAAACTCTTCAGAAATGAATTAGAAAGCTTATTTGCGTACCAAACTTGAAAAACACATCATTATGTTCACGAACCGGGCTTGAACAAGCTCGAAATAAGTTCAAGATTGAACTTGGTGTTTATAAATGAACATGAACTTGAACAGAACACTACTCAGCTCGGTTCATTTTCAGCCCTTGGTTTAATGTCATATGGTTTTGAAATTTTTTTGTCAACGTATGTGTATGCTTTTGTTTCAATATGAAATACAACAAAATCAGTACTTGCAGGCCAGTTAATGTTCATGATTTTCATTGATCCTGTTGCAAATGCTCTTAAATTTGTGATTGTTATTTTTTTTTGAAACTTGTAATTATCTTTTATTTGAATATTGAAAAATCATGTTGCTATGAAGTTGCCTCTGCAGCTTCGTGCATTCAGCATGTGGTGTATGATGAACATTTTTTTTTTTGATTTCGTATGATGGGACACTTATCCCTAGTTATTTCTACTGTATATTCCCCCAGTCCTTTTTGTTTCTTTGTAAGTCACTTTTGGTAAATTCCACATTGGTTTTTCGCTTCACTATTCTGTTAGATGGAAAATTGTGTACAAATCTGCAGTAGCCGTGCCTGTGTCTGTTGTGCTGCGAGGCACTTTGTTGAGTTCTGAGATTGCACTGACCTTTCACTTGGGATGATATTTCAGTTGTGTCATGAAAATTATATACCCAGATGATGATGTTGACTTTACAATCCTTGTTCTTTCTGGAAAAAAAAATATTTTTGTTTATTTTAGCTTTATTATACATTTAATGTCCCTGGATTTTGGTATCTTCTGCATGCAAGTGACTAGCATAGAGCTGCTTGAAGTTCGTGGTCCTTAATTGAACATGCGAACAAGATTTCATTGTGAAAGCCCAATGTTTCCATTTTTATTCTTCATTTGCATTTTTGTTTTGGATATCACCCTTATGTTTCCATCTGTGATTTAATTATCATTCACATTGTTGACAGATATAAAATTCATTGTATGAGTTTTTGTTTTTTTTGACTTTATAAGTTTCTTTGGTTCCTTCTAGATCACTGTGACTTGTAAGAATAATGTGCGGTATTCATTTTTGAATATTTTCTCCTACTTGCACTGTTGCACTAATCCAAAATGATTGCTGAAGTAAAGCCAATCCCAAATATTTATAAGTATAATGGATCCTTTCTTATTTGCAGGTTGCACGTAATGTTTTTGAGGCAGGATTGAAAAAATTCATTAATGAGCCCGGTTACATAATTGAGTAAGCTTATTCCTATTAAGTTTAATTGATGAGTTTGTACTTCTTTTGTAAATAGGTATACCCATATGCATGCATATATATATGGATATATCTTTGCAAATGCACCTGACAGTAGAGTGCAGGTATGCAGATTTCTTGTGCCATTTAAATGATGATAGGAATGTACGCGCTTTATTTGAGCGTGCACTAAGCGTGCTCCCCCCTGAAAATTCTGGAGAGGTAAAAGTTCAAGAGTCAGCTTTTAATTTCCTTGGTTCTTGTTTACGTCATGGAGTTAAATTGAAACATTTGTAATTGCTTTGATATATTTTCATCATATCTAGTGTGCTATGTATTTGTTTTGGGTGTTTTCCATGAATTTTATTTAGTGCTATTGTATTTTGTGAAATGGTGGATTTGTAAAATCTTTCTTTTATTGTGTGAAATGAAAGTAAGTACATTATGCCTAGGTTTCACAGGATAGTGTATTCCTGAATGCACCCACCGCAAACTGGAATGCAACATTTTAGACTTTGAGAGAGATTCTGATTGCGTTGCTGCTTCAGTTTAATTATATTGAAGTGTTTCTTTGATGAGATTATGTAACTAATGGCACTCCAAAAGTAAAGGAAACTTGGTTATGCATTAAGAAACTCATGTGCGGCGAGGTAAATACATTAAAAAGAGAGAAATCGTAATGAGTGGTATTGCTAGTGGAAGCTCGCGATTTGAAAAGATTTGCAAATACAATTATTTTCTAAAATTAATGCAATTTATTTTCTGGTATCAATCAATAAAATTCAAGCAGAATGAATAAAGTGAAGAAATGCTTTTGGTGTGTGGTGTGATAAAAAATTTCACTCAAAACTTAAAGGTAAATTCTATAACATAGTTGTAAGATCAATAATGTTATATGGTGCTGAATGATAGTCCATAAATTAAAAATATAGAAGTAAAATAAGTATTGTAGAGATAAAGATGCTAATATAAATGAGTGAGTATATGCGAAAGGATGTGAGAAATGAGTATATCTGTGAGAAGGTTAGGTAGCTTCAGTTGAGGATAAGCTTAGGGAGAGTCAAGTTAAATAAATTGGATATATAAACTGTAGTTCGATGGAAGCTCTAGTAAGAAAAATTAAATTATTGGATTTTATTCATGTTAAAAGAGGAAAAGGAATCAATAAAAAAAAAGATCAAATAAGACATGATAAGGAGATAAATGAGAACTTGTTATTTGATGGAGTGCAATAAAAGAAAGAATTCATGTAGCCGTCTCCACTTAGTGGGATAAAGGCTTGGTTGTTATTATTGTTGTTGTAATCTAGATAATCCCTTAAAGAATTTGATTATATTATTATCAAAGAAGTTGATAGCTTTTAGAATTTAAGTATTTTATTAGGAGATTAAACATTTTTGTTTTTCATTAGTATTTGGATTTCAAGAATTATGGAAAGCTAGTATCTTTATTATTAATAGTATATTTATTTTTTTATTTGTTTGCATGTATTTTCTAAATTAGTTGGGCTGGAACTCTATAGATAGTTCTAAACCTTTGTAGATATTTAGTTCAAAAAAAAAACTTTGTAGATATTAGCTTTTGATGATTGAATAAATTTCTCCGTCATTTCTTCTCCCTCCGTCTAATTCACACCCTTTTCTCTTCCTCTCGTTCTCCATGCAGTGTATTACATTTTATTTAAAATGCATCTTTTCTCTCTGATATTTTTTTTTGGAAGATTCTCTGATAATGTTATTAATAATTTATTCTATATGCTAACTTATGTCAGACTAGTTTGGGTTTTAATTTTGGCCTAAGCAGGTATGGAAGCGATTTGTTAAATTTGAACAGACATATGGAGACTTGGCAAGCATTTTGAAGGTGTGTTCTCATTTTTTGGGTTTGTTTTCTAAAACTAGTGGTGATACGTTTCTTCTCTGCAGTGAAGCATCAATTATTTGTTACTTTATTGTTAATTTATATTCCTTCTGTTTTACATTGAAATGAAGCTGGATTGTACTTTGTGGTTGGCTTTCACAAAGAAAAAAAAGGGAAACAGTTCAAACCTTTTTTTCCTTACAAGAAGATGCAAATCACAAAGAATATTGCTTCTTTTTTTTTAATTTAAATGTGATTCTAGGGTTGTTTACAAGTTTCACCATACACTCTGCCATTTGCTTTTGCCTGTTTTATGATGATAGACAACTGTTTATGGCTCCTTAATGTTGCACCTTCTTTTCACTTGATTCCCATCCTCTTATGTCTAATGAGGGCGTGCATATTTGAAGTTGTTATCTATCTTCTTTTTATATGCTTCAATATTTATACGTCAACTGTCTATTACCCAGGTTGAATTAAGGCGGAAAGAAGCACTATCTGGGACAGCCGAGGAAGGTTCATTAGCACCAGATACTACATTGCGTGATGTTGTCTCGCGCTACAGTTTCATGGATCTTTGTCCTTGCTCATTCAAAGAATTGGATCATTTAGCAAGACAAGAGGTAGTCAATCCACAACCAGACTTTTATTTGGTGAAAGTGTCTGCATATTTCTTGGGAAAAGATATTGCTTTATTAAGTTATAATGTTGTCCTATACAAGCCATTTACTGATGAATTATACTGATGAAGAACGTGCCAAATGACCACCACTTGATTTTATGAATTATACTGATGATACGTATGATTTGTGTTGAAAAGTTCTTATGTTGTGGGTAAACTGACCTTTTGCATGGATATGCCAGATGTGCCAGCGAATACCTGTTATTGTGGTCAACTGAAAAGTTATGTTTTTGTTCATTTCAGTGGCTTGCTAGAAACATTGATAAGAAAGTCGACAAGTCATTTCTTCTTAATGGGTCTAATGCCTTGGGTATTACTTTCTCATATCCTTATTATTAACTATAATTAGTTTGCTGTGTTTAGCTAATTATGGTTCACATTTGGCGCAGAAAAAGCTTCAGTAGGCCAACTGAATAAAGCGTATCCACAATGTTCAAAAATTGTATACCCAGACACTTCTAGGATGGCGATATATGATCCTAGACAAACTAATGGTATGCATTCATAAAGCACCATCAAAAGATTTCACTTATTATTGTGTGGATATGAATGTACTACGAATGCAGAAAATTCTGTCATTAAAAGACTTTACGTAGCTTTTTACCTCATAACACTCCTATTATAGGCAATTAGCCTCCAAAAGGATGTGTAGAATATATTGTTAAAGTTATCAAATAATATCTGCATTTTCGATCATTTCATTATATTTTACATGCCTCTGGTACATAATCTATAGAAAACATGGGCTTATGATCTTTATCTTGGTTTCTTTATTCCAATATTTTAGGGTAGTTAATAAAACACATTTGCCTTGAGTAAAGGTTGTTCAGCCAGAAAGCAATAAAGAATGTCAAGTCAATTTCCTTGAATAAATTATCTTACCCTTGTTCATTTAATTCGAATTTGTTTCGTGGTATGACAACCTGATATCTTAAAGCACAGAATCACTCATTTGGAAATTTTCGTGTACCTCTTTGAAAGCAGTTTCAGTCCCTGAAACAAACATTGACATTGAACTTTACAGGATCAGAACTCCCAGCAGTTTCAAACTCAGTTATTCTTGCTGGTACAAGCTTGACTGGTTCTAGAAGTTCCAAGGCAGTTGATGAGATATTGAAATCATTATCTCCAGCATTGGTTGCTTTCATTTCAAACCTTCCTGTAGTTGAAGGTACAGTCACTTGTTTTTGTCTTTTGATGTTTCACTTTTTGTCACCTATAAAGTTTAGAAGTTATTATATTCTTTTAGTTGATGCTTTTTGGTGAAAGTGATATCTTGTAATTTAATGATAAACACAAGTTTCTATGCATGCATCTCTCATGCTGATTCATTTGGCGCCCTTTAATTGGGTTCACCCCTGCCCCTCCCTCCATTCTTTCTGGTCACTGAAATAAGCTTAAGTTGCAACTGACAAGCTGAAGTTATTTATGTGATGCTAGATGAACAATAATATGTGTTTCAGTTTTGCATACTAGTTTTTCCTGGACACTGTTGAGCTAAAACTTGATGTCACTTGTCTAAAGATCTTCAACAATAGGCTTCTTTGCTCTTTTGCGGTTCTCATTGTTGACTTGCCCAATATCATTTAACTCCTAATAACTTGTTCCAATCATGGATTCTGGCCTCTTTTGGCTGAATATTTCTTTATGCCTTTCATGTCATTTTCTTGGAGTTTTTGCTTTGTTTAACTTGTGGTTTTTTGTCGTAATTTTATCTCTCTATTCCCACTAAATTAGTGTGGTCTGTAAAATGGCAGGACCTTCACCAGATGTAGATGCTGTGTTGGCTATCTTGCTGCAAAGCAACATAGCAGCTGTAGCTACTGGAAAACCACCAACTTCACACCAACCACCTGGTCTTGGTCCCAGTACAAGCGACCTGTCAGGGTCAAGCAAGACATGGTTGCATCCAAATGGATCATCTTATAGACAACCTAGTTCTTCAAAAAGAAAAGATCTCGAAAGTATGCTGAGGCTATCTTCTCTTCATTTGATCTGCAAAACATATATTTCACTTTTATCCTTAGTTTAATATCCAAAAATAGCGCTGGTGAGCTTGCTTAAATTATGCCAATTACTACTTATCCATTGGTAACTGAATTCTCAACTCTACGTCAAATATATAAATTTAGAGGTTTAATTGCTAATTTGAGCATATATAGCACTAGCTTAGAGTGACATATGGCTGAACAATTTTACCGTGCAAGCAAGTTGAAGCATGCAATCTGAACCAAGGATGAGGATGACTACAATAAGATTTAATCCTAGAATGCCCCAACAAGTGCATATTGCTATTGCCACCATTTTGTGGCATGAAGTAGAGAAATATGTATGATTTGTTCTGGTTTTGTAATCGATTACGTAAAATCAATTTTCTCATGCTTATTATGCAGTGCATGTTTTGTTCTTATAACGCGCGACCTAAGGTAATAATACTGCATGGCTCTCTTTGTGAATTGTGATGCATTCTTTTTATACGTTCTCAAAAAAAAATTGTAAAATAGCAGGCAAAGACGATGATGAGTTGACCACTGTGCAAAGTAAGCCGCTCCCTCGTGATATGTTTCGGCTTAGGCAAATACAAAGAAGTAGAGGTGCAAGCACTTCGCAGACAGGCTCTGCAGCTTCTGTTGGAAGTGCATTTTCCGGTGATCAATCTATCAGTTCTAGCTAGCTATGTGTAAGTTTCTGTTTTTTTTTTAATATAAATATATTTATTTATTTTTATTTTTTATTTTTTATTTTTTTAATTTTTTAATTTTTTTTGCAACAATATGACTTTATTCTCATGGCCCAAATGTAATTTACATTTTTTAATCATTACTGTTTTTTTCTTTTTCACCAAACATACATTGTGAATTCATCCCTCTTCCTAAGAAGAATTCACAACTCTACTGATGTAAAATAAAGAAACAAAGTACAAGTTAATGAAACGGGATGGATCAAATGGAAGTAGAGTTGCTGTTATCCTTTATTGGCTTCTTGCCTTTTTTCTGCTTCTACTTCAATTAAGTCAGACCAGGTGCTGTGATCTTTTCATTGTCCACAATGGACACCAGTTTAGCATCTGTGCATGCTTTCATAAGCTCTTTCTCATGTTTCGTAACTTCAGGCATATGACTGAAAAGATTCATTGCGCTTTTCACAGCTTTCTCTTTATCTGTGGTGCCTGGAGTGATTTTCATGTGGTACTTGTATGTCGGCAATGCACTGTAAGGACCGCAAACAGGTACAGCATACAGCAGAATATCATTTGGAAGTGGATTTCCAGTCAAATAATCTAAATCATTCAGTTTTTCTTTCTCTTCTTCCCCAAGTTCGTGGACTCCCTCTTCCTCTATTGCAATCTTACCCATCTCACTTACAGTCATGTCTAAAATTGGAATTTGTACTCTCACCATTGGCATGTCTAGTTGTTGGCGCTGGATCAACTTCACGAGTGAACTCCTGGCACTCACGAGAAAGTTGTCCTTGTTTCTTGCATTTGTAACAAAGTTTGGATGGATCATGCGCATCTGTTGCATCAGCTACTGATCTGATCAATTTGCCTGCAGCTTCAGCTAAACCAATCGATTCTTTCTCCTTCTTGAGTCCTTTTCTGCAAGCAAAGCCATACGAATTTTCCTCTCTTCCTCATCTTGCTCTGCATACTTCTCTTTAATTTTCTTGAGCTTACCTCTCTGCCCACGAGTTATCTTTACATTAGTGGGCCTTAGATTCTGATGGCATTTTTTCTGTCTGAGTACTTGATGTGCTGCATTCATCAATCTCGTCTTTCTCATTCAAGCCATTTTCTGCATTGCTATCATTTTTTTGGCCTTTGAAATGTATGGCCTATCTGTAGCTGTAATCTTATAGCCTTTATAATCCTCCACTAAATGTGACTGACAGTCATAACCCCTTAATCTTTATTTGATACATTGGCAAGGCCAACGCTAAGAGCCTTATCAATAAGATCATCCACTTGTGATGAAGCAGAAGGTTTGCTTTCATCATCTGTATCGGAAGTTTTCCATCAATTGATTCATTTAGGAAGCCGTCTGGATCTCCAACCATTCTTTCTGATTGGCCAGAAACTGTGGAAATAATCTCAGTTGATGTAGCGCCAGTATCATGTTCATAGCTCAGTTCCCGTTTTGGTGGATCAAGTGCCCACCTTAGAAGAAACATCACACTCAAGGCCAACATCATTTATACTTTCTTCAATGGACTCAGAAGCACTACCGCCATTATGAGATTGATCTTCCATTTCAAGAGCGCCTTCATCTTCACCCCACACCCTTCTCTCATTAAGGTGAGATCCCAAGGAGCTCTCATCCGAGCGAAAAAGAATGCCAAACCCCCATGACGAGGTGGTGAGGAGGCAGGAAGTTTTTCTTACCACGAATCATAAAACTGCCAGCTGTTAAATACTCTCCTGTAGGAGCAGTTTTGCTAACTTGATGAGGATCAACCCACCAAACACTTGTAACAATTTTGGAGTCCCGGGCCCTGGCTGACACACAGTAAAGCAACCAGCTTGATTTAGTGTAAGAGTTGAAATCGGATGGTCTGGCTCGTCCAATAGATAACCAAACGCCCCGCCAGATTCCTTCCCACAATTAGTTCTATTAAATCAATGCTCTACATAAGCGTGAGTCAGTGTTATTTCTTTTGATCATATCTCAAGTCAGCATTGTTCGCCCTCTTGCTCTCACGTAATCACATTAATGTGTGGCCAAACCACTTTAAATACTCGTTATCATCCTTTTATGTGGTTTGTGACCGTTTACCCATCTCTTTAAATTTGGGTTATTTACATAAATGCGACAAAAAACTTAAAAAACTATTTACACCTAAAACACTAAAATAATTCTTTCACATGACACCTTTGATACATCCACCCTCTTTTTCTCTACCAATTGTGCATACACATGATAATACAGGTATGTTGCATTTAAATCCAAAGTTCGGGTGTTAAATGTAAATAGCAAAGTTTATTATGGCATGTACGTAACTTTCCACATCCAAAATACTTTGATTGCTTGTTCTTAATTTTCTCTAAAGTTCTATCATGGTTCTTTGAAATTATTTTAATTTCTTTAGATACTCCTCTTCCATTTTCAGCAGTATTGATGAACTGTTCATAAAAAGTGCTGCTGCATCTGAAGCAACAAACCGGAACTTAACACAAACTCTGGGATTTTAGCTGGTAATTTTTGCTGCTGCTGCTGCTGCTGCTACAGTCTGTTGCCGTTGGTATGCAGAAATGGCAAATTGGCAGAGATAATGTACCATTATGATTCTTAAATCTCTTAACTATTTTGTAAAATTATAATATGATGTCATGATTTTTCATGATCATAGCTCTATAATTGACAGTCATCTTATTCCTGTTCTTAGAATAAATTCATAAAATGACTAAGATAACGTTGATTATGACATGAAAATCAGGATAAATAGAATTGTAATTAAAGGGGGCATTTGATTTGGTTCATGCTAATGTTGTTAAGACATTAATGTTACAACCACCACCACCACCAAACTTTAATCCCACTAGGTGGGGTCGGCTACATGAATCTTTTATTTTTATTGTGTTTTATCAATTACGATATTCTTATTTAAGTCTCAGTAACTAAGATCATTTTTTATAGTTTTTTGTCATTGTGTTTTTTTTTCTTTGTACATGGACAAAATTTAATAGCTCAATTTTTTTAACTAGAGCTTGGACTACGATTTATATGTTCAAATCATTTAAGATGATTTTCTTTAAGTTTATCTTCAGTTGGTGTAACATCATTTTTCTTTCAAATATACTTATTTTTTATTTTATTCTTTTGTATATATTTACAAATTTATCTTAGAATTTTTATTTTTATAATATTTATTTTATCTGTATGTTTTTTCTTTGCACGTCAACATTCAGCATCATATATTATTGCTAGTTTTATTATAATTTTATAAAATTAGTCTGGAAAATATTAATGTTATCAAGAGATATATATTTATTATCTTTAAAATATTCATTAAGTATTATAATACTATTGATTTATTTTTGTTAACTTTATCATATTAATTTCACTTAATTTTGGAAGGGTAAATTGCATTTGAGCTTATCCCGTTGGGAGAATATTGCAAATTAATTTTAATTTAAAAAAATTATTTTTGCTATCTTTTTATAAAAATATGAATTTTTTTTTATTGATTTGAATTATTTATGTATTTTCAAACTGTTATATCTTTTTATTTTCATTTTTTAAAGTTTAATAAAAATATAATTTAATTTATTATTTTTGTTTTTTGTTTTAAAATTTAAAATTTAAAATTATATTTTGAAGAATTAAAAGCAATAATTAAAAATAATTTTATAGTATAATAATAATAAATTAATAATTATGTTTTAAGTGAAATTTAATGTTTTTGAATTTTTAGAATTTTAAAATATAATTAAGGTTTTAAAAAACTAAGATCAATTTGTGTCATTTTTTTTAATCTTAGAAGTTTAAATGTAATTTTTCTCTTTTGAGGTATTTAAATGCTAGAATAATTAGTTATTATTTTTAATAATATTGTCTTATTAAACAAAATATCAATTTTTTTAAAAAATTAGCATTATAATGAACTAAAACGTCTTTCAAATTTTTTGGAAAGTGACACCCGTATGACTATCGCATGTTAAACCATACCATTTTTTTGAGAATTGTGCTTTGTTTTATTTCAAAGTTATCTTTAACATTTTTGTTAATATGTATATTTTTTTGAAAATTATAGCACAATAATAATAATAACCAAACTTTTATTCGACTAGATGGAGTTGGCTGTATAAATTATTTATTTTTATTACTCTCTATTAAATAACAAGTATTTATTTATCTTCAAATATGTGAAATACTTTATGATGATTTCTTGTTATATTTTACTTGGCATTTCTCTTTCTCTTTTAACACACAAAGATTCAGTAACTCAACTCTCGTTACTGAAGCTTCTATCGGTGCACGATTTATATGTCCAAAATATCTTAGTTGGCTCTCCTTGTGCTTTTCTTCAATTGAGATTATCTCATTATTCTCGCAAATATATTTATTCTATCTCATTTTTTGTGTATATTCACTCGTCCACCTTAACACTTTTGTCTTGTGATATTTATTTTACTTATGTGTTTTTATTTTGTAAGTCAATATTCAGTATCATATAATATTGAAAATGATAGCTCATCTTATGAAAATTTAGAAATCACTTAAATATAATAAAAAAGTATTTAGGCACGGGCTGAAAGTATGTGCATCATATTTACTTGATTACTTTGCCCTGTTTGGCGTGTGGATCAAAATGGTACTAATTTAAAAATAATAATAATAATAATAATAATAATAATAATAATTTTCTAATCATTCTACACAAATTTTAATATAAAAAATATTATTTTATTTTATATACTCAATAATTTTCAATAAAAATATCAATTTTATTTCACATCCTAGACTAAAATACTAGGTTCTAGTATTTTAGTTTAGGATGTAAAATAAAGTTAATATTTTTATTAAAAATTATTGAGCATGTGAAATAAAGTAATATTTTTATATTAAAATTTGTGTAAAATAATTAGAAAAATTTATTTATTTATATTATTATTATTTTAAATCAGTATTATTTTGGTCTTGATTTTAGTACTCACGCCAAAGAAAGGTTTTTTTTATGTATAGAACGTACATAAGCAATAAAAAAACGTTATCCACGTTTGAGAACTTAAATAAATGATTTAAGCTTGTTATTAAACATTTCTCTCAGTGATTATTTCTTTAATCTTCCAAGTATAAATTTAAACCTTGTCAACTCATTGCAACAACAATAATTTCTTAAAAGCATCTATATCATAATTATTTGATATATTTTTTGTTGATTGTCTACTGTCTAATGCAATTGTCTATTTTTTCTTTCACTCGAGATTTGAGATTCAACAAAGACTCATTTGCCAAATCATTATAATAGATTATAATTAAAATAAATTTATGCAAAGTTTAAGTATGATTGCATGACTAAAATAATCTTTGTATTAAAAATTTTGAGATCACTTAAAAGATATATGTATTATGGGAATATAGAACTCATTCATTTGGCATGACAAGTTCAAGAGATTATTCAATGAATTTGATTATTAATCTATTGAATAATCTAGAGAACTAAACTCTTAGGTCTCATTTAATTGAAAATCATTGAAAATCAAGTGAGAGTTAAAATGAAAATATAATATATTTAAAATGATGTAAAATAAAATATAAAATAAATTTTTAATATTAAAATTTATATATTAAAAATAAAAATTTTAATAAAATAATTGAAAACCATTTTAGCTATAATCATAACCAAAATAACCTCTAACTAAACAAAGCCTTAATCCACAATTACTCAATGAATTAGTTATTTTTTGAAATTGTGCTAGCAAAATTCTTCTTACAAATGCTGATGCTGAATTGAAAACAGTGCAAATAAATGCCTTAAGAAATAGATTCTTCAAGCAAGTCCAAAAATGACCCATTAGTTGCCCTAGAAAAGGGGCTACATAGAGAAAATAGCACAGTAGAAAAATAATCAGTTCTAACTAAGAAACACATTGTTAGCTCAAATCCTGCATCAATTCCTAGATTGAACATTTATAGACTCAACCAAAAAAAAAAAAAAAGAACTGCCAACAATGTAACTGGAGAATTCTACAACATTTGCTAGAAGAAAAGCATCATATTATAGTCTATGGATACAAAACAAAAAAAGTATCTGTGCAGAATCGATCTTCCTATGCAAAGCTCAAGGCCGCTTGGCCGTGGCTGCCGGAGAGTTGGGCTCGTCGCCGTGAACCCGGAAGCGGTATATGCAGGTGAGGGTTGAGCTGCCATGGTTGGATGTGAAGTCCAGCCTGACCATGTTGATTATGCCTGCAACTGCCGTAGGGATGGTGAATGTCTGTGCATTGCTCTTTTCGAGATCATACGAGAATTCAGTGAGCACCAACATCTTCGTGGATTGGGCCGATGGGTCGCCTTCAGGTCCCTCGAACCACCCAGAGACACGACAGTCCTTCGGGGCACTAGACCGATCATAAGCCACACTCTGCAAAAGAGATTAGTCATCATAAATCGTCGTGATCAGGGTCGTTTAAGAATCATTTGCAGCATTTGTTTCTGTTTAGTTTTGCACCCAATTTTAATTATGCATTTGCCCATCACCTTTCAATTTTTTTCAATTGCAACAAAAGTTGTACAATTTGTTAGGGGTGTGCAAAAATATCCGAAGAACCAAAAACCAAACCGAAATCAATGAATCAGTTCAAGTCGATTTTAGCATTCAGGAACCAAAACTAAACTGAATAATTAATTTAATAATTAATAATTGTTAAGTTTATCAATTTCACAATTGGCAAATTAAAGATTTTATTTATTATTAATACAGTAAGTGCATAATATTATGAAAAATTTTAAAAATTATTTTATTTATATTCATTAGCACTATATTAAAAGTTTATTTTCTTCCGTTAATGTTATTATTTTATTTCTATGACCTATATTATACTTTAACACCATAGTTAAATTATATAAATTTCAAAACAATAATAATAAACTAGTCTTTATCCCACTGGATAGGGTCAGCTACATGAATAGTTTATTTCTATTGTACTCTATCAAATAACAAATCTTCAGTTAATTTTAAATATATAAAATTATTCTTTATAATTTCTTCTCATGTCTTTTTTGGCGTTACTCTTTTTCTTTTTACATGAACAAGATCTAATAATTCAACTTTCCTTAATAGAGTTTTTATAGGCCTACGTCTTATATGTCTAAACCATCTAAGCCGACTTTCTCTCAACTTATCTTCAGTCGAGGGCACTTCAACTTTCTCGCGAATATACTCATTTCTAATCTTATCCTTTCGCGTATACCTGCTCATCCACTTTAACATTCTCATTTCTATGACACTTATCTTATTAGTGTGTGCCTATTTTATAGACCATATAACATTACTAACTTTATAACTGTTTTATAAAATTTACCTTTAAGTCTAAGTAAAATTTTTCTCACATAATATACTAGATACATTCTTCCACTTTATCTATTCTACTTGAATCCTACTAATAGCATCACCATCTATGTCACTATTATTCTGTGTGATTAATCCAAGATATCTAAACTATTCGCTCTTCCTGATAACTTGATCCCACTACGAGTACTTCTTTCTTGACTAAATTTATACTCTCTATATATTATATTTTTAATCTACTAAGATAAAGGTCATTAGATTCTAATGTATTTTTTATAGAAATTACATAAATTCTACTAAATAAAAATATATTTTTTATAATCTATTAATCTTATTATATTTTTGTTATTATTAAACCTAAACTTTTCAAAACTTATATACATCAAAAAATATTTAATTCAAATTTTATTGAATATGTAGCATAATAATAGTCGTAATTCAGTGGATTTGAATACCTTTGCACATAAGTTGAAGAACCACCATCTTAATTTATTATCAAATAACAGTAAGGACCAAACCCGAACCAGATCCGAAGCAAATATTTTCAGTTCGGTTTCAGTTCCCAAAAATTATGGAACTGATCATAGTTAGTCCAGGTCTAAGTTTTTCTTAAAACTAATTTAAACTGACTGAGTTGCACTCCTACAATTTGTACATGGCCTCTGTTCTTATAGAGAAGAGACTGGTCACAAGTTCGAACAAGTGGTATGCACCTAATAGCAATTTCTCCCTGAAACTTAAGCCTATAATACATGAATGACAACTAAAACACAAGCATGACATGCTTTCAAGTAAAAGATAGATGAAACATGGGAGCTCTACATGATGTATTAAGGCAGGCTGGAGTAAAGTTCTATGATCTGCAGTACATGCAGCATAAGAGATGCATAAGAATTCTGCTAAGGATTTTATTGAAGCCTAAATACCTTTTAAATTAAATAATTATATTTAGGTGGTGTTTGGTTCAATGTCATCTTAATGTTATGTTATGTTATCTAGCGAATATGATTATTCGGTTTCATGGCATGTGCAGAAAATCTTTTAAAAAATTAAAAAAATTTCACTCAAAAAGATGACATCTAGATGTGATAAGATCTAAATAACATGACATAACATCAAAATAACATCGAGCTAAACTCCCCCTTAGTACGCCTACCAAATGAAAGAATACGACAGTTACCATAATAGTCAGTATAAATGACAAAAAACACTAGAAATTTCTACAAATATAATTTTTCATATTTAAAATAGACTTGCCAATAAATCAAAATGTAAAGGTACAGCAACACACTTTCCCAAATTTGCTTGTATCTCTCAAACTACTACATTATGAAATCTTTCTCAAATTAACTAAACTCTTTAATGTGCATATGAGAAATCTTTTAGGTAAGAAAAAATACTTTTTATACAACTAAAAACTAAAAAGTGTGTTTAGTAAAATAATTTTTAAAAATTTTCAACTTTTATAAAGCTAATAAAGAGCTATAATCAATAGCTTAAAAAAAGTTTTTTAAAAAGTTGCTTTAGATTTTACAAATTTAAAAACAAAATTATCCTCAACTATTTTATATAATATCAGCAAAAAATCTTTGATATTAACCTAAACAAAGCTTATATATATAATCAAATATAAAGAGTATTAATATATGCACTAATTATTCAATATTTATTTTTTTATAATAATTGTACATAGATTTCAAATATCCATTAATAATATAAATATAACTATTTTTCTATAAATATAATGAACATATAATAATAATTAAATTTAATATAAATATTATAAAAAACATACATGTAAATAAATAAAATAATAAAGATATAATAAAATATACTATTAATATATAATCAATATTTTCATCAAATTTAGGTAAATTAAAATTATCTTATACATGTGCAATTTAGTCAAAAATATAAGTTGGTTATACAGCAGGTTAGTTTTTATCAAATAATATTGCTTTTGATAAAAGCTTTTCACATAAGTTTGCCAAATAAAAAAATAATTTTTAAAACAGCAGCTTTTTATACAACTATAAAATATAATACTTTTTGAAAAGCTAAAGGAATGCCAAATTGAATCTAAAATCTAGATTTTGGAAAGAAAGAGTGGATCAAATGCAAAACTTTGCTGATTATATGCTTTATTCTCAATATTCAACTCTCTTGCTTACTTCAAGTTCTTCATGACTTTAAAAACTACTTTAACCTGAAGAAGAATCTCATGCATGTTTTTAACTTGAAGCTCTCTCTCCTCACTGAGAACAGCCTCACTCCTCAACCAATCCTGAGATGTGTTTTATCAGAACTACCACTGAAGGAAAAGCCGCTAACATATGGTGCTTATGAGGCAGCAGATGCAACTACAATGTAGTAATTGATTGTTTATATGGATTCTAAGGATTACCTGATCTTCTCAGGATGCACTAAAGGTAATTCATGTAAAGCCAACGGAATGTTCCTAGTTACTTGTCAGTCGACACTACGAAGACATCCAAAGCAGAATCTAACATTAAGGTTTATCACAAAGGTTTTCCAAAAAAAGAAAACCTTTTTATTCCCATCGAGAAAGAAAATATTCCATGACAAAGTTAAGGAAGCCAATGTATAAATGTAGAAGTTTGCTCCGCAATTCTATCTTTTCACTTCCCAGAAGACAATCTCAGAAATTTAGAAATTCAAACAAGTTACAACATATAAATGCTTTAAAAATGAGAAAATGGGCCAAAGCATCCTTCATAAAAGAGAAAAATAAGCAAGGAAGTTCAAAATAGCAACTTCAATCGCTCCTCATGCTTTACCAGGCACGCAGGCTTATGATACAATAACAAAAACAAACACATAAATAAAGGAAATAGTTCTGACTTCTGAGATTTAAAATAGGATTTACAGAGTGCATAAATAGATAAACAAATCTACTGAACTTTGGAATGAGCATCCAACAAACTCATTCTATATTAATAAGAAAAAGGACAAGAATGCAACTTACAGTAAGTTAATATAGTATAATATTCACATTTCAGCCGATTTTGGCAGATCAAAATGATAGTCATCTGGTAATAGATAAACATATTGCCTAGATCTCTAGATCAATGACTCCATCTAATACCCTGGTCCTAAAACCTTTGCATAAACGCTAAAGAATAATCATAATTCTCATTCAAAAATAAAGTATGGGCACTTCAAAACTCAAAAACAATGCAAACCTAGATGAAGAGTATTTTCTAGATACTAGTAGCAAAAAAGCTCACCTTTGAGACATGCTCTAGCGTGACAGCTTCAGGAATTATCCCAGTTCTCAACTGGATCTCTACGAACCCACTGCTTCCTTGCAAAGGGAAACACTGACCGGGCTCCCCAAAACTCGGCTCCAACATTTTTTGAGCACTAGAATGAACACTGTGTTTGACTTTAGCAACAGGCAGCCAAGTGTTGCTTTTTCCAACAACATAGGGTTCTGAATGCCTTACAACCCTAGCCCCACCAGAACCCAACGCATAATCAACCATTGCAAGACCATCAGCTGCATGCTTTTCAATCTCTTTCTCAACAATTTCCCTTGCCATGGCCCTAATCTGATCCAAATTCACACTATCAACTAGGTTCCTGCGGGTTTTTAATTCATTCAAGAATTTCTCAAATTCTTCCCTTGACAATAGATCCATATCTTTCAACTCAAACAAAGACTTGCTCAAGTCATCAGCCCTAGCTTCAAGGTTCTTCAACTCCTCTTCAAATAGTATTCCTTTTTCTTCAATTTGTTTAGTAAGTTCCCTAGTAACAATGCCGACCTCACTGCCTATCTTCTTGTCAACAACTTCCAACTGAACCTGCAACATTTTTGCTGTTTTCTTTAAACTTGTTTCAACTTCTGAGATCCGGCCATCAAAATGGTAAGCAGCGAAAGGAAAGTTTGGATCCTTTCCAGCTCCAGTAGTCCACCTCCAGATTACTTGCCCAAGATACAAAAGAACTGCAAGCAGCAGCAAATTCTTGGTGAGAATGCTGAGAACAGTTTGCCACTTGGATTTTTCATGCCTATGAGACGATTTCTTGCGTTTTGTAGGAACTGTGGATGCAATTACTCCTTTTCTCAAATCTCTAGACCTCTCAAATGTAGTTCCTCCGCTAATTTTATGGATTTGGTTGACATTGGTCATGTCATTCACTCCATCAGAAACAAATTTACCTCTTGAATTGTTCTCCACGTTGTCCACAACAACCATAGCCCTTCTCCTAACGCTACCCATTGAGTTTACATCCAGGGACAAAGGTGCATTACTGTTTGCAAGAGGGCTCGATTTCGCTGCTGCTGCAGCAGAAGCAGACATGATCTTCCTTTCTATCCTTGAGTTTCCAATGCACCTGACACACGTAATGAACTTGTAATTAAAGTTGAAGGCAATTGAAGCATTTTTTGCCCTAGAAGAAAGAACAAATCCCAAACTGATGCAGTAATAACTGCCCAAAAACTTCAGCAGCAAGAAAAGCATCACAAAAGCATCGATATTCGCTACCCTACTATAAAAGAAAAAAGCCACCCAGTGTAAAGCATACAAAGCTACGAAAACAGCGCTGAGTAATTGTAAAATCGAAGTTCTTCCGACATATAGACAACACAAAGAGGTGAACGAAACCCCAAGGACGAAAAATTGGAACGGATTCCAACGCCCTAAACTTCCAACGCCCTCGGAGAGGGCATCACCAGATCTATTGAAGAAAACGAAATCGACCGGCAAACGGATCGGCGCTCGCCGTGTGAGCGGTACACGGACGAAGGAGGAAGGGCAAGAGAAATACCAGGAGAACATGCGATGAAGACTTATGGGCGGCGCCTAGCTTTTCCGGCGGTCGTCGAGCAGCGCCGGCGGCACCAAGAGAGGATTTTGGAATTCAGAAATGGGAGGGTCGCCGATGGCGTGCCGGGGAGACGGTGGACGGTTCGGAATTCGGAATGAGAAAAAAGTGAAAAGATTTTACTTTTATTTTTAGGATAATTTTTTAGAAATTTTTTTTTAATTAATCCTGAGTTTAACGCTTAATAACATGCAAATTCATATTTTTAAAATTAAAAATATTAGGTCCAGAATTTTAATAAATTATCAAATGAATTTTTTTTTTATTTTTAATTATTAAAATTTTTAAAATTATCATTATACCTTTGGACCTCTCTCTCCCTCCCCGCCCCTCTCTCTGCTCCCAATCGGGCGATATCGCACGGCCGCCCCCGCCGGCGGCCGTGCAGCATGTGCGACTCATCGGCAACCGCACGGCACCCGAGCAACCACCGGCGGGTTGCACGATCATCGCCCGTGCGCGGGAATCAGGAAGAGAGATAGAGAGGTGAGGAGGAGAGATAGGCCCACGGGTGACGGCCACGCGACCCGCGGGCACCACGTGGCTGCCGGTGGGTCGCACACGCTGTGCAGCCGCTGGAGGGTCGCCTATGCGAGCCAATCGGGAGGAGAGAGAGAGAGAGAGAGAGAGAGGCGGCCCCTCTCTTTCCTCCTGATCGGCGCGCACGGGCGACGGTCGTGCGACCCGCCAATGGATTGCACACTCCACGTGTCTGCCAAACCAGCCGGCGGCAGTGCGGCGTCGCCCGTGCGCGCCGATCAGGAGGAGAGAGAGAGAGAGGCCCAAGAGTACTGTGGTAATTTAAAAAAATTTAATAATAAAAAATTAAAAAGAACCTATTTGATATTTATTAAAACTCAGAGACCTCGATGTTAAATTTTAAAAACGTGAACATATGCATTATTAGGCGTTAAACTCAGTGACCTGGCTGTAATTATTCCTAAAATAAAATAAAATAATTATCACCATCTTTCATACTATTTCACGATTTAGTTGAAACATCCTTTCAAATTAAAAAAAATTGACATAATAGAAGATAATAAAAAAATATAATATTCTAAAAATGTAACTTTCATTCTAAAGTTATTATACATGCTTCAAAAACAACACAATATCAACAAAAAAAATAATGATCGAAAGCGGATATCATAAACCTAATATCATACGTCTAATAAGAAAAAAAAAATTCTCAACTTTAGGAGGAGTAACATCACGAGTAACCTCCTTCAAGCACTATCTTAGATAGTTGCAAATAAGAAACAACAATTGTACCCTACAAAAAGGAAATTATGTATCAAATTGTCAACAACTCTACCAAAATATCAACAGAGCGAAATACGTAACTTAAAAATAAAAAATGTAATTGTATCTTACGATAATATCGCATCCCACAGCTATCAATGACATCTATTAATGCAGTATATACCACAATATACTAGAAGATATAACCTTAATAAGATATACAGTACACATAATCTCCAATAAGCATTGGAACAATAAGCGATAAAGAATGGATCAGTACTCAGTTGACAAGAACAATTGATCGTAGCCCGAAAATGTCGGTAAGACCTAAAAAAAAAAATAAACATAATCAGTATTGAATTATGAGAGCATTAATTTGAAACCTGAGAAGAGAGTTGGGTCAACATGCAATCAAGATGCTAACTTATTATATATGAAATAATCATATAAATATACATTTACATATTTATATTTATAGAGAGAGAGAGAGAGTCTCATTATCATGAAAAGAGGAATTATAAGATGAGGGCCCAAAATAGGCCCAGCCCAAAAGCCCATGTAACTAAAACAACAAGGCAAAGTTTTTAGGGTAAATTAACCTAGGTTCCTGAGTTTAACGCTTAATAATGTACGGATTCATATTTTTAAAATTATAATATCGAGTCCCTAATCCTTTTTATTTTTTAATTATTAATTTTTTTTTTAAAATTAACATTATACCTCTCCCCCTCTCTATCCTCCCGATCCGCGCACACGCGGCGTGTGCGACCCACCGGCGGCTGCGCGGCCTCACGCGTGCGTGAGGATTGGGAGGAAAGAAAGAGGCTGCCTCTCTCTCCTCTCGATCCCGACGCAAACGCGAGGCCGCGCGGTCGCCAGTGGGTCACACATGCAAGGCGACCGTCGGACTTGTATGTTATAATTTGGAGAAAAAGAGAGAGGGGTATAATGATAAATTAAAAAAAAAATATTTGATAATTTATTAAAACTCAGCGACCCCGATGTTTATTAAAACTCATGGACCCCGATGTTATTAAGTCTTAAACTCAGAGACCTGGGTATAATTTACCCAAGTTTTTATATACAACAAGGAATTGGAATAGTCATGTAGGTACATTAGAATTTTGTTGTTATAAAAATCCACTCAAAATAGTTCGATTAATAAGCATTTCAATGTTGATGCGTAGGAAATTTAATGAATATTGATCCAAACATTAGGGGTGGTACTCGTGAATCAACCCGGCATAAACAACGCAAGTATGAGATGCGGGATTGAGTCGGCATACCGACTCTATTACATCCCGTTAATGATCCGTTTAACAAAATTATGATAGAACAAAATAGACTTTTTATCTAATATACGAGTCGTGTTTGAACCTAAACGTTTGAATTATTGAATAAATGAGTCGGATTTGAGTCAGCATAAATGAGCCTGGCCTCAAAATCAATTTGACCGAATCCAGTCAGTGAACTCGTATTGAAAAGAACAAAATAATTATAGACGTATTGAGAAGTCTTGGTACTTTGAATCGTGTATATTCAAATTAAATTTAATTAATATTAATCTATTTGAATTGAACGCTAATTTAAAAGTTAACTTTGGCTTAGAGTTGACTGTTGAACAACTACATTGATAGTTGAAAGGTAGGTATGAGAGGTGGCCCTAGTCCATTAGTCAACTATTCAAACATAATTTTATTATCACAATTATAAACATTAGTCAAAGATAATGATTATAAAATATTTATATAAAAGAAAGTTGATAAGTGTAAGATAGTCAAGATCAAATTATAAAATAAAAAAAATTAAATACTTTTATATATATATATATAGTAGATATTAATTCAATGTAGACCTTTTAAAAATTTATTGATCACCAAAATGACAAATTCACATTGCATGACAAATGCAAAATTAGTTTAACTTTTTATTAATTATATTGACTCTGATTTGCGCACATCACACCGAAATCTGATAAAATTATATATTTTGAGACATTTTTGGAAAAAATTATAAATAAATTATTGATGTATTTTAAAGAATTTTATTGTATTGTGTATAATTTATAAGTTCATAATATAAATTTTATTTTACTAATTTAAGTTTTAAATGAATTATATATCTAATTATTTCATAAAAACTAAGACATTAGGATTTAGAATATAATATTAAAATAATTTAGGGCATAAGACCTTGTGTTTTATATTTTAAGTTATGATTTTAGAGCTCAGTATTTAGAGTATAGTAAGATTTTATTAAAAAATAGTGTAAAATCTATAATTTTTGTCAAATAAGATGTATATGTATATATATATTTTTTTGAGATCTATCCTTATCAACGATCAATGTGAAAAAAGAAAAAAAGAAGATGAAAATGAATATAAAACTTTACATGAAAATTTCAAGACCAATTTTATGGAGTTGGAGTATTTTATCACAAATGAATGTAAAAATTTTTAGACGGTGATTATGTGATAATTCAAATTTGATCGGAGTAGTTCCCATTTGGTATTGTGAAGCTAATTATTTTAAAATTTTATAAAAAATTAAGTTCAATGCGTATATTATTAATTTACCATCAGAGTACGGTATTAGTTCAACTTTCAATATCTCAGACTTAGTGGCATATAATGAACTAACAGTAATACACCGTAATTTATTTGAGTTTTCATTACCCATTGAGAATGAACTCTTACCTGAGTGTCTACTAGCCAAATCACTTATAAATAGAAGTAAATAGAGTAAATCTTTGATGAGCAGAAAATTTTTATAAGTATTCGAGAATACCAATATTATTTGGCTTATAAGAAGAGTTTATCTCCTTTTGAGGATTCATGGATTATTGTAGAAGAGTTGCATAGATATGATCTAGATTTATTAAAGAGATATCATAGCAGAGAGGACCCATATTCGAAATAGTTAAATCTTTCCCACCCAGGAACTGTTGGTGGAGACATCACGATTAACCATCAATTCATTTCTGACAGAGTTTATTACCGAATGCTAAGATTTAGTCACGTCGCTTTGATCTAAATTGACTGATGATCAGGATAGATTTGGAAAATAGGATATTGCGAATTGCTGACTTTGTGGAATGAAAATCCCCTCATTCATTCTGATTAATGGAAAATTTCATTTTAGAATAACTTTATTTCACGCATTATTTTGTATTATAAGTTGTTTCTATTTCTATAATTATTATTTTAGGCATATTATCTAGTATTTTCTCGTTTGTATGAGAAAATTATTGTGTTAAGTATTTTTTTTAAATCGATTTATATGGAGGACTGTACATAAATATTTTTGTAATAATGACTTATAGATTAAATTTATAATTTTTTTTGTTAAATTATAATTTTAATAAAATTTAACTTGGCACAGTTATTTGTATAATATTTAAGTAATTTTGTAGAAATATGGAATCATTTTCATCATCACTTAAAAGTTTTATGGGCAATGGAATAGATATATAATGCAATATGGAATATATACAGGCCAAAAATAATAAAACTTAATTCGAGAATTCATATTTTGGGTATCGAAAAACAAAAATTCAGATATTTATAAGCAATTTAATATTATATATAGATGACCAAGTAAATCATCTACATAATATAAAAATATTGCAAACTGACAATTTTGAAATTTTATTTTTTATAAAAATTTCCTGTTAATACGCAGTACAATTATAAATGGCATTTTTTATTTCAATCTCAAGCAAGTGAAATGCTTCTAAAAAAATGTGTCAATATTCCCTATCAAAAAAAAAGTGTCAATATTGTTAACAAATGGTATATCACCTCGATCAAGCCGATATGAGCTAAGTCGTGATCTTTTGTAATATCCTGTGATTTCATTGTAGAGATTTTGTTTGCTTTGACTTTAGGAAAACTTATCTTAGTGCTATTCCAGGCTAAATACGTTTAATTAGGGAGTTTTTAATCATTAGCCTCACGATTTTTCTCCAAAAGACGTCTCTACCATTTGAGATTACGTTATCTACTTATACAACTCAAGATCTCTGTGACGCCCGTGGCCGACGAGGGCAGGGAGTGATCGCCGGGTAATGTCCTAAGAGAAAGGAATCACTGAGGCAAAGTGCGCTTCTAGGCCAGATAATGAGTGGTGAGAGGGGCACAAGAATGAATCATCCTACATCGGAAAGAGGGGGAGATTTTGAGCTGTATAAGTAGATAACATGATCTCAAATAGTAGAGACGCCTTTTGGGGCAAAACCGTGAGGCTAATGATGAAAAATTCTATAGTTGAGCGTGCTTGAGCTGGAGTAGCATTGGGATGAGTGACCTCCTAAGAAGTGCTCAAGTCACGCAGTTTTCTTAAAGTTAAAGCGGACAATACTTCTACATTGAGATCACAGAATGTTACAATATAGTATCAGAGCCAAGTTCCCATAGTACGATGTGGTTCGAGGACAATCAGGTGGAAGCTGGTGGGCCTGTGACGCCCATGGCCGAAGAGGGCGGGCCATGGGCGGGGAGTGATCGTCAGGTGATGTCCTAAGAGAAAGAAATCACTGAGGCAAAGTGCGGTTCCTGGTAGGCTTTTAGGCCAAATAATTAGTGAAAGGGGCGCAGGAATGAATTATCCCACATCGGAAAGAGAGGGAGATCCTGAACTATATAAGTAGATAACGTGATCTCAAATAGTAAAGGCGCCTTTATATTGTAACATCTTGTGATCTCAATGTTTCCCAGGAGGTCACTCATCCCAGTGCTACTCCAACCCAAGCACGCTCAATTATAGAGTTTTCCATCATTAGTCTCACGGTTTTGCTTCAAAAGGCGCCTCTTCTATTTGAGATCACGTTATCTACTTATACTACTCAGGATCTCTCTTCCTTTCCGATGTAGGACGATTCATTCTTGTACCCCTATCACCACTCATTATTCAGCCTAGAAGCCTGTCAGGAGCCGCACTTTGCCTCAGTGATTTCTTTCTCTTAGGACATCACCCGGCGATCACTCCCCACCTTCTTCAGCCACGGGCGTTATAATCTCCCTCCCTTTTAGATGTAGGATGATTCATTCTTTTGCCGCTCTCACCATTCATTATTCGGCCTAAAAGCCTGCTAGAAGCCGCACTTTGCCTCAGTAATTTCTTTCCTTTAGAACATCACCCAACGATCACTCCCCGCTCTCTTTGGTCACAGGCATCATATCTTTGAACCCATTTGAATCCACATGGATCAAAAACTTGAACTTCATCGAACTTCAACAAAGTTGGCTCGAGATTTGCCTTCAAGTTCCAGGCTATTCTGCCTAATCTTTGGAACTTAGCCTATATAATATTTAAGGTTTTAACTTCAATATGATGTATAGAAGAAGAAAATAGATGAGAAAATAAATTAAAAATTGATCCTTAAGTGCAATTCAAAGGTATCTAAAATAAAATTATGGAGAGAGAGAGAGAGAGAGAATAAATTAATGTTGCTGACCTTTGGTTAGAGGTTGACCTCTGACCATTCCATTGACTTGGCCATTATTTGTTAGCCATTGCTCTCATAGCTACAAAAATTAGATGGCTTCATCATTTGAATTAATGGTGTTATATATTGAATATTGGATTAAAAAAAATACTCATTTTATGTGGTAATTTGAGTTTGCATACGTTCGGATTAATTTTTTTCAAAATTAATATATACCAATCTTTTTATTGTTGAGCTTATGAAAAAAGATTATAGATTTTTTTTTTTTACATAGATACTATTATTTTGTTTGATTAGGTTAAATTTAAGTAAGGATAGAAAAAAATATTTTATTTTATAGAGTTGATGAAAAAAAATTTATTTTAGGAAATTTTATATTTGTCAACCCCAAAGATATATTATTTTCAGGTAGCATCCTGCTTTTAAAATTAAATAGGGGTGCTGCATGAAAATAATAAATTCTAGAGGTGCCACCTGAAAATAATGAATTTTTAGAAGTGACAGATGTAAATCCTCTTTATTTTAATATCGGGAGGTGCGTACGTAGGATGTGAAATAAAATTAATTTTAATATTAGAATTTGTATTAGATGTGAAATAAAATTAATTTTTAAAGTTAAAATTTATGTTGGATGTGAAATAAAATTATTAAAATTTATAATAAATTTAAAATATTATGTCGTAATTGAAAGTGACAGTCTTCACACGATACAAAGTCACATAATTTATTGAAAAATAACTTTACAATACTTGTATTATCGATCATCTTACTATAAGAAAAAATATGACATTTTAGAAAATCAATCGGCTACAACGAGATGAATTCATTATCCAAAATATCCTCCAAATTCTAGTAATCCTATTAAAAGAATTTCAAATAGAGAGTTATGCTAAATGCATCATCTAAAAGTCAAAGTCAATGTTTCATTACTACCAAAATGACTTCCTAATATTTTTTCATATAATTTAAATATTAGTTGAAACCAAAAAGAACCAAAATTATTTCCTATTAAAAAATTCATTAATAATTGAAAATTTAAAATCTTTTTTTATCACATTTATTATCTAATTAAGAGCATTTTATAATAAATCATAAAATTATATTCTTAAATATGATATTCATTTTATGTGTCAATAATTTTACTTCTTTTATACATTTAAAATCAAATAGCTTCATAGTTAAAACCCAAAACAAATTCTTTTTTTAATATTTTTAATATTGTCTTGGCCTACTAGACTTACAAAAATAAAATAATATATCAAATAAAAGATATTCGTAATAAATGAGTAAAATTTGAGCAAAATTCATACGAAAGGGATTTTTTTTTTTTAGTACATCATCATTTCTAATAACTTTTTTTTTAGTAGATCCATAAATATGTGTAATCTTATAAATCTTAAAAATGTAAAATAAATTCTTTATGAATCAAGCAGTGACATCATAATTTTAAATTTTATAACATTGCTCAAGATTCTGGTAGACATTTAAATATTATTTAGTATCATTTATTTCCCTATTTAAAAGTATAATTGTATATTTATTTTGACTAAGTAATGAATGTAATTCCAAAAATATCAAGCAAGGCTTTAAAATTCAATTTCGGTTTCGGTTTCGATATTTTTAATAGTTTTGATAGTTTCAGTAGTTTCAATATTGATAGTTTCGGTTTGTTTATAAACTATTTAAATTTTATAAATTTAAATTAAATTTATATTACAAAATTATTTAATATTATTTAAAAAAAAAATTAAAATTAGTTAGCTTTTTCAGATCGGTTCCACTGACACAAATTTAAAACTTACAAAACTCGGTAATTTTGTCCGAGTTTTAAAAGCTTGGCATCAAATCTACCATTAAGTTATAATCACACATACTTGGCCATATCGAATAAACCATCAAAAAATCTTCCAAAATTTTTTTATTTTGGTCAAAGATTTCTTCTTCCTTCTACAATTATTTACAAAGATCAATGAAATTATCAAACAATTAATATTTAATTGATCAAAATATGAAATTTTATTAAAAAATGTAATGTTAAAATTCTAGATATATATGATTAAAATACATGATATTCTAAAACAAAAGTACTTCTTCGTAATTTACTTTAATGTAATATTATGATTATGTCAAATTTTAAAAAATAAGAAAACTCTATATTTTTTTATGAGTACTCATTTATTCATCTTAATATTTTTATTTTTATAATATTTTTTTATTTATATATTTTTATTTTATAGATTATTATTTAGTGCTATATAATATTATCGGTGTTAATTTAATACTATATTAATTGATATATATTTTTTAAATAAATAATAACAATTTTATTTTCTATTCAATACACTTACATTTTGTATTTGCATAAATTTAAAACTTTTAATTAATTTTATTTTGTACCACATACAATTTTTGAAAATATTAATCTAATTATAGAGATTAATCCTCAGCCAAGTAAATGCTGTTTCAATCAGTTGGCGGTCTACTCGGCTCACTCGTTTGACTTGACTCGGTTAATGCTGACCTGATGGTGACATCATGCAAACGTAAGTTCTTTTTATAAAACTGTCCTTGTCATCAGAAATTATAGGATAAAACTTATTGAACAAATATATATATATATATTACATTTTTTAGTTTTTTTAATCTCATAAGTTTAATAAAATCTGCACATGAATAATTAAAATAAAAAAGCCCATAAAGTTTATCAAAAAAAAAAAAAACCCATAGAGATCAAAAGCACATTTTTAAAATTTACCCACATTGATCAATTTTATCAATTTCACTCACATTTTTAGAATAAAATATTTTAAAAAATTTTATTTTTTTGTTTAAAATAAATAATTATATCATACATTATATTCAAATTATCTAAACTATTGATATTAATATTTTTAATTTACAAAAAAAATTAAATTTTAAAATTTTGATCAGTTACGTTATCGTAATTCTTAAGTATGATAAAATAATAACAATAATATTTAAAGAATATATATCAATTCAATCAATTTGTTTTATATTTTTATGAAGAGTTGTCATTTGATATTTGATAGAAAAAATAAACTTATTAAAAAATAAATTATATTTATTTATTTATGAATCAATACTAATTTGTCTTGTATATAAATAAGATGGTTAATGTGCCAGTTGGTTTTTTTTAATATTAATTTTTTTTTTTGCACATGCTGTAATACTTAGTATAAAATCGCTACTTTAATATAATAATTAATTATAAAATGCATGAATTATAAAATAAATCATTTGTAAATCAACCTTTCACTGTCACGTGCAGCTGTAAGCCCCTAACTCTGGCAAGTCCACCAGTCACTTGTTTCTTTGTCATGAATATAAATTTGACAATTAATTAATGGTAAATTACATTCAAGTCTTTAATTTTAAAATTTATAACATATAAATTACTAAGACATGTATCATTCTTATTTTGAATTTTCTAGTATTAAAATTCTCTTTAGATCTACTCTTGGTCTCTCTCTTTCAAGGGAGTAGCTTCCGCTCTCTCTTTCCCTGCACGATTGGGAAAATGGAGGTTCCATGAGCTAAGTATTGTTGGCTAGCTGCACAACAGGAATAGCAGTAAGATGAGTATAAGTCAGGTTATATTCACATTACAACCTTTTTAATTCCTAATTATACAAATCTCATATTTATTCTCTGCCCGTTGAGCCCCACTGTTCACATATTTCATTTTTATTATGTCATACTCTCTACATTTCGCCAAGCCCTGGCTTGCCCTAACCACCTTGGTTCTTTCCACCCTAATTTGTATTTATAATAATTTATTTTAAACTAAAATGAGAACAAAATATATTTTAAACACAAAATAAGTCAAGACTGGTTGTGAACCACGTGCTAAATTTTGCGACCTATATTTATCTCTATTAGGGGTAGATCGAGGAGAGTTAAATGAATTTAGATAAAATTATCATTCCTATGCATAACACGTAAATAGAGAGAAAGAGAGAGGTAGAGGAATAGAGAAATAAATTTAGTGGTTTATGCGATTTTAATATTAAAGAATTAGAAATAAACTTAATTAATATATTATATCAGGGACTCATTTTAATTTTATGAAGCTGTATAATATTATGACTTATATTCAGACACCCAGAATTAATTTACCCATTAATTAATTAATTTGTATGAATTTCACCGTTTACGCCGTTACCGTCAACCGCTTTCTTCTAGAATAGGGTGACGTGGCGGCATTCCAGCTTTCACCCAATTATCCCCGCAGCCGCTTTCAGGTTATCCCCAACTAAATATTTGCCGTGCGGTCTGTACAAACTCCTATGCGCCACGCCGGATCCGCCGTTCACAACCGCAAATAAACGGCGGATGAAGAGAACGCAGGGAGATGCTCGCACAGGATCCCGTACATTTATTTCCGGATCAGCACGTGACACGACGCTGTCACGTGCGCTACGTCAGCGCTGATGGGTGAGATTCCCGCGTGGCAATGGACCACGCTTTGTCGCATCTGGGCCGTCCATTTATTTAACGGCTGGAGAGTGAGACCTGAGGGCGGTGTCGGCCTGCTCGGTCCGATCTTGGGAATCGGCTTTGAACTCCCCGCGTGGGCCCACCGGCGACGCGTCTTCACCGTTCCCCTGGATCCATGATCGTCACCATTAATTTGGCGTTTTCTTTAAAATTTAATCCAAATTATAAACAAAATTCTAAATTTAATACCACCTGAGTCCCTTTGATTTTATATTTTTAAAAATTTATGAATTTGACTTATTATCTATCAAATTCATAAAAATATACAATATTTTTTTACTCGAATTGTTAAGTTTGAAATCTTATTTCACCTGATTTATAAATTTTAATTTAAATAAATTTAAATTTATGAACTTATATGATCATTAGAATTTATAAATTAATTATTTTATTCAATAATATATACAATAAATTATATTTTTTTGTTAAAAATTAGATGAATATGTTTTCTGGGTGATACGATATTTTATGGTTATGTTTAGTTGCTCTAATACCTAGATTTTTGGATTTATCTTAATTTGATTTTGAAATTATTTTAAAAATGAATTTATTATGCAATTTTTTTGCATGATTTAATTTTAGAATTAGTAAGGTGAATTTCTTCCTTGATAATTGATTCTTTTGCCTTTTGTTTTTTATATTAAAGTATGGCTTAGTTAATAATTTTCTATTAATTGCATGGTATTACATGAAAATTAAAATTTTCATGTTTAAAACTCGAAAATAATGAGTCTCAAAATAGTAAGAACAACCCCTACTGTTGGTCCATTTTTTACGTTGTCAAACTAAGCCGAAATTTAGTTTTAGCAGGCCAAAAACACCGATCGTTCTTCCTCTCCCGAGTTTTGTAATTTTATTGTTCACACAACGTTGGTCGACTTAAATATTTTTATTAATATTTTATATATATTTCACATCAAAAAATTTAAATATAAAAATTAATTTTATTTTATATTCTACAAAAAATTTAATTTTATTACTCAAAAATACTTTCATTAATGTTTCATATTTATTTCATATTATATATAAAAGTTAAATATTTAAAATCAACAGTTAATATGTGAAATTTAAAAAATTATCTTTACTTTACATCCTATATGTTAATTAAAAAATCAACTCATATACATTATACAATATAAATTTTAATAATAAACAAATTTTATTTTATATTACAATATTAAAATTAATTTTTATCTAAAAAATATTAAAATACTATAAAAATATGCATCAATTAAATGAGGCAGCAACGTATTAAAAATATCTAGTGTGTTGACTTAGAAATTTATATAAACACAATTAAGAAAACTGTTTTAGGGGTATTTTTACGGTATTTATGTAGTTTTGTGATGTAATTTAAAATATTTGAGATTTAGACTCTGTTTGGATCAAGGACCAAAATAATACTAATTTAATAATAATAATAATAAATAAATAAATAAATAAATAATTTTTTTAATCATTCAACACAAATTTTAATATAACAAAATATTATTTTACTTCCTATACTCAATAAATTTCAATAAAAATATATACTTTATTTTACATCCTAAATCAAAACATCTGAATCGAATATTTTAATTTAGGATGTAAAATAAAATTAATTTTGTTATTAAAAATTATTTAGTATGTGAAGTAAAATAATATTTTTTTATATTAGAATTTATGTAGAATAATTAAAAAATTTATTAATTATTATTATTGTTATTTTTTAAATTAGTATCATTTTGGTCTTTATTTAGTCATCCATCAAACAGGGTCTTATAGTGTGCAGTTTTATAATATTCTACGGATGATCATGAAATTATCATTTTTTTATTTTAAATTTCTTTATGCTTCCTAAATCAATATGATTAAATATTATGCATTTTATGCTCTATTTTGTATTTTTTTTATAACTCTATTTTGTAATATTACACTGCTTATAAATTACCTATTTAATATTACTTTTCCTCACAACCATTAAAGCTTATTTCGCATTAATAATATTTTGATTATATACTAAAAACTTTTTTATTTTGAGATATATATTTGATGATAAATAAAATTAATCAATTTGAAATATAAAAACTAAAATAAAATTAATTATTTTATTAAAATGTGATTTAAAATAATATTAATTTTTGTATTGATATATATATATATATATAATGTGATAAAAAATATTCTATTATTATTATTTAAAACAATATTTTAGTGTAACATATGATCAAAATAATGTAAAGACTAATAAATAATAATATTACAAACCTCAACAAATACAAATTTAAATTTTAAAATTAACAATAAAATATTCAGATATTTTAGCATCATAAACTTAAGTTTATTTCGTAACATATATAATTTTTTAAATAAATAATAATTTTATTTTATATTTTATATTTAAAAATAAAATTTTATTTTATTTTAAATCACATAAAATCTAAAAGAAAACTTCTAAGCACTTATTTTTTAACCATCTAAGCACCTAAAAATATTATTGGTATAATTATTGAATAAAATACCAACTACCATATCTAACTAAAATCCTTGACTTTTTAAGTACAATCCTTGTTTTTTTTTTTTTTGGCAGATATCCTCTAAAATTAGATTATATGTTAAAATTTTAATATTTTTTAAATTTCAAAAATTTTAGCATTAAAATCAATAAATTTTGAAATGAAAAATTTAAATTATTTCAAATCTAGTATAGTTTATTTTAAAAAGAAAATACACTATGAAAAATTGTTGAAAAATAAAGGATATTTTTTTGTAACAAAGAAAAGAAATTAATATAATTGTTTCTGGCAAGGTTTTAAAAATCAGACCGAACCGGCCGGTTCAACCGGTCGAACCGTGAACCGGTCAGCCAATCGGTCCGGTTTAATTTTATAACCGGATCCGCTTAAAACCGGTCAGAACTGGTCTAAACCGCGATTCAACCGGTGAACCGGTGAACCGGTAGTTTAAAATTAAAAAAAAAAACTTTCCTAAACTCTCTAGGTCCCTAACTCAGCCTCAGTTCTGCGGTCTTTGCTCACGCGACAGTCACGAACTCGCGATTTCTCTTGCCTCGCACTCTCCTCTCTAGTATTTTAGTATTTTAGTGATATGAAATGATGAAATAATTTAGTATTCTAATATTGATAAAGCAATCTTTTAATGATGTACTAAATATTATACTCAATTTGTGATTTGCGAATATTTTGTTGGGTTATTGTTATTTCGATTTGCTTGGAATTATTTTTTGGGTCATTGACATAAGATATTATTTGTTAAATTTAATTATTAAATATTCATTTTATGTCTAATTATTGTGTTGATGCGTGAATAATATATATCTTAACTATATTTATATTATATTTTATTAGTTTTTTTAATTATTATTTTATCCCGGTTCCACCCCGGTTCGACTATTGAACCTTGAATCTTTCAGTCTACCGGTTCTGAAGTCGGTACGGTTTTAAAACTTGGTTTCTGGTAGAATGAATATCTTCAATTATTTATAGAAGAACGGTGGACCGAAATATTTTTGTAAATAAAAGATTTTTTTATGAAAAAGTTGAAGTCTTTAGTGAATTTTTTCTTATAAAAAGAATATTATTCTGAAATGTAAATTGACTTAAAAAAAATTATTAAAACGCGGCTGCGGGAGCGTCTATTTAGTTTTTAAATATTCCGGGTCCACAGTGCAAATACTTTTTTATTGAGGTGCTGAGAGAGTAATTACCACCACTGCTCCGGTTCAAGAAACCGCTGGGTCCAGCCGACACGAACCGGGTCGGCCGCGGTACGAATCCGGTTCGAACACGTGGCCCGATGCACGCGGTTTCGACCACCGTCTAATTAAATGCGGGCGCCATCCCGTTCCTCCCCCTCTTTAAATCAACTCTCCCCACTGAACCCGAACTCAATTCACTCGCTCTTCGTCTCCGTCGTCCAATTCGCTCCGGCGATCCATCACCGGAATCGTATGCGGTAGTGATCCAAGCAGGAGCTAGGTTTAGGTATCGGCCATGGCGGAGAACTGCTCGAGCATCGAGGCGTGGGCGTACCGCCCTGCCTACCCCGAATCGACGGGCTGGATCGCGGAGATCTTCGCCCGAGAGAACGAAGCCCTGACGAAGGCCCTCCAGATATCGCTGTCCGACGACTCCTCCGCCTCCGAAACACTCTCGTCCGCCGCTTACCTCCCGCCTTCCGGACCGGCGGCGGCAGCCTGCGAGCAGGATTCGGAAGATACTGCTAAGCGCGGAGGCGGTCGAGGGAGCAATCCGATTCTGGCATCGTCGTCCGGGAAGATCACGAAGAGGAAGTCGCGCGCGTCGAAGCGGTCGCCGACGACTTACATCAACGCCGATCCGGCCGATTTCCGGCGGATGGTTCAGGAGGTGACCGGGATCCGGTTCGGAGACGCCGGGATTCCGGTCGAGCCGCTGGTCAAGCCGGATCGGCAGCGGGCCGTCTATCCGCAGACCATCCTGCCCACGCTCGACACGTCGGCGCTGCTGCTGGACCGGACGGGCCTCGCTGGGCCGGTGGCCGGGGGATGCGGTTCGTTCGGCCCACCGGTCGACGGTCCGGTCTACGACTTCGAGCCGTTTCCGAGCTTCCCCACTCTCGAGTCATGGGGGATGTAAGCTGTGTGGCCGGCGGGAATAGGAAGTGGAGGAGAAAATAGTCTTTTCCGAGCTTTGATTTTTTGTTTTTTGTTTTTTTTCACTTTTTTTAATGGTCTTTTTCTAACAGACGTCTGATGCGGATCAGACGGACAGGGGGGGTTGTAAATAGCGTGCAGCGTTTCTCCCCGCGCGGTGTGTTGTCGGTGGAGCCACGTTGGGCCTCTGCTCGCCTGTCTCCTTATTAGTATAAATCTGCTATTTTTTTTTCTGCTTTTAATTATGAATTTTTCTTGATAGACTTCTATTAATGAATATTTCAATTGGTGTAAATAATGAAGACTTCATTAGCCTAAAGTTTAATTCATAATACATAGTGAATATTTTTTTATAAATGTGAAATGATTTCATTTATTATGATGATAAATTAAGAAAAAAATAACAAAGTAATAGTAATATAGTAATTTAGTAGGGGTTATGAATTTATAAGTTAATTTTAAAAATTTTAGAGCAACTAGATATAGTTGAATTAATTCACTATAGAAATAGTTTTTTTTTTGGCTAAACACTATAATGAATAAATAGATTTTTAAGATTAATATGATATTTTAAATTAGTTTATAAAATTTAAAATTTTTCACTCAAGTCTTTGAAGTTGATTAAGCACTTCAAATTGGTCCCTCATCATTCCTGAATGGCAAAATTTAAGAGATGTGTTTAAAGTATTTTATTAACTTTAGGGATCTAGATAAAAAATTTCAAAAGTTTATGGACTCATTTGAAGCACCCTATTGAGTTTGGGTACCTATGAATCAATTCGAAGTATCATATCAGCATTAAGGACTCGAGCGTAATTTACTCAAGAGGAAATTTTTGTGGGATATACTTGAATTTTTTTCGAATAAGGAATTGAACTCTTGTGTGTCTCAATGAGAACCCAAACACCTAATGCAGTTGAGTTTTTGCATTCGTGTGAAAAATAAGGTAAATATTTTTGTTTCAGTCTGCATATTATTTATAACCAGAGAATATTATTATCGAATGTTTTGATACTAATTTTATAAAATTGTCTACAAATAGATTCCTGGGTGAGCATTGGTGGAGAAGGATCATGCAAAAGTTTCTTAATAAAAGGAGACCATATTACTTCCAAAGAGTTCATTATACGAGAAAAATTTTAAAGAAGAAACCTTTTAAGGAGTGGTACAAAAAATCTTCCTAGAACGTGTGTTTCTATAAGGTCAAAAAAATTCGTACTATTATAAAAAAGTAATCGTACTAGCCATTTACTAAAATTATCACGAGCAATGGTTGCATTTGGAAAATAATGTATAAAATGTTCTAAAAAAATATATACTTAAAAAAAGATTATCTTATTCTTATGCTATTGTAAGTGCATTAGGTGATCCTTCATCAAAATCAGGAGAAATCCAGCAGTGAAGTTCTGAATAGAGGTTATCTAATCTTCCAAATTTTATTATTATTGATGTCATTATCATAATAGAAGAAGAATAGTAGCATTACTTTGTTTTAATCAAGATAGAGTCTTAAATAAATACTCCCATAATTCTTCAATAAATCACTAATGAGGATCACTTAAATAAAATTTTATAATAAATTATGTTCTATGTTTGTGCCTAACTGTGAGTTTATAAATTTTATAATAAATTATGTTCTATAAGATTTTTTATATTTTACTTTTATGTATTATAGGTAGAAATTTTGAATTAATAAATATTTTCTTTACCACTGTTGACATGTGGTTCTAGCACTGCATCATAGCCATACACGTGGCGCTTGGCTACTAACCTTATGATTATTATTTTTGCAGATCCCAAATCTTGTCCACGATGTTTGGGTTACAGCTCACAAACTTCGTTCACGATGTTTCCAGCTCTCCCAGCCACATCGAGCACGACATTTCTCAGCTCTCCCCAAACATCGATGACGATGTTTCTAAGCTATACCTATCACTGTCAGCGTGCTTCTTCTAGTCACACAAACCAAGGGCCTGCATGCTTCAGCCATCACGAACTCTAAAAAGACAAGCTCTTCACCTATTATTTCCAGCCCCTCCATTGGCCGACATCGGTGGGACCAGCAGCGTGGGCTCAGGATTTATTTACTCCCTCTCATTCCAAAAAATTAGGACAAAGGTGTACTGTCTTCTGTTTACAAATACCCTTGAACAGACTTCAAGGAGAGGATCCAGGACAAGACAATAAAAAGATCGGGGAACAACGACCAGAGCATAAGTAATTCTCTCGAATTCTCATGTTCTCACTGTATTAGAGCCCCAACTGAGGAGCTTTCTCTTTCCATTCTCTCCTTCTCCAGCTTATTCTCATTCTATCATTGTACCAACCCTCACGGTTGCTTTTTCTATAGTGAAAACTCTCTCATTGACGCCCGATGGATGTAAAAGAACTCCTCCCTAAGCCACCTTAAACCTCTGTGTGCTGTTCTGAATGCTTTTTACTCTCTCTTAAGCTTTAATCATCAGGCCTAGTCATCTGCGCACCACCGCCTCTCGGGACTCTTTCTCTTTTTCCGTATTCCTTGGGATCCCCTACATCCTACCTCAACAACTACAAACTTCTTTGACCAGTTTTCAAAATTATTATTAATTTTATTTAGACCATGAAAGAATATTAAACACTGCCTTTCATGACAAGATTTTTTTATTATTTTTAACTACAAACTTATTAGTATTTGCTGCATATATTCATATTTTTTTATTTTTTTGTTTGGCACCAAAAGTTGTACTCTTATTTTGATATCGAATCAACTTTTTAATCAATGTACATATATGTAAGTAAAATTAATTTCATAAATTAGCAGCTCTCTCGACAACGAGATTAGACAAGTCTGCCACCCATTTTTATCGCTGTTAAAATTGATTGAAGTCGAATCATTTTCAGTTTTTAAGTAGTTCAAATTCGAACCAACTTGGTAAAAAATAGTCCATCTCAAAAAATACTAATTGATCTCTATTTTAGGAGTTATTTAGTTTAATGTTACTTAAATATTCATGTTATGTAGACATAAAAGTTATCTCGATATTTATGTTATTTTTAAATTATTATTTATTTAATTTACAATTATTACACTAAAAATATAGCAATCAAAAATCAATTTAATCTCAGCTACCACTAATACAATTTAGGGTGAATTTATAATACCCCCGTTTGTCTAAAATTTAAAATTAGCCTGGTTTAATTTTAATCAGGCATATCACATCACACATAAAATTTAATATTAAAAATTAAATTTATTTCACATCCTACACATATTACTAAAATAATAACTAATTTATATCACATCTTTCACATATTTCAACATAATAACTAACTTTATATCACATCCTTCACATATCCCAACATAATAATTAACTTTATTTCACATCATTCACAACTTTCAATAAAAAAATATCTCTATCCAAATTTAATTTTAACCTTCTTAAATTTAACCTTACAAACAAACACACCCATTGATAAAAAATAACAATTTTTTCAAATAATATTATATGTATTTTATTATTAAATATTACGTATATTATATCAAAATCTTAAAATATATATATTTCACGTAGCATTTTTTTAAAAAATTATAAATTAAATTTTTGATATATTTTAAAAAAATTTATCCTATTGTATATACTTTATAAATATATAATAGAAGTTTTCACCTCACTAAATTAAATTTATAGAAAATTTTATGTATAATTAATTTAAGAAATGAATGATATTTAGAGTATAAAATTAAAACTTAAAGTTTAGATTTTAAGTTTTAATTTTTTGTGTTAAAGTAATTTATGATATAGAATTTAGTATTTTAAATTATAAATTATAATTTTAAAAGTCATGATTTATTTTTTATAATATTATAAGATGTTCTCAAACTCCACGTAAATATATTATAGATGACGTAATAATTAAATAAGTAAAAATAAGGTAAAAGAATTATGGTCGCACCTTGTGGACTCGCAAGGCATTGAGGCACGTCAGGCGAAGTCAACCTTGGCGGCCTCGCCACGCTGGCGCACGCTGCGTGTGATCGTACGGGAGTGTGCTGTCCGTATACCAGCGGTTCCCCCTGATCCATGCGCCCGGTGGATGGGCTGGTTGTTTACCAACCCATTAGCTATCGATGACGTGGCAGCGACTGATCGAGTCATCCTGGGGGTGTGTCAATTTTTGGTCACCTTTTCCGGTCCGCGACGTACCACTTGAAAATTTGGTGAGGTTCTCAGTCAAAGTCTTTTTTATTTTAAGAAGTATTTGATTAATTTAAATGTTATTAAATCTAATAAAAAAATCTTAGAACAGTGGTGGGAGACTTTAGGGAGAAAAGGGTAAGAAGTCATCACCAAATACTTTTCAAAAAAAAAATAAAAAAAATTCTTATCAGACTTCTATGATTAAGAAAAAGAGGCATAAATTTATTTTTACACATTAAAAAATAGAAAAAAGCTTTTGAACATTATAGGTACCTTGAAAAAACTATTCTGTAAAAAAAATAAATTTTATATAATTAAAAAATAAAATATATTATAGAGCTTTTCCTATCTTAGTAGGGAGGAAAAGAGACAATAAAAAAAAAGTTCATCAAAAAAGAAAAAGAATGACAAAGAATAAGAAGACCAGCGATGATATATGGTGCTGAACGCTCGTCTACAAAAAGGAAACATATAAATAAAATAAAAATTACAGAAATTAGAATGCTAAGATGTATCTACACACGAAAAGATAGAATGAGAAATGAATATATTCGAAAGAAGGTTGGTGTTGCACCAATTGAAGATAAACCTAGAGAAAATCAGCTTAGATAATTTGGACATATAAATCGTAAGTTGATTGAAGCCCCAACTAAAAAAATTGAGTTATTGAATTTTACCCATATACAAAGAGGAAGAGGGAGACCAAAGAAGACATAACAAGAAACTATAAGGAGTAATTTTAGTTACTTAGACTTAAATAAAAATTTGATAATTAATAAAACATAATGAAAACAAAAAATTTATTTAGGTGACCCCACCTAGTGGGATTAAGACTTGATTATTGTTATTGTTGTTGTTGATAAAGAATAAGAAGAGGGAGAATAGATAAAGAGATGAGATCATGCCATTAAAAGATATTTTAATATGGCAAAAACATAAGCTCACATGATTTAACAATGAAGCAAGAAGAAAGATCAAATTATTATTATTATTATTATTATTATTATATATATATATATATATATATTAAATTATACATACTTTAATGAAAGGTGTTCTTAGTTTAAGAGCTATTAATAATTTTGTTATAATTATAGCATCTTTATAGTATTCACTATATTTATACTAATCCTTAATTAAAATCACTTCAATCTTCTCACAGATATTAATTCATCATCTTATTCATTGACGTATACCCTGCTCATCCACCTTATTATTTCCATTTTTGTAATATTTATCTTATAAATTGATCGATAGAAACTTTAGTAAGAAAAATTGAATTATTAGGTCTTACTTATGTAAAAAAAGGAAAAAAATGTCAAAAAAATTATAATAAATAATCTTACATATTTAGAGACAAAAAAAAATTTATCATATGATAGAATATAATAAAAATAAAGTATTCATACAGCCAATTTTATCTAGCAGAATAAAAGACATAATTTATTATTATTGTTATATAGCATGGTTATAGTAATTTACCCAATATTATTTTGTTATTTACCTTTACTAAATAAAGAAATTCATCTCTTTTCATCAATAATACATTAATTAAATATATAATTTTAATAATCTGGGCCTATTTGTTTGTAAGCTTAAATTTAATAAAATTAAAATTAAACTTGAATAGAGATATTTATTCATTAAAAATTATATATAATGTGAAATAAAATTAGTCATTATGTTGAAATATGTGAAAGATATATGTAAAATTAGTTATTATGTTAAAATATGTGATAGATATGATATAAGTTAGTTATAATTTTTTTAATATATGTAGGATGTGAAATAAAATTAATTTTTAATATTATATTTTAGGTGTAATATGATATGCCTGATTAAAATTAAATCAGGTTAAATTTTAACGACTAAACAAACGGGCCCTAATGATAAAGAATTTCTCAAAGGCCCAAATACCATGATTTTTAGAGATTGTAAATTCATATGCAATATAAAACTTGATGGAATCATAAGCAATCAACTCTATGTAAAATAATTTTTTTAAGGTTCCAATAGTTTGAGATACTTAATAAATCAGTCCATATTTTTAAAATTCATTTGACAAGAACTTTTAAATTTATAAAATCTTTCAGGAAAATTATTATCCGTTAATTAGAAGTAAAAGACTTCTTGTTCTTACAATATATATCACATTAAATTATCCATTAATTATTAATTTTTTAACAAATATTTAAAATTTAACTTCTCACATCTCATACTTTTTTAGAGTTTAAAAATAATTATATTCTAAAAAATAAAAAATTAATAAATAGGAATAATTTTATAACATAATGGTAAAAAATAACAATCATGTTTTAACTGGGACTATACTATAACAATTTTATAATCTTCGAGACCCAAATTGTAGCTTTTAAAAAGTTAGAACCAATTTGCAATGCCCTTCAAGGCTCAGGAGCCTGGATGCAATTTACCCTTTTTCTTTTATCAACCGTGTTATTTTCTTCCTCTGACCCTTGAGACTTTGTTTATTGCTCTTAAATTGTCTTTATTTTAGTAGACTTGTTTCAAAAAAAATCTTTCTATTAGTTCATCAAAGTAATCTATCCAGATTTCATTCTAACATCCTTTTGGCTGCAGTAGACCTGGGCAATGGGCGGGCTGAGTTTGGCATAGGCCGAGCTTAACTGGACTTTAACTAAGTCAAATCGAGCTCGAGCAGGACTTAACCCGGCTTACGGGTCTACTTTTATTATCAAACCCGCCCAATGTGCGGGCCGAGCTACCCACGTGCTCAAAAGCCTGAAATTTATATCCAAATATAAATTTAAGTTCTAAGCATTCTGGCATGCTATATTGTTATTTACGTCTTCCATAATTATATATTAGTATAATTTTATTTAAGTTATAATTACTAAAATCCTATAATATCTTATCTAGGATATTAATTTGAAATAGTTAAATAAATTAGTGAATAGTGATGTCTGACGGATATTAAATTAATATATTAGAATATTTAATGGTAAAAATTTAAACTATTATTTTTAACTTTACAAAGTAACACAGATCATCAATCAAATTATGTAAGACTCATCTAATAATAACAACAATAAATCAATATATCTTAAAAATATAAACCATAACATAACTTTATCATTAATTACATCTTAGACACATAAATAAACTTTTACAAAAAATTCAACATAATCACAAAAATAATATAGATCAATAAAGATAATTAATTCGAAGTCTGAGGTATGAGAAGTAGACTTGGGCAATGGGCAGGCCAGGTTTGGTATGAATTGGGCTTAACCGAGCTTTAACTAAGTTAAATCGAGCTTGGGCAGGGCTTAACCCGGCTTACAGGTAAAATAGTTAACAAAATCAGTTCAAAAGCCCAATGCTTAAAATTTATTTTTATATTAAAACTTATATATTAAGAATAAAAAATAAAAAAAATTTAGTAAAATAATTAGAGATTATTTTGGCTATGATCCTGACAAAAATGACATTCAACCAAACAGAACCTAAGCAATGAATTTTCTGATGTGCTGGTTAGCAATAATAAGCTAATCTCATAACACACATGCAATTTTCGCCTTCATTAGTCTTCCACATGCAATTTTCTCTCTTCTCTAACCTCAGATCTCAAATATCCTCAAGCATTTTAATCGAAAGAGTTGATTTCATCGAATGATTACTTTTAAAATAGAACAGCTATGAAGTACCAATATTTTATAAAACCTAAAGTATGTATATCGTATTTATATCGAATACTGATACCCTCGATATTTCACCAGCATGTCACGTGGCTTATTAATTTTAATTTTAATTTTTAAAAAATGTAATACTGGCCTAATATTTATTCGATACTTGCTCGATACTTGTTTAATAATTTCTAATATTTCTAATTAAACAAAAAAATATTGAAACAGTTAGTTTGGCCCATATGATAAAAAATAAAAAATATCTCATATAAAACACAACTCATGCATAGACTCAAATGTTAAAATTAATAAGTATATTAGGCTCATGCAATTAGGATCGTAGAAGGCTTCACACACGGTAGTATTTCGGCAATAGAAAAAAATAGTATCCACAAGTAACTACATCATCTAGTTTTTCTACCTCAACCGATACTATCTTTACTTATATTGAATACCGATTACTTTTTTTTACCTTAATCAAGTTCATATTACAAAAGAGATGACTTTAATTTCTTTATTTTATCTATTTATTTAGTTAGAGACTCGAAGATATGAGAGCACATATCTACTTTGATTAGGTTAGTATATCTAAATTTACGTCACAATATTTATTTTATTATCAATTATATATCGTTTGCATCGAGCTAATTAATTTGGGTCATATTTAAATTAAAATTGAGACTAATCTACTGATACATATTTAAATTCTCACCTCACTTAGATAATCTGTGAAAGGTTTGGAAGAAATTAAATAAAATTTATGAAATTATTTTAATTTAAGATTTTTTTAAATTCAATAATGGTTGAATTATATCTTTATTTTTTTAAGTTCAATTGTTCATAATATTTTTTTAGTAATATCAAGAATATTTAAAAAAAATATAATCAATTTGAAAAAAATTTAAAAGATATTTTTGAAATTTATAACAATAAGATATATAAGTTAGTATAATCTACAATACATCTACACCTTAAATATAAAAATATGACATAATATATACACACATATAATAGCTGTATCTTGATGTATCTGTATTTTTTTTATAAATTTAACATATTATCGTATTATATTACTGTATCATACTTATGTTTTATAGATGACCAGCTATCTTAGTTACATAAAGAATTCATATAAAACGATTTCAAAATCCCCATGATCTCTTCCCCGGATTCACTTCTCCATTCCAGACCAACAGTTATTGAGGCTTTCAAGAGCTCCCACAGGATGGGTTCCTCGCAGCAAACATCATATAAAAAAAGCACGAACCTCTTGATCCCCTTCAACAACTGTCTCGCATAACCATTATCCGCAGATCCAAAGAAGTTGTTTGGATAGGGCGGGTTAACTGAGTTAACTTAAGTTAACCCAGTTAATCCACTAAACGCTTAAAAATGCGTTATTTTACCCCTGGGTTAACAAACCCAGCGGGCTTCCCTTACCCCGCCTACCCCTGGGTTTAGCTACCCCATCCGTGATGATGGGGTAAGGGCGGAGATGGCTGATCTGGTGCTGTCTCTTGCGCGCGAAGCTTTCGCGAGCGTTTGGGTTGTCCGCGCTAGCTGCCGGATGATGGCACCGCTTCAGGGGCGGCGTCAGGCACGGTCTTCCGCTCTGAAACGCAGGCCGACGCAGTGCCTCTCCGACAGCAACGAGCTTCTGGGTTGGTGACGGTGAGTACTGCTGGTTTTCTATGCGGTGGGTTCAGGTAAATGCGATTCCATACTTTGATGCGGCGCACTCCGTCTGCCCTAACTCCGACAACGACGAGCTTTCTTAGATCTGTGGATCCCATCTACCTGCCCTAATCGCAGATCTGAGTTCTACGTTATTCATAATTGATTATGTTAGTTGAAGCGCTGGATCCCCTCTGTTTTTTCTTGGCTCTGTGGTGTTCATCTTCATCATTCCTAGTTGATTTGCAATATTTTCACTATTTTTTCTTGGTTATGTGATTTTTTTTCTTGGTTTTGTGGCTTTTTCTTGATTCTGCGTGAATTCTCTGCTGCGAACTTGTTTCCATGCTGGACCAATTTTTTCCATGAGATTCTTGCTGCAGTTAGCATGCTGTTGTGGTTGTGCACTTCTCAAATTTTTTTTCTGATGGCTGATTATGCATTGTGATGAGCTTTTGTGTCATGCTACCCATGTTATCATTCTCATTATCATATTGCCCTATGATGCTTATCATTTTGCTGTTATTGATATATTTTCTATGATCCATAACCATGTTAGCATGCTGATTAGCTGAATTTTATTTTATATAACCCATGTTACTCCTTTCATTTTCTGAAATATGGGCAATGATGAATTTTTTACTATTTAAAAAAAATAAAAATGTAGCTCTGATTAATTTTAATGTGATTTCATGTTATATGTTAGTTACCCTTGGTATCCAGGTGGAGAGGTACACATAAAAATGTTATGTTTTTTTACCGATCCAAGGTACCGTAACTGACATACATAATTCTGAGCCCAATACCATTCTTAAAATTTTTTTCTGATGGCTGATTGTGCATTGTGACTCGCTGGATTTGTGTCATGTTACCCATGTTACCATTCTCATTATCATATTTTCCTATGATACTTATCATTTTGCTGTTATTGATATATTTTCTATAATCCATAGCCATGTTAGCATGCTGATTAGCTGGATTTTATTTTATATAACCCATGTTACTCCTTTCATTACCATGTTACTCTTTCGTGCATGCCATGTTATTATTATTATGTCATTGTTTATATTTTTGCTCTTATCTCCACTACATTATTCCAATATATATTCAATGTGATTTGGTTGTTCTTTCAATTGTTTGTGTGCTTGGTTCTCTATTTATTGCTAAATTTAGTGAGTCATCTTACCTGTGCCTCCAAGTTTTAGCATTCTCTCCTAATTGCTTTGCTCCTGCGCTTTTCTACGAAGTCTATTTCTTCCCAACTCCCATTTAATGCTTATGTTCTAGTATAATTAAACAACAGTTTGTATATGAATAGATACTACACTTATATGCTCAGGTATTATACTTGCACTTGCGGCTTTTCTAAAATATAGGCAATGATGAACTTTTTACTATTTAAAAAAAATTAAAAATGTAACTCTGATTAATTTTAATGTGATTTCATGTTATATGTCAGTTACCCTTGGTATCCAGGTGGAGAGGTACACATAAAAATGTTATGTTTTTTTGCCGATCTAAGATACCGTAACTGACATACATAATTCTGAGCCCAATACCTTTCTCAAAACTTTTTTCTGATGACTGATTATGCATTGTGATGAGCTGAATTTGTGTCATGCTACCCATGTTACCATTCTCATTATCATATTGCCCTATGATGCTTATCATCTTGCTGTTATTGATATATTTTCTATGATCCATAACCATGTTAGCATGCTGATTAGCTGAATTTTATTTTATATAACCCATGTTACTCAAATGATGAATTTTTTACTATTTAAAAAAAATAAAAATGTAGCTCTGATTAATTTTAATGTGATTTCATGTTATATGTCAGCTACCCTTGGTATCCAGGTGGAGAGGTACGCATAAAAATGTTATGTTTTTTTGCTGATCCAAGGTACAGTAATTGACATATATAATTCTGAGCCCAATACTTTTCACATCTCTTTATGGTGATATTAATTAATCATCTTTGATAACTCACCATGATTGTTAATTTGTGGATAAATCTTTAATAGTCATTAACTATTTCAAAGGAAGATGTTAAATTGGATTTGCTAACTTGTGTCTTACAATAGCTGTGATATTTGACCTATTGAAAAAATTCACATTAGTTTTTTAATGTTTGTTAAGAACTGATTGCTATATTGAAAAGACGTTTTTTATATTTACTGATTACATTTTAAATTTAAAAAGGCGTTTCTTTATTTTGGTTTTTTTTTTGTTTACTATCCTGAGTTAAGTTATTAATTTACCAAACACAATTTATGCTTATCCCAGGTTAACCCAGTTTATCATCCAAACAGAAAATCGCATTAAACCCTTTACCCCAGCCAGGGTAAGTTATTAATGGAGGTAAGCTACCCAGGGTTAGCCTGTCCTACCCCTTATCCAAAAGGTCCCAAAATGTTTTAAAATAGATTCCACAATCGCTTTCATTACCCTCGAAAAGTCGAGATCTTTGGGCAAATCCTCAGCTCAAAATGATGTCATTGAAGATAATCACAGCTAAAGTAGCTTTGCCGATGCCATGAGTGCTGAAGATGGGAACGACAGACAGCTTGCAGCACTTTTTCGAGAGTAAAATCTCAATTACTATTCTATTCTTACCATCATTCCCTACCGAGAACGAACGAATCCTCCACAGAGGATTTGGGTGCAATGGATTTCGGCTCGGCATTTTCACAAACATGTAGAGGGAGTGAATCGCACAGGCGAGCGATTCCCTTAAATCTATCCAGGATCTCATCGAGATCGTCCAATGGGAGGTGGGAAGGGAGAGTGGGGAAGCTGCGTACCTCTTCTAGGATATCTTCGGCGTCCAAGACTGCGTCTTTGAGCCCATTGACGAAGGAGACGATCGCTCGACAGTTTTTGCTCGGCGTCAGCGATGACGAATTGGATCCGAAGCAGAGAAACTTTCACTACGGAGAGATGTGCCGTGTGCGTAGAGCTGGTGAAAAGCTTCCGTCTTTGGAATTACTTCAAGGAGATTGCAGACGATGGCTGCGGCCATTGGCGAGCCGGAGTTTCAAGTTCTTCTGGGCTTGCGAAGTTCAAAAATCTCAACTGCTCATTTAGTTCGGGGGTAAATTTTAGTTGAAAAATATTTTATTTTATAAATTTAATGGTAACAAAATTTAATATTAAAAAATATATAAAATGTGAAATAAAATTAATTTTTAGGTCTCATTTGGTTTAAAAATATTTGTTGGCCTAACACAAATTTCAATTATAAAAATAATTTTATTTTATATTCAACAAAAATATAAATATTAGAATTAGCTTTACTTTCTATTGTATATACTTTTTAGTATTAAAATAAATTTTTTATTAAATATATAAATATATATATTTTTTATTAAAAAAAATTCAAATTAAACGAAGATTTAGAATTGAAAATTATATTGAGCCTCTTTACACACAAAGTGAGGGTACAATCACTCACCTCCTGTAATTTTTATTTAAAAGCCCTACAAAGTGAAGGCAAAAGTGAAAAACTAAAATATTATAAAAATAAATTCACTAATTCTTTTTTTTATGATTGAATCTTGAGAGCTAGAAGAAAAGTGGATGAAGAGCTTGAGCACTTGAATTCAAGTTACACTTAGATCGTCTTGAATGCTTAACTGAATCTCCACTTGAATGCTTTACTTACTTTTGAAATGGCGGAAAATGAAAGTGATTGTTGGGAACAATTAGAGAATGTAATGTGCCAAGAGGAATGCCCCAATAACTCTTATCTCCTTATATAATGAGTGCTCCAATGGTTAGAAAAATAGCTATAAAAGATTTGGTAGTCGACCCTCACCTAGCCTTTGGAGAATCAAAATAGGCCAACGGTCAGCTCCAAGGCCAGCCTCAGGTCAACTTCATTACCGAGGTCGCCTCTAGGTCAACTTGAAAAAATCTCCTAAGATAGTCAAAATTTTTATTAAAGGTCGCTGCTGAAGGTCAAATTTACCACTGCAGGTCACCCTCCAACTAACTTAAAGCTTCCCTAAAGCTAACACAATCTAAGATTAACCTCCGATCGATCTCACTACTACCAGACCACAAATTAAGGAGAATTTAACTTTTTAATAAATTTTAAGATGATCTAATTAACATGCATGAATTCTAAGTGCTTAAACTCGCATAAAAGCTATTTTAACAATGAAGATCAACCTCACAAAAATTCTACTCTCAAATAAAAATAAAAAGTACAATAATAAAATATGCTTTACTTAATCTTGAATGCTTAAACATTTCTTTCTAACTTGATTCGATCTCAATTTTAGTATAAAGAGATATTTTCAATTATCCAATCTTGATATACTTTTATATATAATTATAATATAATATTTTATATAAAAGTAATATTAAAAATATATACATAAATTTTAAAAATAAATTTATAATATTATATTTTAATATATTTAATTTGAAAAATGGATATTTTTATTGAAATTATAGCCTATAATTAGGCTTGATTCAACATGAAATCGACTTGAAATAATTTTTTTTTGAGTAGGCTCGAATCAAATTTAATTTAAAATTGAAATTTTTAATTTTGAATTGAGCCAGAGGCTCAAAATCGGCTCAAAGCCGCCTCTAATCACCCTAGACAACACCAAAAAGAGAATAGTGAAAAAAAATAAATCACTAAAAAACATTAAAAAAAAACTTTTCCCAAATTAAAAATATTTATAAAAAGAAAACAAAAACCACTCACATGCCCAAAATAAAAATAAAAATAAAAATAAAATCTGATCTAAACGATATTAACTGCGAAAACGGTTCGAACCGAATGAGCCCCATCGGACCAAGTCAGTGAACCGAACCGGTAACCCTTTTCCGCCCTCCTTCCATCAAATGTGATCTGATATGTAGCCCTCGTCCCCCTCCGCGCAAAGACCAGCTTCTCCGGCGAGACCTTCACCTCCAGCCCGCTCGCCACCTCCACCTCAGCAACATACGTGGAGTTCGCCGGACCGACGTTGACAACTGTCCGGTGAACAGTCCTCACTCCTCCGTACCCCCTGTCGATCTTCCCGACAGAGATCGACGGGTAGTTGAGCTCCGAGATGAGGTCGCTGGAGGGGTCCGGCGGGCAGCTGAACCGATTATTCCCGGTGATCGATCTGATGACCCCATCCTTGTAACCGTAGTAGCAGAGGAAGTAGAGGTAATCCTCGGTGGTTGTCTCGAACACCAAACCTGGGCTGAGCGCTCTCAGCGGGCTGATCTCTCCTGCCCCCGTATCATGGTAGGTGGCATTTGCTCCAGAACTTGTCGTTAATTTCTTTCCCAGATTGTTTGTTATCGTGGCTGCAGATGATCAATAGCCGTAAGGAAGATTTCTAATGGTTGAATACTAACTTTTGCTCTTCCGATTTTGCTATACCTGTAGTCATGAGGGCTGATCGGATCATGGAGGGGCTCCATCTCGGATGCGCAGATCGAACAAATGCGGCGGCACCGGCGACATGCGGGCAGGCCATGGATGTTCCCGATTTGATTGCGAAGCTTGAGGGCTTGTTCCCCGCTGGAGTGGTGTCACTGCTTGCCACGGGCATGGCAGCTGCCAGAATGCTAACTCCAGGAGCGATCAAATCTGGCTGTTATTATGAAGATATGTATGTTGAGCAGAGGAACTGGCAACCAATTTGATGCGTTGTTAACAAACTTATGTGTAAGCAGGAAGCATCCCTATTTGTTCTCTTACTGTTTGTGAAAGAAATCCAAACTAAGACAGAAAAAATCTTCCACTAATGATAGGATTACAAATTAGATAGAGAAGTTGAGGATAAAGAGCAGAGGAAGGAGCTACTCTGTAAGGAAGAGAAAGGGGGAAGGGAACTGTACTAGTTGTTTGCTGGAACAGAGGATTAGACTAAGTCCTGAGGGGGTGGTCACTGGTCAGCGCCATGTGAGTCGAAGAGCCAGGAGCCAGCCGAATAGCTTTAAGACAAAACAAGGGAAACAAGAGGAGAGAGTTCAATAAAGGAAGATCGCCTTATCGTATTAAATGGGGTTATTTATAATGAGAGAAGATCTGGGAGAGTAAGTAATTTTCATTAATGAGAGGTCTCCAAGGTATGAGTTTGCTGATAGGCTAGCCATACCCTGAAGCTGCCTTTCAATGCTGAGGCCTGCCTTCAGATTTGTACACCACGCTGCTAGGGCATGGCCCTATAAGACGACATAAGGCCAGCCGAATAGTCTGTATTTTGGAATTGCTGACAATTACACTTAGCCTTAGCTCTCCCGCGTGGTTGATTGAGCTAATGTGTGATTTGACCGCACGACACTTACTATCATGGATTCTTTGCAGTTGTTCAAGGATTAGGGTCTTATTCCTGTTTCTTCTTTGAATTAGCTATAAAAATGATTTTGTTGTGATCTTGGGTGTGATAGTCTGGGCTCTCCAGACTAATTGGATTATCTTTAGAGGAAAAACAAGATCAGCTAGTGCACTTCATTTAAGATCGAGAATTAAATGTTGTTGTAAGGTTCTCTTCTTATGTTTTGTTTTGCACAATAGTCTGTGGAATCTGTGTTGGTAGATTTTGTTAAACCACAAATTTAATGTTCCTTCATTCATCTCTTTTTTTACCACAAATTTAATGTTCCTTCATTCATCTCTTTTTTTTCTCGAACTATGTTACTATTAATGTGTTTGTAGATTCAATTCCACTACAGATAATATTAGCAGTCTGGTTCTTTTTTGAGTTTCAGAGATCTGACCTTCAGAATTGATTCAGTAAGCCCTCCAGGCCCCCTGGAAGAGAAATAGGCCACTACTGGTGCAGGTGTGGTCTTGTCAAGATTGATAGTAGGGAGAATAATTGCAGAAGGATATCTACAAAGATAGCAAATTTTACTTTCAAGATTTGGTGTGGAAATTTTGGATCCTAGATGTATTTTTGGCTTACTTGGTAGATTTCATGTATTCAAGGATTTGAGCTCCAGCCTTGTTTCCAACTTCCGAGAAAGCAAAGCTGCCAGAGTCAAAAGGGATCCCTTTCTCATCCTCGTCGATGAGAATTAGGCCTTTGGCTCCTGCATATTCAGCTACTAACTTCTTTACTCTCCTTGTCACTGATGGATCATTATCCATGCATATGATTATCTTTCTTGCAGCCTTTTTGGTGTCCAGAGACCCAGGGTAGCAGTTGCTGTAAGTCAGTAGCCGTTGAGGTGACATTAGAATTGGTAACATGTATCCTTTCCTTTTTATATATTCTCATATCTTGTATAGAGATATTTCAAAGTTTTATCATGCCATATGTTTGTATTCATTATTTCTTGTTACATCTGAACAATCCTGTATATATGTGTAGGTTTGGTGAATAAAACAATACTCATTTTTCTACATTTCACTCATCTTCCATTAAGGCTTTGTTGCTAAGGAGTTCTAATTTAGAAAATGTTGAGCTGGTAAAATTTTGTGAGGGAAGGATACCTTGCTTCTGATACTGGGGTAAACTGTGCTGCAGCATCTCCGCCAAGAATGAGAGGATATGATTGTGATCCAGTATGGTTTGAAAAGTTTATTGCGACCCCCTGCAAGGAAGAAATATGTCAATTCATTGAGTGTTTCCTTTAAACTTTGTTTCACATCTTTTGAATTGTACAATTATGTCCTTTTCCTTTAATTTTGATTTATGTCTCTAAGCTTTTTGATTTATTTCAAAGTGATCCTTTTAATTGCTTGTTCAAAATGTTTAATTCTTGACTGAGTAAATAAACAAAATAGCCTCTATCCTCCCCCTCCTTCCCTTCCACCTTCCTCCCTCCCTTCCAATCTGGAAGGAGAATGTGAGTATTTTCATTTAAAATGATGAAAAATAAACAGATTGATTTGTCTGACATGGAAAAAACGATTCAAACAATATGAACTGACCTGAAAACTTCCTAAACTTAAGGCCCAATGGGAATCTACGCTTAGAAATTTGTTTTCATTAGTCATCATGTTCAACAATAATCTTATTCCAACTATTTGTGTTTATATCTTGTATCTTATCCACCAATTGTTATGCTTCCATAGCAGCTATCCAAACTAAATCAGATTCAATCTTTACCTGCAGGACCAATGAATTGCCAAGAACAATTGTGGACTGAAATATCCTATCAATGCTGGAAGCTCCAACTGTAAGAACCCATGGAGCAGTATTCACCACAGTAAAAGAATCAGGTCCATCATTACCACCAGAGCAGACAACAAGAACCCCTTTCTGGTTTGCATGGAAAGCTCCAATGGCAATGGTATCACTGAGAAAATCTGACTGGAAAACTGAGCTCATGCCAAGCGATATCGAGATTATGTCGACTCCATCTCCTATGGCGTCATCAATGGCCTTCAGCACGGCCGAGCTCGAGCATCCCCCAATAGAGCAAGCCTTGTACATTGCTATTCGACTTGTGGTGGCGCCTCCTTTTGCCACTCCCTTGGCAAGGCCATAGTAACTAGCATTTTGAACTGTTGAGCCAGCAGCAGTGGAGGCTGTATGTGTTCCATGGCCAACTGTGTCCCTTGGTGATCCAGCAAAGCTCAATGATGGATGAATTGAATCAGGTTGGCCAGTGTAGTACCTAGCTCCAATCAGCTTCCTGACATTAGAAGCAAAATGATGAAGATGATGTTTTAATTAAGCTTGCAATGAAGTTGATTCACAATCTTAAGGTAAATTTTTAAAGTAATTGTTCTTCTTCAAAATTTTCAATGGTTTATACTTTGAGAAAAGCTTATTTAGCTCTTCTCAAAGTATATTTCTGAAACTAGTTTTTTTTTTTTTTTTCAAAAAAGACATGATAAGAAATTATAAAGAATAATCTTATACAATTAGGGCTAAATAAGGATTTGTTAACTGATATAGTGCAATGTAAACAAAAGATTCATGTAGCCGACCCCACCTAGTGGGATAAAGGCTTTGGTGGTGGTTGTTCTATTCAAGTTTCAGAAAAAAAAAGTATCAGAAATACACTTTGAGAAATGCTTATTTAGCATTACTCATATTCAAGATGTATGACTTCTTCTTCATGACTGACAACAAACATGTAGAAGTTTTATGTTTGAAATATGATTTATGCCTAAATAAACTTATTGAAAAGCTTATTTATCATTGTCAAGTGTTACCCAAAATTTGAAATAATGTTATTTTGGAATTTTTAAAATCTTACCTGTTGCAATTAGATCTTTTAAAGTCAAATCCTTCCATACAAATTCCTTTCCACCTAGAAGGAATTGGAGCCATTCCACTATCATCAAAGCTTGGCGATTCAGGCCAAATTCCTTCAGATCCAGAGATATAATCAGCAAAAATTGTTCTTGCCTAGGAAATATTAGTTGCTATTAATTATAGCATCAATAACATATTCTTCAGTGGTGTTTCACCAATTGTTAAATTTAAAACTTAACAAGTGTTTTTCCTCGTGTTATTTTTATAAAAAATAAGAGTGTTTTGTTTCTCGTTAATGAATGTGGTTAACAAAATTTCATGTTCTCATTAAAATTAACTAATGCCATTTTGTTTTCATAATTTAATGGGGGTAAAACACTTGTTAAAATGCCAATTTCTTTGTAGTTATATTGATGAGATGACCTAACCTGTGTCTATGATGCCAATGATTACATCATTGGAAGCTCGACGGTGTGCTCTTTCTGATCCAAGTCCAGACTCAGCCTCAAGGAAGTCCCACGAACGTGTTGTGTGGGGATGAAGAATCTGATCGCGAAAAACTGATACCACTTTATCATGTCCTGTTTTGAGTGAAAAATCATACAGTTCATGTAGTAGAAAAGAGAGAACAAAGATAATTGTGTTATTCAGTTTTGACAATTGAGATTACTTGACAAAAGATCAGCTTCCTTTTTAGTGAGCAATGCAGAGAAACCCTTTAATGCATGGCTATAACTTTGAATCAAATTGATCCTTTCTTTCTCCTCACTGGAAGAGCGGATTCAGAATGTAAGCAACAACACCTTGAATGCATTGATCATGAATCAACTCAAACAAAATGGCAAATTATTCTAATGAACCCTCTTTTGATTTGTCGATTTTGAGTCCAAGATCTAATCTGAGAAAGTCTTGTTTATCATTTGAAGCTATCTTAAGCTGGTTTTATGTATGATGAGAAATTTGTGTTATTATAATCCTTAGGGGGCGTTTGGTTCGTTGTCATCTTGGTGTTATGTTATGTAATCTAGATATCATTTTTGACTAGTAATTTTATAATCTTATAGAAAATTATTTATAGATATCAAACAATTACTTTTTTTAGATAACATAATATAACGTCAAGATAATATTGAACCAAACGCCCCCTTAATATTATTATTAGTTTTTTTTATTGTAATATTATTATTAGTTGAATTTGAAGTTGTTGATCATTTCTTTCTATTGTGGGAGTACAACTTGGGCTAGTAAAATTCCTATGCTATTTCTCCCGATGCTTCCTTTTAGTATCAAGGTTGAAAGGTGGTTGGATTTATTATCAAGAGATAGATTTGGGAGGTGGTATTGTTATTCTAGGTCTTTAATTATTCTAATTATAACGTATTGTTATTCTAGGTCTTAATTATTCTAATTATAATATATGGAGGTCTTGCATGATGTCTCATTTGCTTTCTCACAACTTGTTTGAGTATATCAAAACTTGCAAGTCCGCAAGTGGTATATTGACTACCTTTGAAGTCTTCTTCGATACGAAAAATGTTGTGAAACTCGAATATGAAGCATGTTGCTTAGCTACAATTGCTGGAAAACAAGTAAGCCAATATTACTAAGAACGAGTTATCCATTTTCAAATATTTCTTGAAAGTAAAGAATCTGTGTTGGGAAATTTCTCTCTTAGATCTAGAGAACCATATTTTAGAGGCTCGCATGAAAAGATATATTGTTCTGGATTAACAAAGAAGTACATTCCATTTATGACTTCTACTCAAGTTGGGTCTATCAACATACATTAGTGGAGTCGGAAAACTTCTTTCTTTGGGAGGATGCTTTGTTTTGGGAGAAGATGGGTTGGCATTTTTTCCGGCAACAAAAGGAATTTTAAGTATGTGAAATTAAAGAAAATTGATGATAATAAAAAAGAAGACTTTACACTCAAAAGATGATATGTAGATATTATGATATTTAAATAACATGATATAACATCAAGATAACAGACTCCTTTTAGTTTTATGCTTCATGCAAATTGTCTTACTGTTATCCTTCAATTTTTAGTTGAATTTGAAGTTCTTGATCATCTTTTGTTGCAGTTCTTCTTGCTTTTGCAGGTGCAGATTTTTTTCTTGGGCTCTTGGGCTAATGAGATTCTCATTCTCACCATTTTGCAAGGTGATTTCTTCACATTCCAAACACCTCACATTTACTCACAACTGTTTCCTTCTAGCTTCTCCCTAGTGTTACTCTAAATTGAAAAGATATAAAAGAGAAAAAGTATAGCTGAAAATAGAGTAAAAGTGCTTATAGTTTGGGTAGAAACATTTTTCATCGAAGAAAAATCATCAAACTCTACGACGCGGATCTCTTCCTGACTGGTTTCAATAATTTTGAATCATGGAATTCATTTGAAAAAGAAGTATATAAAATATATTGCCTTGGAATGATGGATGATAACATTTTCAGATTTACTGCTTCAATATCTGTTGAATTTGCAGCTTCTTCAGACCCTGTGCCCCCAAGGTAGATAACATAAGCCTGAAACACAGTTGTTAGCCTCCAATGTATAAAAGAAATTTTCTCTAAAGTTATTAGAATCCATACCTCTGGAGTCTCTGTAGTGGCATAGAGGTGGAGGGAGGCAAGAATTAGCAAGAGGAAATGGAGGAGATAGGCCATGAGGGAAGATAAAACTCAATGAATGGTCAATGGGTGTTGAGGATCAAGATATATATAATAGGTTAAATTGAAAGACATGGCAACAATGTTAAGAGGCATCATTTGTAGGCTTTGCTAAGAGAATTGGATTCTTTCTCTGTGCCTCATCTCCTTTTAGTTGTTTAATTGATCTAAAGAACACCATTACTACTTGGTCAAGGTGACTACTCATGAAACCTTTTTGAGAACTACTCGAGCATATGTAGGGTTCGCATCTAGTCAAGTTCAAACGATCGGATCAATCCCAACTCAAAACTTAGTTTATTCGAGTCAGTTAAAGGTTAACCAATTTCGACTTTATTCGAACTAAAAATACAATGTAGATATGCACGTATATAACATTAATAACTGAATTTATGAATACGAAAATCTCGCTCTCTATGACGGGTGCTCATTGTAGAGTGAAAAACCATACATCTAGTTAATTTTGAGCTGGTAAGTACATTCTTGAGTTCAAACATAAGTCTGTTTGTTTGTAAGGTTAAATTTAACAAGCTTAAAATTAAATTTGGATAGAGATATTTTTTATTGAAAGTTGTGAATGATGTGGAATAAAGTTAGTCATTATGTTGATATATGTGAGGGATGTGATATAAGTTAGTTATTATTTTAGTAATGTGTGTAGTATGTGAAATAAAGTTAATTTTTAATATTAAATTTTATGTGTGATGTGATATATTAGGTTAAAATTAAACCAGGTTAATTTTTAACTCGCAGACAAACATGGTACCAGCAGGAGTAGAGTAGACTCATGATCCAAGATGTGATTAATCTAAAGTTAAGAGAGTCTTTAGTAAGTGTCAAGAATGCTCATTGGTGATCTTCAATATGGCACAGAAATTAGAGTATTAAAGCTGCGGACCAGACATTGGTCCTAAAAGGCAAAGTTGATGCATGTGGTTTGCTTTAAGATTAAAACAATTGGTGGCTTGCAACTCAAATTTGACTTCTTATATGATGTTATAGAAAAATATTATCAATTTAAGGGTGTTCAACTGTTAATTTGATTTCATAACGAACATGAAAAATTCGAGTTCAAGTCAATCCAGATAACCCTAAAGAGTTATGTTTGTATATGAGTAGAAAGTCAGATTGGATTTGAATTGAACTAGAAATTTTTGTGTCTACATTTCGAGAAGACGACATGCTATGAGCTCGTGGGGGCATTTGGCTACTTAAGTAGGTTTATTACTTTCGACTCGTTTATTTAATTCATGGAGAAGTTAGGGACTTCTAAAATAGCTTTTTATTTTATTTTTGAAAAATTTCATTCAGGCACCTCAATTCTATGTACAACAACAATAAACTGTTTACAAAAATAAAAACATGTCATTTAGGTCCTTGTTGTTCAAAATGTTTCGGGCGTGAGTTTTTTTTGATAATTTTGTTAAGTTTAGTTATTAAATTGTTATTTTTAAACATTAAAAATTATTATATAGACTAGGATACGAAGAATAAAAAAAATTAAAATTATAATAGCAATTGAAAATATACTTAAATATGTTTTTAAGCTTTAAACATATACTTTTGATTTTTTTTAAATAATTACTTAATGGTCAAATTTATCGAAATTTATAAATTTTGGGTTAGGATTCATATGATATATTTTTGTTTTTGTGGACTTAGATGGAATCCGATTAAGGGTCTATTTTAGGAGCTAGATGGATTTTTTTTTTTTTTTTTTTTGGCTTTGTTAGATGACAAAAATGTAACATAGTGAGGCTTTTATGCCTTGCTTGCTGACCAAGTTGATGTGGATGACAACTTTATTCTTAGCTTTCTACGTGGGTTTAGTTCCCATGTATGCCCTAACCCTGTTTGGCGCGAGAACCAAAATTATTACTAAAATAGTATTAGTTTAAAAAATAATAATAATAATGATAAATAAGTTTTTTTAATCATTCTATACATATTTTAATATAAAAAAATATTATTTTACTTCACATACTCAATAATTTTTAATAAAAATATCAATTTTATTTCACATTTTAGACCAAAATATTCGATTCAAATATTTTGATGTAGGATATGGAATAAAGCTGTTATTGAGTATGTGACGTAAATAAATATTTTTTTTATATTAGAATATATGTAAAATAATTTTAAAAAATTATTTATTATTATTATTATTATTATTTTTTAAATTAGTATCATTTTGGTCCTCACATTAAACAGGACAAATTTATAGTTAAGTTAATAATTATTGAAATTTTTTATAGAAATAATTATTGAATCTTGGCCCATTCAAATTAACTTGATTTCTTTAAAATTCAAATTTAATTTGCTCGAAATGCGATGGAGCATGGTCTTATCTAGGCTCATAATTTACTTTTTTATCGAGCTCAAGCTCGAGCTACAATATGAATTAGGCTTCAAAAATTTTGTTACAGCTTGTTCATTTAATCTCTTATGTGTTATTCATAAACATTAATCAAGTCTTTTTTTTTAATTTTTAAACAAAAATAAAATAAATTCGATAAATGGATTATTTTGTGAAGGTTAATATTACAAGCAAATTATTAATCATTAAATTATGACTTAAAGGTAACAGATTTTAAATTTAATTATTTTGATTTTGTGTCAACTTTGATTTACCAAACTTATATATTTCATTTAAATATATAAAATACTTAAGTGCAATATATTTCATTAAACAATCAGCATCATCATTAGTTGGATTAAAAGGCATTTCTATTTTACTATTTAGTGGCTTTAGTTTAATATTATTTTAATGTAATGTTATATAATTTAGATGTTATTTTTCAAATAATAATTTTATAATTTTTAAAAAAATTATTTATATATATTATCATATAAAATATGTTTTTTTAGATAATATAATATTATAATAATATTGAATTAAACACACGCTTAAATAAAATGGTACAAATGATCTCTAGTGATTCTTACATGCATAAAGCATTTTGTAAACGTTACAATTTTATATTATATTTTATTCTCACGATAAGAATATGAAATGCCATTACGTTACAATTTTATATTCCTATTATAATTTCCTTTATAATAAAGATATTTTTATATATAAATATATATTTATTTTTGTATATATAATTAAGTGTACCTATTTATACACATAATGTGTAAATATTTAGGCCCTGTTTGGTATGAGGATTAAAATTAGGACTAAAATAGTACAAGTTTAAAAATAATAATAATAAATAAATTTTTTAATAATTTTATACAAATTATAATATAAAAAATATTATTTTACTTTATATATTTAATAATTTTCAATAAAAATATTAATTTTATTTTGCATTCTAGACTAAAATACTCGATTCAAATATTTTAGTCTAAGATGTGAAATAAAATTGATATTTTTATTGAAAACTATTAAGCATATAGAGTAAAATAATATTTTTTATATTAAAATTAATATAGAATGATTAAAAAATTTTATTTATTATTATTATTATTATTTAAATTAGTATTATTTTAATTCTGATTTTAATTCTCGCACCAAACAGGACCTTATATTCATATAGAATACAGTCAATACCTGTGAGTAACTACACAATCATGTATGTGTAAAATATAGTTAAAAATATATGTTCGTGTAACGTAAAAATATAAAATTACGGCTACGTAAAAAGCAAATGTCATATTTTTTATAGGAGTCATTCTTGTGTTAACATCTTCTCTGCCTAACAATTTTTACTTTCGTTTGTCAACTTTGAACTATTTATTAAGCTCTGTTTGGTAATAAGAAAAAAAATTTAATTAAAATTTTTAGTCATCTTTGAAAATTGTGTATAATGTAAAATAAAGTAAAGTAGTTATACTAAAAATTATATAAGATATGAAATAAAATTAATTGATTTATTAAAAATTGTGTTAAATGTGAAATAAAATGATTGTTTAATGTTGAAATTTGTGTGAGATGAGATATAAAATAATTTTTTAATTTTTTTTAAAATAAATTTAAGATTTTAGTTATAGGTAATTTTAGTCATGATTTTTAGCCTATTGTCAAACAGAGCCTTAGTTTCACCTGGCTATCTCAAATCATGCCATCAACAATTCAGAGATTATAAAAAAATCAGATATTTCTGATTCTCGAAGGAAAACGTTAAAATAAATATTATAATAAAGTTTGATTTTTTTTTTAAACTTTTGATATGACACATTAATTAGTCAAAGTCTTACAACAACCGTTGAAACAAACAACTTCAACAATTTGATGGAAGGGCGTGGAATTTTAAGTAAATGAAAAAGAAAAGTCAACTTTCCCTTGCTGAAGTCAACCTCCATCAAACCATATTTGTTTGATTCGAATCCAAATTGAATAAAAAAAATGTCAAGGTCAACCGTATCGATGCGTGATATCATCACAATTTGTCAGACGTATGATATTTATTCGAGAATCGACGAAAAAGAAAAAGTAAAAAAGAGGAGAGTGGAAACAAATATTCTGCTATGCCGAAAATTTAATTCAGAAAATTGCAGCATCAAATTTAGATGGGTTAGCTGTGCATTAGAAGAAGTTAAGTAAAAAGTTACAATATGATCTCAAGTATCTAAAACTTCATTGTTATAGAGATGTATTTATAGTTACAAAGAAGAGACTGAACGGTGATCAGATTTTGTGTATTGATTATAAGGGAATGCATATGTTACTAAAATTTAATTATTTTCTATATTTGCACTCATCAAAATATTTAAATGTTTTACAATTATTTTTAAAATAAGGTAAAAAAACACTTTCATTTCTAGGATCCTATACATTTTGATGAGACAAATATTAGACTAACTTTTATAAAATGTGACATTCGTGGCCAAAGAGGACAGAGAGTGATCGCTGGGTAATGTCCTAAGAGAAAGGAATCACTGAGAAAAAGTGCGGCTCCTGGCAGGCTTTTAGGCCGAGTAATGAGTGGTGAGAGGGGCACAAGAATGAATTATCCCACATCGAAAAGGGGGAGAGATCCTGAGCTATATAAATAAACAACGTGATCTCAAATGATAGAGATGCTTTTTGAGGTAAAATTGTAAGGCTAATGATGAAAACTTCATAGTTAAATATGTTTGAGCTGGAGTAGCACTTGGATGGGTAACCTCCTGGGAAGCACTCAAGTCACTTTAGTTTTACTAAAGTCAAAACGGACAATACCTCTACAATGAGATCCATGGAACGTTACGTAAAAGCTTTATAAAAGTAACCCAAATCTAACTCAATGTGATTATGTTCAACCCAAACATGATTTATTTAACAAACAATTTAAAATTCATGACCTATACTCAAAATTTTTGAGTCAAGTTTGAGTTCATAGGTCAGGTTATATATTCTCGACCCAAAATATTAGTAAAGGTAAATAGAATATAACATCTAATTTGTTGTCAATGAAGCAATGGAATGGACAGAGTCAAGAGTGACCTATTTAGCGAGTTGAAAGAGTGAAAGAAATACACATATTTTAACAAGAATTATTTATGTTATTTGTAAAAAGTAAATTTGTATTTGTTTAACCTCAATATTAGATATTTATATACCTCATGTTTTATTTTGAATCTATTATTATAAATTTCACTTTTTTCGTAAAATATTAGAAGGTTTAGCCCTAGTTAATATGAGTATGTGCAGTTCATAATATTACATATATATATATATATATAAAAAAAAAAAAAAAAAATAGAAAAAATGGCAATCTGCCCTGCGGGCTGGGGTCTCGGGCGTTTCAAATTTGCACGCCTAGCCGTCGAGAAAGCAACAAATTTTCAAGCTTTGAGGCGGGCCATGGTGGATCTTGCTGGCCCATCTATTGCCGACGTCGCCGTGGTGGGGGATTAAAAGCTTGACCAGCTCCTCAGTCAAAGAAGAGGGCTTCCTCTGCTTGTCGCTTAATATCTGCTTCCCAATGATGGGCTCCTCGCTCCGAGAACGGTGGCGCCGCCGATGGGAAACTGCTCCGGGAGATCGGCCAAATGCGCCAACTCTTCTTCTCCGTTTGCTTCGAGTAAGCCCCCTTTTCTGCTTTTGTTAACACTGGTGGATTCTGTAGGTTAGGGTTTGAAGCTTTCCTTTTCCCCCATTTTTCCCCATCTTCCCGGTCCAATGATGCTACAATTGGTTCTTCTTATTGTTACCCACTGCTATTTTCTCTAGTATGATTGGTTTTTTCTTGCAGAAGATTGGTTTTTACTGTATATTCTACTGGAAGGCACTTTGTGAGATATAGCATCACATTTTTTCTTTGTCTCGCCCATTTGAATCTGAGATTTGATTCTTTTTCCATATTATGCGGCAAAACATCATGATTTTAAGATAAAAATAAAGCTGTGAGTGTAAATGATATCCAAAATGCATTTTAGTGACTGATAATAAGCTTGTTTGAATGATTTTTGAGCATAAATTGTCATTGATCCTAATGCTGTCTGTAAATGAACAGTAATCACATGCATAAACACATTGCTTCAAATAGTCGCAATCAATCATTTTTCCAAGTTGTCAACCAAATCACGGAAAAAAAATTCGGCTAAAAACTGCTTGATTCTCCTAGATATTGAAGTGATTTGTGTGTATGATTGTCAGAAAATCCGCTTCATAGCAGCAATGGCTCCATCTCAGCAGCTTCGAGCAAAATAATTTCAACTTTGATGACTAGCTCTCTCCCAAGATTCAACAGTGACCCATCATTGGCATCAGGCAGTTTGAAGTCCTTTACCATCATTGATCTCAAAATGGCCACAAAGAACTTTCGTGCAGATTCTCTTCTTGGTGAAGGAGGATTCGGAATAGTTTTCAAAGGGTGGATTGATGAGAACTCTTATGCTCCCACAAAACCTGGAACTGGCATTGTTGTTGCCATTAAGAAACTCAAACGTGAAAGCTTTCAAGGACATAAAGAATGGCTTGTATGTGTACATTTACATATTGTTTAAAACTTGGCTTTGCCCATTTTTATAGCTACTTAACTAGATCTCTGAATATGCAGGCAGAAGTAACATATCTAGGCCAGCTTCGTCACCGAAATCTGGTAAAGCTCATTGGGTATTGCTTGGAATTGGATAACAAGCTTCTCGTCTACGAATACATGCAAAAAGGAAGCCTGGAAAATCACCTTTTTAAAAGTATGCTAAGCTCTCTATTACAATTAATTGTTTTTCTTTGGTTTTTGCATTCACAAGTAAAAAAGTATAACGTGAAATTTTCTAAATCCTATGGAGCAGTCACATTATTCTGCAGCGTCAAGAACACAAATAAATATTTATTATGTTGTTGCTTATTTTTGTAAGAGTAATGCTACACAGCCTCCATAAATGACCCCAAAGATTGAAGCTAAATAGGATGTCCTATGTGTTAAATTGCCACATGGGAATTTTAGTTGAATTTATAGTTTGGGTCTACAAAGAATTTCTCTTTTGGTAATTTTCTGACTACTTAAAGTTTCATGTAGGAGCATATGTTATATATTTTTCAATGATATCTAATTCACATATATGGTGTTCACTAGGAGGTGCTCAACCACTGTCTTGGAATTTGAGAGTAAATATTGCCATGGATGTTGCTCATGGACTATGTTTCCTGCATAGCTTAGAAACACATGTGATTTATCGTGATCTGAAGGCATCGAATGTCCTCCTCGACTCGGTATTATTTTGCATTTTCTTGAACATTGCTCAACAGAATCATTAAACCTGAAAGAACCTTCGCAGTTCCTTATATAGAATGGTATTTGCAGGATTTCAATGCTAAACTCTCAGATTTTGGCTTAGCTAGGAATGGTCCTGTTGGTGACAAAACTCACGTTTCAACTAGGGTGATGGGAACCCGTGGTTATACTGCTCCAGAATATGTTGCCACAGGTTAAATTATTCTTTATAATAGTTCATAATCAGATACTATGAAAAGATTGTGTTGCAAACACATTTGCTCCATTCAGTGAGAATTAGAAATAGATCTACATGGTTCTTAATTGCAAATGTAAGGCCCACTTTAGATATTGTTTGCTTAGCTCTAATGGCCTCACAGTTTTATAACATGTTTAAGGGGATGTAAACATGTTAACATGCATAACAAGCAACTCTCCTGTGTTTTGCTAATGTGGAATTTGCCTAAAAACATCACATATACCCTCTCCCCCACCTCCCCCACCTCTTTGTGGCAAACCTCAATTTTTTTGATTCTAATTCAACCTACAATTAGTTGACAGAGGAACAGGATAAGTAAATATACTATAAGTGTACAACATGGGGCTGTTTATTTATAATAATACTTTTAAGTGATATAAAAGATAATTTTTAATAGATATTTTTATATTAAAATTTAGGAAAATTTAAAATAAAATTAATTATATTGTGTTTTTTAATTTCTTGTTATAACATTTCATAGTGTAAGTTAGACCCTAAGCCTCTGAGGTTTCAGATTATAATTTAAAGTTCTTTAATTATGAAATTTGCATAAAATTGTTTTCTTACTCTAGTGATACATTTAAAACTGTTAGACTTATTAGGATAATATCGATAATGTCTATTGTGTGCTGCATTGTTATGCCTTCATTTGATTTGAGGATTATTTTTAAACAAGTGAGAGAAAAATATTATTACATACATATAATACTTAATAAAGTTATTTTAATATCGAGATTTATGTATGATGTGAATTAAGATTGATTTTTAATGTTGAATGTGAAATAAAGTTGACTTTTAATGTTATGATTTATATAGGATATAAAATAAAAATAACTTTTCATATTGAAATTTATATCGGATAAAGATTACAAAAATAGAGGATTTATATGTGGGCACCTTAATTACGAAATATTACGTATTCACCATCAAAGATGAAATATTATGTATCTCACCTCAAAATCTTATAAAATTTTATATTGCACATGATATTTTTGGGAAATATTCTAAATTAAGTTACTGATGCATATTCATGGATCTTATTCTATTGTATATAGTTCACAAGTTCATAATATAGGCTTTCATTTCACTAGATTAAGTTTAAAATGAGTTTTATGTATAGCTAATTTACGAAATAAACAATATTTAGAGTAAATGTTAAAGCTTAATGTTTAGGAATTAAGATTTAGTTTTTAGTTTTAAAGTAATTTAGAGCATATGATTTAATGTTTTAGATTATAAGATAATTTAATAGTTTAGGATTTAGAGTGTGATTTTATTAAAACTTAGTATTAAATCTGTAATTTTGTCTGATTTTAGTGTGATATACATGACATTTCATCATTGATGGCAAAATAATAAGTAATATTTTATATTTAAGATATCTTCCATGTAAATGCCCCAAAAAATATTGAGTTGTTTTTATCCTTAAACCAAATAAGTTATCAAAGCTATTATGTGTGACCTCTTCAATAATAGTGGGGCAAACCACAACGAATGCGCCGAGTCCAAAAGAGGGTGGGGAGGGAGTAGGTAAGTTCTATATTGATAAAGCACAACAGAAATATTTGGTATATATATGAACATGCCTTAAGCATTGTAGATGCATTAGCTCAAAGCAAACAATATAGACAGTGTACTTGGCTTTTACAGTAAGTACATAATTTTTGGGAAAGATATCATAATTAAGTTCTTAAATTTGAGGCAAAAAATTATGTTGATTAATAGATTTTGAGGCTTCAGTTTCATTCCATCTGTTTTCTCAGTTCTGTCTCTTTTTGTTCCTATGCTTTTTTGTTTCAGTTTTGATAGTAGTTCCTATGCTTTTGTTGAAACTGAAGTTTTGGTATATTTGATAGTTTTCACTTTTTGCAAACATTTCCAGCAAATAATAATATACTATAGTATTATCCGAGCCTAGTGGAGGAGGAGCTTGCCTGAGAACTAAAGAGTCTCGGTACAAACCATAGTACCATCATAATTTTCAAGTGGGGTGGAAAAATTGTGGCGCTAAGGGGTCAAATCAAAAAGAAAATATTTTTTTCTGATTTTTCATCAAAATAAACTCTCTTCTTCATTTGCTGATGTAGGAAATATTGAATTTGTCTATTGCTATCGAGCTAATGTTGTTGTGACTTGAAAAGAGCTAAGACACTAGTTTTATCAAATATGCAAGAAGAAAAGTGATGAGTTGAGAAAATGGAGGGACCAAATTGCAGCAAGCCTCAAAATATAGAGACAATTGATTTTTTTTCCTTAGATGTTAACGTTAGAGGAAACAAACTCGATCTTCATTTTTACTTTTTTGTTTCTTGTTCGAGTAAATGGCTTAATCTGATAGCATTGAAAACCCTAAACACTATTTTATCTTCAGTTGTTAAACATGAAAAACTTTTCATATCAGGCCATCTGTCAGTAAAAAGTGATGTATATAGCTTTGGAGTTGTGCTCTTGGAGCTGCTATCTGGAAGACGAGCTCTCGACAATGACAGAGGTGCCTTGGAGGACACTCTAGTCGATTGGGCAACGCCATTCCTCGAGGACAAGAGGAGAATGCTGAGGATCATGGACACTAGACTCGAGGGCCGGTATTCGAAGAAAGGAGCTCAGGCCATGGCAGCTCTTGCCCTGGGATGCCTTCACACTGACCCAAGGAACAGGCCTAACATGACAGAGGTTCTTCACGTCCTTGAGCAGCTCAAGTTACCATCAAAAGAGCCATCAAGAAGCCATAGCTGAGCAGGAGGAAGATGATGCTGCTGACTTCACTGGAGATAAACTTCAGTTCAGGCATGCAAATGGCTTAAACAATACATATTATTTTTATTTGTTTCTGTACTTCTATAACAATCAATGTTTTGTTTGTATTCTTTTCTGCAAATTTACGAGTGAATCTGGAGCTCTTCTCCACAACTACAGATTAGAGAATATGATGAATTATGCAATTTATTGAGGCCATATAATCAAATTGTATGGATGAATTCAATCTATTTTTAGTTAGCATATAAAATCAAAATTTTCAAATATTTAAACTATTCTTTGTCGCATGACATGATATCTATGTTATATGTAGACTTGCTTATGAGATTGGTTCTACCCGGAATTAGTTCGTCCCAAAACCGGTTTGGTTCTTATTGTATAAAAAAATAGTAATAATAGTATCCTAGCTGGTTGGTCAACATATAAATTTTTTTTTAATAAGTTAAACAGTCATTTGATCATTGCTAGTTGAGTTAGTAATAGTCAAACGATAGTTTTTAAGGTTATTTTAGACATCTTAATCTATATTTAGTCCTCTATTAATATTAATAATATTTTTTTAAAATAATGTTAAAACTATAAAAATGTATTTTTTTATAAAATATATAATAATATATGTTTTAATTAAATATACTCGACTCGGCTCAAAACGTGAAACCAGACCGAATCTAGACTGTTTCGAGGTTAGGCCAATCGGTTCCAGATTGAGTCCAGAACTCACTGAAACTGGACCGGACCGGCCCAATCCGGTTAGCAGGGTGAGTTACATGGTTTTAAACATTAGACTAAACTGGTCGATTCAACTGTAAAATAGTGGTCTAGTTGGTTTGGTCTAATCCCAAATCTCCGCATTGACCAAGAATGCACTTGCTCGAATCGGGTTCATTTATTTGAGAAAAATAGATCAATCTTTGATTGCCTATAGAGAAGATATGATTTTATTCAATTAATCTAATAATTAGTTATATAAGATATTGAAAATAATCATATTATATATATATATATATATGTAAGTTCATAATAATATTAATCTATATTTTGTTAGTATTATTATTATTTTGTACTATGATTTATGACACTATCATGATACATATTGTATTTTATGGATACTACTTTCAAATTATTATAATTTTGCAGTTAGACTCTAATTTGATCTGCATTGGGCTTTAAGGATGCTGCTTATTATAATTTGCCTAGAGGCCCAATAAGGCCCAAATAAATGACATCAGCGGCGTTGTTTGTTTGAGGGTGATTTTTTTTTTTTTTTTGAAAAATATTTGAGGGTGATTTACATTTCTTTAGGATGAGGAGAAAAAAAATATTTTAAAAAGTAATTTTATTCGAATTTTTGTGATAGAATCTTAATATCACGAAGGTCCACAAAACAGAAAATGTGTTATTTGAGTTTTTTTCGCCCAAATTTTTTTTTATGTGAATTCTTTTTGATAGATTCAATTTTTTGGGGTTTGCGTGATCTTAGGGCCCCTCGAAGAATTACCTTTTATTTTAATATTATAATAAAAAAATAAAAAAATTTATTATTGAGAATTATATTAAATATAAAATAAAATTAATTTTTTTATTAAAATAAGTGTAATATGTTAGATAAAATTAATTTTTAAAATTAATATTTATGAATGAATATGATATAAGATTAATTATTAATATTTAAATTTATATATGATATAAAATAAATATAAATATTAATAAAAATATTTTTATTAAGATTTATTGTATTTTAAGGCTCCAATCAAATGAGAATCAATTTCATTAGGTATGTTATTTTTTAGGTCTTATTTTTTGTTTTGTGATGCTACCTTACTCATAGTCAGCCATATTAAAATTCGCATTATAATGAATGTTACAGAAAGGCATTTAAAATTTGATTGAAAGTATGTTGCGTTGATAATAGTTGACAAATTAAGAGAATGACTTTGAAAACGAATGAATCATATCTTCCAACTTTTCTCGGGAGCCGCTAATGCCACCCCCCCACCTAACAAGCACCCCCGGCCCCACCCCCTCCTCCTCTAAAAGTACAATTTTGCCCTCCCTCTTTAATTTATTTTATATATTTTTCTTATTTATTAAATTTAATTAATAAATTTATAAAATTTATTTATTTATTTAATATTTTCTTTTTGTATTAAATTTAATTCATTTATTTTATTCTTTATGTCATTTTTCTCTTTATATTTATATATTTATATTTATTTCTATTTTACTTATTTAATAGTTTTTTTTTATTTATTTCGCTTTTTTTTTTTTAAGAATTTTTTTTTATTTTTTATTTGTTTTTTTTTATTTCTGTTTTTTTTTATTTATGTTATATTTTTTATCTAGAAAATATTAAATAAATAAAGTAGAAAAAATATTAAAAAAATTAATTAAATTTAAAAAAATATTAAATAAATTTAATAAATAATTAATTATTTAAAGGGAAGAGGGAAAATTAAAATTTTAGAGGGGAAAGGGGTGGGGTTTAATTATTTAAAAGGGAAGATGCAAAATTGGAAATTTAGATGGGAGGGGTAGGGCCCGGAGGGGGGTGTTGTCGGGGGGTGGGAGTAGCAATTTGCCTTTTCTCCCAACCCCATAATAGGCTTATCATTTTATATACTAGACATTCATGCTTAATAAATTATATTTTATATATTATAAAATATAAAAAATTATTTTTATATTATAATCATAGTATGTTAAATATAATATTTTTAATAATTTATGATGTGTATAGTATAAAAAGTACTATTATATAATTTATTAAGCATATATGCGAATATGTAAAATAATAAGTTGGGGTTTTTATATACAAGACATGAAATTTACATGAAATTACGCATTTCACCATCAATTCATAAATATTATCACTATCATACCATATTCATTTAAATTTTACGTATTTCACATATTTCACACCTTTTAAATACTTTATAATATTATATGTAAATTAAAATACATAAATTCATTAATATTTAAATTCTAATATATATTTTAATTTTTTACTGTAAACGCATCAATTTTCTTACTTCAATTAAAAATTATAGTCATGTGGATTTAAATTCGGCATCCTAATTGGAAATTTTAAATAGGATAAATAAATTAAAATACATAAATTCATAAATATTTAAACTATTATTTATATAAATTAATTTATTTATAGTATTTAATTAATATATTAATAATATAGTTAAGATCAAAGTCAATTGATGGTGAAATGCGTAATTTCGTGTAAATTTCATATTCTGTATGTAAAAACCCCTAATAAGTTTATGGGATATTTAGGTAATTAATGCAAAAATTCAAAAATATGAACTTACGTAGAATGTAACTAAATCCCAGGTACTTGGACGAAATTTAGTCTTCTTAATGAATATCCGTCCGTTAGAAGATAGAGACCCACGTCGTCGTCCCGCACAAAACCCGCGGGAAATCGGGAGATGCCGGCCAAGCCAACCGTCATGCCGCACGAGAAATCGACAGCCTTTCTCGTGTCAAAGAAGAGAGACAGAGAGGGAGGGAGGCCTCTCTCTAGCTCCGTTTTGACCCTCAGAAGGGGGAAGATAGAGAGACGGAGCGTGCGCAAGAGGGGAAACAGAAGGTTGAAGAAAGGGTGCTCCAGAAGGAGAGAGAGGTTGAACAAGGCCTTCTCTCTTTTGCCCTCTTCTTCCGCTGCACTTTCTTTCCTTCATTGATTAGCTCGGCGGGAGGCGTGATTGTTCGCGAGATCGTAATTAGGGCTTCAGCGAAATCGAAGTGGGTCTTCCTATTTGTCATCAATTTTATCGATTTTCGCCATGGAAGGGGCGACGCCCAAACCCAAGAGGCTTTATCAAATTTGGAAAGGAAGCAATGTGCGCTCTTTGTCTTCCCCTTCCTTTCTTTCTCTGCAATTGATAATTTTTTCTCGGCGTGGCCTGCTAAATTAGGTCTTAATCTTTGCAAGTTTTAAATTAACATATGTTGAATATTTGAGTTCTGTACCCTAGGCATTTGCATTGAATTTAGTCGAATATGATGTCTATTGCTTATAATCATGAAATTTTGACATATTTCTTTAGGTCCCCTTGAGGTAATGTGAACTGGTTGTTTTCTCTTGCTCTTCTTATATGATTTTAGCTATAATACTGGTAGTTCAAACCCATTCATGGAAAAGTCTTAGGACTTTTTTACAACCCTTCAACAAAACTTTGTGATTATAAAATTTCTAACAAACTTCCAAATGTGACTCTAGTTTGTCAAGCAACCAGAATCCCTAGAACTAGTTGCATTGATCTACTTAGTAATTCGTATTTAGTTATAATTATAGTGTGTTTGTGCTAAGTAAGCTCATCAGTGTGAACCATGTGTTTCTACTTATCAATATAAGAAGGTCACATGCATGCAGTAATGAATTTGCCTTCCATCCACCTGACCCCACCGTTGAAGAAAGCTAAAATAGATTAACAATGGAAGAAATAATGAAAAAGGGGAAAGGGTTTAGTAAATTTTGGAATGTAGTACCAATCGGTTTAGTTAACCTCCCCTAACACCCTAGAACAATGTTCTACTTCAAAATCAATACGATTTTGTACAGTAGGGTTTGCTATAACTCAAGTAGAAACTCACTTCGGGTATGAAACTTAAGTATTTCGAGACGATTTCATTTTTCCAAATAAAATTGATTGATAACAAAATGCTTCGTCCAAAACACGTTACATAAGGAGCAAGGCGTGCAATTGGAACAGTTTTAGTATACACATGGAGGTTTTGTTATTGAATACATGATAGTTTTTATGCTCTTAAATTAGATGCTTCAATAGAGTTAACTCAAATGTTCCCTGTGCCAATGTTCTATTTTTATATTCTAGTCTTGCAATGTGCTCAAACATTTTTGGGTGGCTGAAGCCTTTCCTTTTCTGGTTTTCAGAAATTTTTCTGTGGAGGGAGATTAATATTTGGTCCTGATGTGGCCTCGTTGTTTCTATCTACACTTCTAATAGCTGGTCCATCCTTGACATTCTGTTCTCAAGTTATTGACAAAATTCATAATGTAACTCTTGAGGGCTTACAGAGGGGTCATGCTCACAATCATATACTTGGATTTCCTGTGCTGATTGTTGGACTAATTATCACCATTGCAGTAAGTGATGATGGAGATGTTGCTTTTTTTAATTTTCTTAAATTTTGAGATAATTCATGGTAGCTTATACAATTTAGAATTGTGCAGGACTTGATTTTCCTGTTTTTGACATCTGGGAGAGATCCTGGAATTGTGCCGAGGAATGCCCAGCCGCCAGAATCAGACGAAGCATTTGATGCCACCACTCCTTCAATGGAATGGATAAACGGTACGGCACCGAATCTAAAATTACCTCGCACAAAGGATGTCACCGTGAATGGTTTTACTGTTAAAGTGAAGTATTGCGACACATGCTTGCTTTATCGTCCACCCCGTGCTTCTCACTGTTCAATCTGTAACAACTGTGTTCAGAAGTTTGATCACCACTGCCCGTGGGTTGGTCAATGCATTGGATTGGTATATATTCTGTAAATTTATTTCCCAAATGGTTTATATTAAATAACTGTTGCAATTGTAGCACTTCATATCTTTTTCAACTCAATGCAGCGTAATTACCCATTCTTTTTTCTGTTCATATCGTCATCAACATTGCTCTGCATATATGTGTTGACATTTTCATGGCTTAACGTTCTCGAAGAGAAGAAAAACTATGGAGATTCCCTGTGGAATGCCTTGAAAGGAGAGGTCCTCTCACTTGTCCTCATAGTGTATACCTTCATAGCCGTTTGGTTTGTGGGTGGGCTTACAGTTTTCCATATCTATTTAATCAGCATAAACCAGGTAAACCATTTCAAATAATGTGAATTTACTATTGTGTAATGTGTATTTACTATTCTGTTAGCTGTTTCTTGCTGCTGTTGCAGACAACTTATGAAAACTTCAGATACCGTTATGACAAGAAGGAGAATCCATATAACAAAGGAATACTGGGGAACATTGGGGATATATATTGTACCAAAATCCCTCCTTCATTGAATAACTTCAGGTCATGGGTGCTTGAAGAACAAGTAGAATCTCAAAGTTCTAATTTTGCCGTAGATATCATTTGCTCAAATGTTAAAGGGGATTTAGAAATGGGAAAAAATCATGACTCAGGAAGCAAGGGGTCCATGCCGGATATACTGAGAAACTTAGATTACACTGCAATTGACGATACTTTGAAGGTGAATGGCAAACAAGATGAGGAAGAGGTAGTCCCTTTTGCCTTTCCAGTTCTTCAAGATCCTGTCGTTCATTTAAGGAGAGACTCCAGCCAGTGTTGCATGGGCTCAGATGGAAGAGTTGTAGATGAGAATGCTGATGAAGGGCATTTTCCTCAACGGAACTTGCATCCTCTTCATGTGCTGAGAAAGTGAGGTTATTTCTTTGGACTTAGCCATTGTTTCTATCGAACGTAATTTATAAGTTGCAGTCTAAACTTAAAAGAGAGCTATTCTGATCCTTGTTCTTGAAAATGGCATGATACTAGTTGATATGAAGTTATTTGATAAGAATGAAAAGTTTATAGCACAGGAATATTGTTCAATTAAAATTGCCATTGGTAATATTTTTGCACCAACTATTGAAAACATCTTTTTGTGATAGGTGGGTGTGGCATCTATTTGGGGCTATTTTGGGGACATTTCGAAGTTTTATTGATGCTTTTGCACCTTGTGAATTAAAACTAATGTTAACATTATAATTTGTATAAGATTAGGAATGGAGTTGATCTTTTTATTGAAATATGTACAAGATATAAAATAAGATTATTTTTCCAGGTTGAAATTTGTGTAAGACATGAAATAGTTTATACTGAAGATTGTATTGATTATTGAATATGAAAGAAATATAAAAAATTATGTTTGACTTGGTTTTTTGAAACTTGCCAAACAAAGACTTAAGGTAGTTTAAGCCGCATGGCCTTTTTGTTTAGCCAGGTTAATGGGCATGTCACATTTCACATAAAATTTAATATTAAAAATTAAATATATTTCATTTCATATATATAATTAAAAAAATAATTTTTTTTTGCATTTTATATACATATCAAAATAATAATTTACATCACATTTCTTACACATCTCAACATAATAACTTTATTTTATATCATCACAGTTTTCAATAAAAAATATTTTCAACCAAATTTAACTTTAACTTTATTAAATTAACCTTTGTAAACAACCATGCTTTTAATCTAGTGTTTAAATGTGAGGGAATTCAAATCAGTACATTAAAAGGAAGAGAATGCCAAACAATCATTTGAAATATTATTAAAAATATGACCTTTGATCACTACCCCTTGCAGAGATTTACTATTATTTTAATAAAAGATTTATGAAGACAAAGTATTCATGTAGTGGATCTCACGTAGTAGGATAAAGGATTAATTATTATTATTGTTGTTGTAGAAGAGAAATTAGTGTAGATTACTCCACTAGTTTGTGAGTAAACTGATAAATTGTTGTTATTGTTGGTTGCGAATTCCATCTATTATACTTTTATCTTTGATACTTGCTAATGTCCAGCCTAATACTTCCTTGTAGTGGATGTTTGACTTTTGAACCAAAATTCAATCCATGAAAAGCTGCGAGCAACCTCTGATTGATAATTTAGATTCTGAATATAATAATTTATATCCCATAAGCATGAAACAGGCCTTGAGGAATATATATGATCTTGAATGCTGAAATATCAAATATGCAGTGACAAAAATGTTTCTGTTTTTCTTTTCTTTATTCCTTTTCCTGAAGATAATATGACTTTTTGGCATAATATTTAACTTAGGAATAACTTTCAAACGCCATCCCTTATCTGAAAAATTTGCAGGTCTTATTGAAGTTCGTTTTCGAAGTTCAACTGCATGCTTCTGTTGCTCAGGATCGTCACTGAACTACATTGATATGAATTTGAGGAGGATTTATGGCAGGCTTCTTAATGGAAAATGTTCAGTTGGTCATTTTTTTGGGTGCTTTTATCTCTATAAATGTGGAAAAGAAGATAATGTATGGCTTATTTGCATGGTGGATGCATGAAGAATTAAGGTGCAGCTCCAGAGGGTGATTTTGTGCATATATATATATATATATATTTCATTGTTTCTGAATCATTTTGTTGTCACAATTGTAGATAACTGAATTTGTTGTCTTAGAAGAAAAAACTAAACTTTGCTGTTTAGATCATGCTGAATTTCTGATTAAAGAAGTTTGCAAATCAAAGGCCCAGTTACAAATCTTTAATTCCTGTAGCTCTATGTGCTATCAGCACCTGTTTGCCGCTCTGCATTCAGATTCAAGCTGTAATCAAAAAGGGGAGTGGTAAAGAGTTTTTTTTCTCTCCAGTACAATTTCTTCTTCTTCTTTTTCTTCTGGACAATTGACATTTGTGATGATTCGGGACCGAAAAGAGTAGAGAGTGATCGCCGGAGTGATATTAATATAATTAATCAGAATCGTCAAAACAATGAACAACTCATTGTAAGTTTCTAGGTAGAGGGGCACATGAATGAATCATTTTATATCAGAAAGGGACGAGAGTTCTTAAACTGTATAAATAAATAATATGATCTTAAATAGTAGATGAGCAATGTGAGACTAAATTGTAAAGTTAATGATAAAAAACTCTGTAATTAAACATGCTTGAGCTGAAATAATGCTAGGATAGGTGACTTTTCAAGAAATGCATAAGTCACGTAATTTCTTAAGGCTAAAAATGATAATACTTCTACATTTATGATATGAGATCTTATAATATTGATCTTACCTACCCTTACTATGATTGAAGTTCGTGAAGATACGAGTGAAAGATGAAATATTCATATCTTGAGTTAAATGTATAATAAGGATAAGTTTAGGAGTGACATGTAAATCTCCTCTTTTTTTCTCTAGATTAAACTATGGTTCCTCGTATAAGCACACCATGACTCAACATATCAGTTGTACGTAATGATTCTTGCCAACCAGCCAACCAACTAAAATCATATTAAATGAAAAATGAGTTGATTTTGCGTTAAGCTAAGAAACAAATATAAATACAATTCAAGTGATGCTATTGGAACTTAGAACCAACATGAATTTTAGTTAACTTCAAATATACAGACTCTAGCTATTATAATTTTGTATTAATCTCATAAATTTTTCTAAGTATCATATCTAACACTCGATCTTAAATATATAAAGAAGACTCCTATAATCTTTTTAATTATTTCAAATTTGCCTCTCTAATTAGGAGTTGATCAAATCAAATAATATTAATACTAATTTTTCTCTTTTTCTGTCTTGTTTTTTTTATTGTTTATCTAATTTTAATTAATGTTTAATGAGATATTTCAATTTGAATATTTATAAAAGATTAGAAATAAAGTTTATTTAATTTTAGTTAGAGTTCTGTATTTTACATTTAAATTTCTTTTTAATTATTGTACTTTTCACCTAAATTATCAAAGATTCTGATTCCTCTGGACATAAACCTCGTACACCAATGATTGTAACTGCCACCTGATTCGTCATAAAAATTTGCAACTGCCACCTCATTCATTCTAAAATTAGCAAATATACCTTCGGTTTAGAACCCACGTTTTTTTCTTTTTTGAAAAACCTAATAAAAAATAGCTTCTAGAGCCTTCCATTATACCTCCGGCCAAATAGTAAATAAAATAGAGAGAATTACATACATACCCCTTAAATCATCTTGAATTACATATTAAATCCCTTATTTTTTAATTTTACAACTTAACCCCCTAAATCATCCAAAAATAACATATTTAGGTCATTCTTAATATTTTTAAAAGATATTTTTTTGCTGATTTATAATTATTTGGATGCTTATTATCAATAATATGTATGTATAAATATTATAAATATATTTGCAAATACATGTATTCTACTAGTTTTTATTTTTGGATGATCTAGGGGGTTAAATTGTAAAATTAAAAAATGAGGAGTTTAATATGTAATTCAAGATGATTTAAGGGGTATATATGTAAATGCCCTAATAAAATAATAAATGGATAATTACACTATAGTCCTTGAAATTGTCTAAATTATATATTGTTTGCATCCAGAACTTTAATTTACATGAATCCTAACAAAGAAACACAACAAAATCAAAAGCCGCATTAAATTCAAAAATTTATGTGTAATTTTATGATTCTGCATAAAATTCATCAAAATTGTAGATTTCTGCATCCCAAATAAATTTACAGAAAGGTTAATTTTAAAATTGAGTTTCCATTTCGGTTTTGCTAGCAAATTAGGAATATCAATTTCGATAGTTTTAGCTGTTTCAGTAATTTTATTTTTGATAATTTCAATATAATGCATGATTTGATCTTTTTACTCAAAATGTCTTCATCAACCTTCCCTCGGGTGGGACCCCTACCTTAGGGAAGATCTGCTCAACATCTTTATCTTTGAGCAGAATCTTCTCTGGGTTCAGTTTTTCTCCCGCGAGCATCTGACGTACCACGCTCAACTCTCTCCACCCCCCAGTCTTCAAAGACACCTTGACCGGGGAGTCAGAAATGTTCACCACTTTTGCCACCTCCAAAGTTCGCGCCAGAACCCTAGCAACCTTGGCCGCTGGCGTCTCCTCCGGCAAAACCACAGCCGAATTTCCCTCTTCCTCTTCCTGGAGCACTACGATGGCCTTCTCAGCCGCTAGTTCCGGCGACCCTGCAGACTACTCCAAGCACCTTCTCTTCTCAGCAGGAGGCGCGTCGACTAGAGGACTGTCGGCCCTCTTCTTCTTCTTCAACGAAAGACCCTTCAGGATCGTCATTTTTGGCTCTCCGCCATCTCTCTAACAATCTACTCCTTTCCTTGCAAGATTTTCAGAAGTCAGTAGAAGCGAATGCGAATCGGCAGGGCACCGCTCTGGCTTTATCCTAACAGGCCTTGGGCAGCGCGTCCACCATCACGACGGTTCGCATTGCAGGACCCACATTAATGTTTCTTGCCCTGACAATGCAAGGGGTTGATGTTAACACGTGATTCCAGCGCTGCATCCCAGCCACACACGTGGCGCCAGACCGGCACTAACTTCTTATTTATTTATTATTATTCTCACAGGTCCCAAACCTCAGCCACGAGGGTTCAGCCAACCATTGTCCACGATGATTCGAAGATCACCCCAACAACATCGATGACGACAACTACCTACTGCACCTATCACCGTCGGCATGCCACGACCGCCCCGTTTCCAACATAGCACGCCTCTTCCCATCATGAAAACCAAGGGCCCGCATACTTCAACCATCATGGACTCCTAGAAGGATCGCCAAGATCAAGAAGCTAAGATGTAGCCACCACTCCCAGCTTCTCCGGTGGCTGACACGGTGGGACCCCTCGCGCGGACTCAGCATTTGTTTATATTATCTTGCTCCGGGAAACCCGGACTGAGCTCCACTTCCTCCTGCCTATAAAAACCCTTGAGCAGGCTTCACCGGTGGTCTCTCTCCCTCTCGGCTTTTAGCTTTGGACTGCTGGTCGGAATCGCAGGATCGCTCTTGTATTAAGAGCTCAAGAAGAAGAAAGCTCTCTCTCTCTTCTGTTAGCTTATTGTACTGGTCTTTGTGGCCGCCCCTTTTTCCTTTTCTAGTGAAATCATCTCCCTTTGATTGCACGGTGGATGTAAGGGACTTCCTCCCTGAACCATCTTAAATACCTGTATGCTGTTCTGGATACAGATTATTCTCAATTGAGCCTCAATCATCGAGCTTAGCCCTCTGTGTGCGGCTCTCTTGGGACTCTCTCTCTCTCTCTCTCTCTCTCTCTTTCTTTTTCTTGGGACCTCCTGCATCCCACCACGTCAACATAAGTAAAATTGTATTTTTACTTATTTAAAGTGAACCCTAAATTTATATCTCAAATCTCTTTAATTCCGATGACGTTTGTTCTTAAGTTCTCAACTTGATTTTATGAGACTTTAGTGCTACTTATAAGTTATTTATACTTAAAAATTTAAGTATGCATTATGTTTTATATATTTTTTTAAGTATGAATTGTTAATTTTATTATTGTATTTAGAGTGTCATGCCGTGTCCTTATCCTATATTTTGAAAAATTACCGTGTCGCCGTGTCGTGTCGTGTCCGGTATCCCCGTGTCGTATCCGTGCTTCATAGATTAACCCTTTCACCACCACTGAATCACGTCATTATGATCTAGAAGTCATGTGATTGAATTTAGCATGAAGCAAAAATAAACGATTCGATATGTCAAATAGAGCGGTTAAACTATGTTTCTAAATGGGTGGTTTGTAGATGAGGCTTGAAAAAACTAAAGGAGACACGCTTGAGTTTCAGATGGTTCATCATTAATCATCTTTATCATCATGGTCAATAGCCTTATCTTTAACTATTTGGCAATTGGGTTTATGATTTTTTTTTTTCTTCTATGTCCAAAAATACATTTGCTGTTGATGTCTAGGTTTCTAGTTTTCCACTTTGTATAATTCCTAAGAAAAAAGTTACTCTTTGCCTACGTTTCTTCGTATTTCTATGCAGTTTTCACTCTACTTGAACTAATGGTGCTTTCCAAATGTCGGCAGTTCTATGAAAATCTTTCGACCTCCCTCAAGGATGTTGTTTCGATACCTGAAGAGAATGCACCAGCCCATGCCCCAACTTTATGAGGTGATCAGTGGAGTTGAAGCACTAAACTCATTTAAATCTCTTAGAATTACAGTTGTCTCTCTCTCTCTTCCTTCGTTTGTTCATTCAATTTGATCTTCACCATTGCAAATCCTAAAAGTAAAACTCTGCTTTACCTGAAAGTTTCAGCATTAGTCATGAGGATTCTATTTCTTCCCTTGCTTTTTCTTCTTCTTCCACGGCGCTTGCTTTGTTTTGTTCTGCTTCTTCTTGTCCTCTAAAATATCTGACGCGAAGAGTTCCAGTTCAACGTCAGACAATGCGTTGGTTGCCTTTGCTTTCATCTCTAGAAAATCCCGCAGGAAGAACTGAACCGCTGGAATCACAAACTGCCGATAGCTGCAGCAAGAAGCTCGCTTTAGCTTGCTCTGCGCTTCTTCCACAACAGAGAGCTTATGCAGGATGGCAGCCCTCCCCCCATGAACTTCTGATTCAAGTTTAGGCATTAATTTCTGGAGAGCTTTAACTACAGATTCCTCCCCGTCGGCTGCTCTGATATGCTTGAGAATGCTGAGGATTACTTCCATGTCCCACTTCTTCCTTGGAAGATTCTGCTTGTTAAGTTTCTCTAAATCCGCTATAAGAACAGACCTCCAGGCCAAAGAGGCTACTTGCTGATCGAACTCTGCCCCCTTCTGCCTCAGACCCTCCTCGAGATAGCTGATAAACGCACGTAAGCCATTGACGACGCTGGAGGCACATGCTGTTTGCTTGTGCATGTGGAAGATGAGATTGCAGGTATCTGTTAATTTCTGCATGATGTTGTTGCAGTGTTTCCGCTGTTGATCCCTTCGAGACAACCATGATTTTGCGCACTCACCAAATGAATCATCGGAGTATAACCAATCAAGCATTCTCTTCAAATCGATCTTCTCGCCGGAATCTGCACTGAAGCAGCTGTCATCAAATCTCAAGGTTAGAGGATCATCACCTGCAATATACAATCTGACCGGATCCGGAAGAAGAAATGATGTTTTGATGTCGCCCAGGTTGTCGACGTTGGCTGAAGCAGCAAATGCGCCAAGCTTGCATCTTTTAGAGAGATGGAGCAAGAATTCAAAGATCTGGGTTAAAACGGGGGTCTCGAGAATGGCGAGGCAACTGGGAAGCCGGTCCCATTTGTGTCTGAGCAACAGAGGACCTGAAGGCATGGCTCTGATTCCATCGACGGCGTAGACCCAGAGGAGTAGGAGATGGTTGTGGGAGAGTACCCTGTAGGAGCCAAGCATGCGAATCATGGCGCAGATATTCTGCAGAAGTTTGTCTCTCGCTTGATCATCTGAAAAAGTGAGATCATCTGAAAACAGATAGTCATCCGAGGAATTGGAGTCGATAGTTTCTGCTCCTGCTTTCTTCTCTGCCCCTGCTTTCTTGTGCATAGCTAGCAAAGCAGGAACGTCAAGTGGGGCCAAATTAACGCCGTCGACGACGATCCCCTTGAGCTTATCTGCGCAGCGTTGCTTGGAGAGGAAAGAATGCAGCTCCGGCGAGAGGAAGCCCATGTGCTTCTTTTGGGCGTGCTCGGTCAGCGAGCGGCCATCGCCGAACTTCAAGTTGCAAGCGAAGCAAGTCCAGAACTCCCAAGAACAGTTGGAATGCGCGAAGGAAACAGCTTCCAAGAACGTCGTCGCATGTTCGTGGAAGTTCTGCAAACACAGAAGCTTTTCGACATCGGAGACTTTGACGACCAGGACGTCGGACAGATCGGCATACGCCGACGATCTCAAGTAGTTGGCAACCTCCCCAATCTTCGACTGCTTCTTGACATTTTTCTGGCTCTTACGGGCAGCAGAGGAGGGCCGTTCGGGGATCCGCCGGCTGGACGGAGGCTCCACTTCCTCCTCCTTTTCTTCCCCCTCCTCAACATCATCAGTATTATCATTCTTGGAGATGTCGACTCCGCCAAGCTCTTCAGCGAGGGCGTATAGTGCACGGACTTTGGATAAACCCATTAGCGTTACGAGTTCATCGCGTTTGGAGGAGATAGAGAGGTCGGATCGGGACTTCGGCGGCCGGGGCCAGTTTTGGGGGGGCTTCTCCTCTGGCCACTCGACGTGCTTGGCGATGGCGAGGGCGCGCTCACATCCATTGACGGTCTCCGCGTAGTCGTCGTAAGAGAACGAAGATTGCGCGAGGGAGTCGAGGTACTGAGCGTATGTGAAGGCGAATTCGAAATTGGAGGGGGAGAGATCAGCAGCCTTGCGGGCGGAGGCGGCGGCGGACTTGAGGTGGTGATGGCGCGAGCTCTGCTGGCTGCTGGCGGTGTCGAGATCGCCGAGGGAGAAGTGGGCGTCGGCGAGGAGTAGGTGGATGAGGGCGAAGGAGCCGTGCTGCTTGCATTCTTTCTCTAGCTGCCGGATAACCTGGAAGTAATCTTCTCGAAGAATCGCCTGAAGGGATCGCTTGCAGATGTCGGCGATCAGAGCCGCAGGGTCGGGAGATGAGGTGGTGCTCTGGACCTCCGCCGCCGCCGCCGGCGGCAGGACAGAGGGACGAACGTTTCGCCTGTTGCGGCCCATGGCCATGGATGCCGCTCTCGATTGGCGGGAAAAGGGAAATCAGGTAAAACTGGAAAAAAAAAAAAAAAAAAAAAGAAAATTCATGGTCATTTTTCTTTTATTTTAAATTTTTCAATTTTTTTTAATTTTTTCAGCTTAGAGCGAGTGTGTTGAGCTAACTCATTTACAGCTCGTCGAGCTAAATTGGACTTGTGATCGGATCAGATCGATTTTGATTAAGCTTGACTCGATTTTTATTTTTTAAATATAAATAAATTATTCATATAAATATGTTTACTATTTTATAAAATGAATGTAAGATATAGTGGACAATAATGAAATGTAAGGAATTCAAATTTTTGGAGTTATATTAAATATTAAAGACCCAAATGCAATTTATTAATCACTCGATAAATTCATTTTTATTATTTTCTTTACTCCTACAGTTATATAAACTCCCTCTTCTTCGTTTGACTCATTTTAAAAATATATTTTTACCTTCAAAATTATTCATAAGAATGAGTCAAGTAACTGGTTATGCTTCTGTATTGAGTTTTTTTTGAAACCTAAATATTCGATCAACAATAATTGTAATCATAATTACAAATTTCTTATTATCTTTTAACAAATTATTTGAATTTGACATGTTTAAATTAGGTAGGTTACTAAAAACTTATTATGTAAATATACTAAATATTTCAATAAATTGTAAATTGTTAGTTAAAATAAAATTTAAATATGTATCAGATTTCATTAAAATAATAAATTAATAAAAAAATATAAATCAATATATGTTATATATTTAAGTAAGAATGCAAATAAGTTAAATGTATTATTAAACTAAATATTTGTGAATTTAAAGATATTCCCAATGATATTGAGTTTTATATAAAAACTACAATTTAACAATTACAAATATAATTATTATAATTTACTTTATATTTTACTGCATAATCTAACGATTGGATATTTATATAAATACGTTAAAAGCTAAATCAAAGTCAAACCAAAATTTTTTTATATTTCTAAATCTCAACACCTGTTGCATTTAATGAATAATTACATCTAAGTAACTTAATTTTTATAGTTCTCTTTTAAGTTCAATTTAATAAATAAACTGTTATTTAATTAAATATGTTTTCAAACTTTTTTAGTATGAATAATATTTGATTCTTTGAAACTGTATTTGACTGTCAGTTTGAACAATTTTTTGTTATCTTTATAGCAATTTGTAATATTTTGTGTTGAGATCCTGATTTTTTGAAATTATAGTTTTGGATGTCTATTAAGGGGTTTTTCCCATCTTGTTTACACAGCTTTTGTAAAAGTTTCGTTTGGCTGCTAATCTGTTCAGAAACACTGATTCATACTCGTAATATAATTTGAGAAAATGTACTATTTTGAGTTCGTCTAATTTACCTCTTTGTGCGGATCAAATTATTATATTGTAATAAAATCTACTTGAGATCATCCTCTTAAATTCTTTTTATTGTTATATGTATATATATATATATATATATATAGATCTGTGTATCAATAATTTTTAATAAAAATATAAATTTTATTTCACATTTTAAATCAAAATACTCGATTTGAATATTTTGGTCTAAAATATGAAATAAAGTTGATATTTTTATTTTAAATTGTTGAATATGTAAAGTAAAATAATATTTTTTATATTTAAGTTTGTGTAGAATGATTTAAAAAATTTATTTATTACTATTATTATTATTTAAATTAGTATCATTTTGGTTCTGTTTTGATCCTGTTTTAGTCCTCACGCCAAACAAGGACATAAAGAAAAAATTAGTATACATGAACGAAGTAATAGTAAGATTTGCAAACAATGGTGTAAGGTAATTTTAATAATTGATATATAAATTTAAAAATAAAAATTATGATCATCAATTTATTAATTATTTATTAAAATTATATAGGAGAACTCTTTTATGTAAATTCATTTTTCATTTGCATAAAATTATTTTTTATTTTATTTTATAATTATATAATGTTCTTTAGGATGAGGATTAATATTTTAATAGAATTTAAGTTTTTCATGAAATAGAAGGTACACCTATCTAAAATGGTAGAAAATTACTTTATTTAGCTAAAACATATTCTATATAGCTTAATAAAGGTTTTATGTAACTAAAAAAAGTGTTACATAGTTAAAAAAAGATAGCTTGTTATATACTTAAAAAAATAGCAAGTTAGCGCGATCTTTTTTTTATCGATTTGCTTGTTAGTCCTGCTCTTCTACGTATGTTATAAAGTTATAAACTTCTGAATATTCTACCTATTACTCCTAAAACCAAGCTAGGTAGGGTAATCCGTGAGTCATATCATGATCCAATTTGATTTGATAATTCTACTAAATGAAGAAAAAAATTGATCTATGAATTCGAAATTCGACCAGCTTTGTTTATATATTTAGCAGGTTAGATTTGAGTTGGCATCGATTCAATCTGATAAAAATCTAATCTGATTTTTTGTAATGATATTATATATATTTTAATAATTCTTTTAACAATATTTTTTATTAAAATATGCAAATATAAAAATAACCTATAAAACATTTGATTAAGTTTTTATTTATATCAAACTTATTAAAAATCTTTAAAAAGTATTATTTTATTATTTATAATTTATAACTCCATAATAAATTTTTTTGTAATATTACATTGAATTTAAAGTGAATTCTATAAACTTAATTAACAATAATTAAAATTTTCATTTTAAGAGTTTATTTTTAAATTATTAAGATTGAGTTTAAGTTTTAATATTAAAGTAATTTAAATGTTTGAGTTTATGATTTTAAATTTTAGTTTTGAATTTTGACACTTAGGATTGGAAGTTTAATAAAGTTTTAGTATTTTTTTTCAAAATTTAGTATGAAATCTATAATATTTTTATAATTATGTGTGTTATACATAAATCTCTCAAAATTTTATTACATAAATATATGATTATTGATTTATATTATACTTAAATTATTTTTAATTGATTTTATTACAATTTTAATTTTATAATTTTTTTATTTATAATATTATTTTAAAAATTATATATTTTTTCTATTATAATATTTTTACTTATATTATCACTTTTATTTTAATATAATTTAAAATTATATATTAATGTTTTAAATTAAGTATATTAATTTAGTTTTTTTAATAGAAATAAATAACATAAAATAAATATTATTTACTTATTTTATTTTCATATTTTAAATTTATACTTAAAATTAATTATTTATATATATATATATTAAATAATAAACTTATTTTTATTATTTTATATATATAAATTTAAAATTAGTGAATAGCTCACATTTTAAAAAAATTTAATGAATTAAATAAGTAACTTATAGTCAGTGTAGATTTTGGGACGACCTAAAATCTGATTCAAAAATTCTATGTGTCACAGGTCATGGATCAGATTCGGGCTGATCCAATCTATGTTTTTATACGATTAGGATGTCTTTCGGGTCAGATCTAAGTCGGGCCAATCCGATCTGAATTCGAACTTGTTGATAGGCTTAGTACCTGTTGTTAGACCTATATATAATTGTAAAATATAACAGAACCTCAAATGCAATTGTACCATAATTCATCGCAGCCGTCCATCTTGAACCTGTGAAAGGCCTATTAAAACGCGCTACTTCGGCAGGTTTAAGCGGCGGCTTCTTCATCCCCTGCAAAAGCTTCCGGCACGATTAGGGTTTTATACGGAGATGGTTCGCAGCCTGAAGAACCCTAAAAAAATCAAACGCAAGAATAGGGAGTCTAAGAAGGGCGGTTCTTCTTCTTCTTCTTCTGCTGTGCCTTCTGCACCGGCTAAGGTGAGAAAGTGCGATTTCATCCTCCAGATTTACTTTTCTGAAAGGTCTACATTTAACTTTTCAAATCTGGAGATTTGATGATGGGCATCAAATGTGTACTTGTGTGAAAATTCCTTTTTTGTTATTTTTTTTTAATGCGCAAATGGGCACTAGGTATGGCGACCGGGGATTGATAAACTGGAAGAGGGAGAAAAGCTCGAGTTTGACCCCTCCGCTTACAATTGTCTGCGAGGATTCGGTATTGGGTGGCCTTGCTTAAGGTATTTGGTGTGGCAGATATCTTCTGTTTTGATTTGAACTTGTCAATCTTGTTGTTGAATGTTATACTATGGTTTTGATGCCGCGACAGTTTTGATATCGTTCGCGATTCCCTTGGATTGGTTCGAACAGAGTTTCCCCACATGCTGTATGGTGTTGCTGGAACTCAGGTTGCTTCCTTCTGCTGTTTTTAAAAGATTAAATTTTTTCATTTCAATGTAAGCACGCATTATGTAGTTTATATGAGCTCTTAGTTTCAAATAACCAAAAAATAAGATACTATAGTGTCACACCCCTTTCTAGCATATCAAATTTATAGAAATTTGTAGCAGCATTTCAATAGAATGGGGGCGACGAGAACATGTAATAAAAATACAAAATATCAACAATTATATGAGTCACAAAAATAATATATCAATTCCATAAACATTCACATTGAACCACTATATATAATATAGTTACAAAGTTAGTTAGTTATAAAAGAACATGTCCAAAATATATAACAAATAAACTAAAGTATTTCTTAGTTTATATCTTTTTCCCCAACATTAATCTGTAAATAAAATAATAATAATGGGATGAGTACAAGCTACTCAGGGGATAATCGAAACTTAAATAAATAAACTCGAAGGCTAATCATATGCTAGATGAGATCTTGAATGACTAGTTTATGATATTAGAGAAAAAAATATATATCAAAAGATAACAAATAGACATGTCACAATTCATGGCTAATACGACAAAGCAAGATTTTTATTTTAAACATATAGCAACAATGAATCCTGAATAAATCACGAACATAGGATATCGAACAATTATATCACTATTGCATCTAATGAAATGAATGAAAGTTGATAAACAGATATCAAATGGATAGCAGATATTTACATAATTTTATTCATACATAATCATATCAATATTGATCGATGCTACAACAATCCATTGAAGTACAAGACTAAACTCATCGATTTCTGTGGGAACTCATTAATCCCAAACTCTATGAAGCACAGACACTTTTATCTAACATAAGGTGTTGGTGTCAGACACTATTTAGGACATGGACATGGGGGATACGGGTGACACCATGTTAGACACGCCACATGGTATGTCCGAATAAAATTATATATTAAAAAAACCCAACACTTCTTGGACATGTTAGGATATTTAAGAACACAATGGAATAGTTTGGGACACTTATGCGGGACACTTTGAGACACTTATTTTATTTTTTAAATTTTTTATTATAAAATTACCCTTAACAAACCCTAAATCTAATCGACCTGAGGCTGTTCGGCGAAATCATTGGACTTCTTTTACATACGCATCCCAAGTAGCTGTCGACGGCAGCTCTCGCGTGAATCGGCGAACCGCCGGCAGCTCTCATGGCTTCGTCTCATGTGGATCGTTTTTTGCGGATCGCTCTCACAGTAGGCTGACGACTCTCGTGCCTTCTCTAGTTCTTTTTCGCTGCTCCAAAATCCTTGCTCACGCCCGTCACTACGCTTGCTCCACCTAGTGCTCTCCTCGATGTGCGGATCTCCTTTGTGCCTCTACAGCTTCTCCTACTAGCCCTCTCTATTTGACATCTACAACCTATGTGTACTATTTTTTGCTATATTTTATCTGCACTTTATGTTACATTACTTCTTATTTATGGCTATCATCATAATGTGATGTAGGTATTATACCTCTTATAGTCTGCATGTTTTTTGTTTTCTAAAGAGCTGTTCATGGTTGTATTTTTTTGTGCACTATTTAGATAATTGATTATGCATATATAATTCTTGTGGCTTTCGCTTAGATAAATATGTGTCTAATACTCTAATTTATTCAATATTTATCCATCTATCTTATTAGAGCTGAAGAATCTTGGATAGAAATGTGGTGAACATTTATTTAATTTGTTTGTTGCATATAACTTCTAAGTTTTAAGTTAGATTTGTTACTTTTTCTATTTGAATTATTCACTGGATTTATCATGTATTTGTTATGGATAAGGATAAATATAACTATCATGTATATTTGAAGTGGTTGAATTATTATTTGATGATCCCGAGCTTGAGGTGATGTTGTTAGATGACAATGAAGAGGAATGGGATGAAAAAATTAGTGATAAAGAACATACTGTGGGAATATTATACTATGAAAATTGATAGATTTTTGGTTTTTTGATGTCAAACACTTGCTTATTTTGGTATTTGGATGTGTTATCCTACGGTAGTACTTCAATCAACTTTTTTTTGTTATTGGAATCTAATTGATGAATAGTTGTTGATTGATTTTTAGTAATTATTTTTTAGTATGTTGGTGAATATTGAATAGTTGATGTTGTACCATATTATTGTCATATGTTTCGTGTTAAGAAAATTATCCATGTGCATTCAAGCCACTTGTCATACTCGTCGTGTGTATGTTGGTGGTGGTCTTTCTGCTACTGCTAATGAGTAGGTAAGAAATTATATTTATCAATTTGGAGATTTTGATATTTTTGTTATGTTATTATTTAATTTCTGAGACTATTTATTTGAGATCTAACACGAAAAAATTGGTTGATATGTTTTGGTTAAAATAGCAGGAAGAATAGATTATGAATTTATTTTTTAAGAATAGGTTATCAATTCATCATGAGAAGATATCTTTTGATGCTTTATGAATTTTTGAGAGTATCTCTCTCTATCTCAAAAACTTTAAACATCTTAAAATCATATTCCAACCAATAGAGGGTCAATTGAGTTAGTTTAGTTATGACTAGTCAAGCATATTTGACTAAGCCATTGATTTAAATTTTAAAGCTATCTATTAGAGAGGAATTTTATTTTAAAATTAGATTTAAAATAATTTATTTTGAATTTTAAATTTGTTTTCAAATAGTCCCACCTCTTATTGTTTTCCAGATTTGTCTTATTTATTGGTCAGGAGTCTATATATATTTTGGATGTTTGATGAATAAAATTAATTTTTCCCTTTTGGTTCATGGAATATGAATTGTAATTCATGAAATTAAATCAATTTTAAATTTCGAAAAGAAAGAACTAGTGTCGAGGATGAAAATCTATAATCCTCTAATTTTACTCTTCCTCCTTCCACCTTCCAAACTCTATCCACTGTCATTCTGTATCAATAAGGACACGTATCAACATTGAATCTGACGACTGAAATAAGATCGCTCTATCTTGATTGATAAATGGTAACTATGGATTTCGTACTAATTGAATTTTATTGATAATTCTATATTTAGGTGATGCTGATTGATGGTAAATTTGAATTGCAAAGGATTGAGGATACACTATATTTAAAGTTGATTTTATATTTATTGTAATAAAACTACTTTTATATTTGTTCTAGATTTATTTGATATTTTATTTTCAATAATTATTATTATCATTTCAAATTTTATCATGGGATGAAATAGTTATAATTGTTGTAGGAAAATTCAATTTTCATTTCAACAATTATTATTATATTTTTAAATTTATATTGTAATAAAATAAAAATTGAGTTTTCTTAAGGCCTAGATTCGGGTTAAAGGATTGATATCTTGGTGAAGGAAATTGCAAGGTTAGCATTAGCTGATAATCTTTGAATAAGCTTTGTTATCTAATTCCAAAAAAAAATCATGTGCCACCCACACCAGTTTCAACCATATCTGCAAGCTAACTAGCCCCCTGAGTGTTTCACCCATGCACGAAAATAGCTACGTGCGAGAGCTTCTTTTGCACGCATGACAGCACTTAAGTAGCTTGAGCAACACACTTGCGCGTGTGATCAACCGATGTGGATAGTTGCATGCACCTTCTCTTCGTTAGTTGACCTTTTTCGACCGCGCTAGCTGCCTGCTAGAAAGCATGAATACGACACTGGGATGTGAGAATACGACATGACACGCCAACACGATAATTTCCTAAATTACAAGACACAGATACAGTAAGACACGCCAAATAATATAACATAGTTTTTGCTTAAAATTATAGAAGCACCTAGTAAGCATGGAGGCGCACGGGAATACGAGGACACGATACGACACGACATTTTGAGATGTACAGAAGTGTCCATGCTTTCTTGGCTACTTGTGCTAGTTCTACCACGTAGGTTACCATTGCATCATTCTCAGGAAACTCACATGCGAACTAGTCCTCAACCATATGTTGCTTGGCTTTGTTCGTCATCACCTGAGTTCATAGCCCTATTTTGCTTTGCTCAAACTACTAATATCAGAGTTAATTTGAAAAATTGCAATTTAATACTCAGAGTTCTTTACTCTAGAGCTCTGGTGCCTCCAGTTCAATGCATATAAATTGGTAAAGAATTTATCGTATCGAATATTTCTTATTAATTAAATTGATTGAATTTTCTGCTCGTTTGATTATTTGATTGGCTCTAAACCAAGAAACTCAAATTCATTTGAGAAATTTAATTATTGTTAGCATTTATTTTGTGAGACGCCAATTTATTTCTGAACTTTGAATCTGATTTATTGAACTTAAGATAATCATCCTATTCTAATTGATAAATTCTTATTTGTCAAATGATCCAATTTAATTTGATTTTTAAAATAGTTTTATTTGTGAAATTAAAGATCCAATTTATCATATATCCATATTTTATATATAGAAAACTATTTTGCTCTTAATTTGATAATTCGACAATTAAATTTTGCTAATGTTAAACTTAAAAATATCATTTGATTTTTCATTCTGCATCAGTGTTGTACTTTCTAAATTTGTAAATTTGCATTGGATACTTGTTGTTAGGCATAAGTTTCTTCTTAATTTTCCAACTGTGTAAGGTTATATTTGGTATTTGGTGCCATTTATGTAATGTTTATTTTAATCTCTAGACTAAATATATATGATATAGCTTCATTTTTACTGATCATGGAATTATACACTTGCATGTACAGATTCGAGAATCTAAGGTTGAAACTTTAATCCAAATGATATGTTCATTAATTTTTATTTCTTTCAAATTTTAGTTCATTCTTTTTTAGTTTTCCTTCTAATTTGAGTTTCTCCATGAGAACCTTCTTCTTAATGGCAGTAGAATAATTGGCAGTTAAATTCTTGTTATGGACGGTCACTCTTTAAAGTCCCACCACCGGCCATAACCACCCTTAGCAGATGATGTCATTTATTCCTGTTGAGTAAATATTTCAGATTTGTCTTACTATAGGGATTCTCTAATTGTTAAAATCTATATGCTATGCAACCTATAGCTTTGTGACGCCACAGACTGTGTGGGTTTCTCAAAAATGAATTCTTTCATTGCAGGCTGAGCAAGCATCGTGGAACTATATTGGAATATTCAAAGTCTCTAATATTTCTGGGAAAAAGCGTGATTTACTGCCAGCTTCAAATGCTGATGGGGAGGATGCAGACATGGATAGTGAGAGTAGCAGCGATGAAGAAGATGATGATATGGATGGACTTACACAACCTATTTTAGAGGCAAGTGATATGTTATACGGTTTGGCTCTTCAATATAATGAACATTAGAATGCATAGAGGAGTGTAGAATATTTTTTTCTGATGCATCCATGCTATCTGATTTTGTGGCAGTTGCACAAAGTGGCCCATCATGGGTGTGTAAATCGCATTCGATCAATGCCTCAGAAACCTCACGTATGTGCCACATGGGCAGACAGAGGACATGTCCAGGTTACAGATCCTTGATGATTTATTTTTGAATTCTGCAAGAAATGCACCTTAGTGGATGCTTTGAAGTGTAACATTAGCTTGTAAACATTCTCAAGCATTTTGTCCCTTACAGCTGTAAATCTTTTAATTTCTTCGTGGCTTCTTCAGAAGTCCTTGTGACTGACTTATCCATTTAGTTTACTTATCTTCATCTCTCTTTTGATCTGATGTATATAAAGTTATTCAGGTTGGACATAAATATCCTGTTGGATATTACCTTATTCATTCTCTTCTTCTGAAAAGGTTTAAGTAGTGTGTATAATGTTAGGTTATTTGTGGTGTTTCGGGTAACTAACATATGTTCTGCTGCAATTATTTCTACGAGTGTGCAACTTTTGATTGTTTTGTGGTTTCAACCAAAGTGCTTGGGGCACCCAAAATCATATCCTGGCATTCCTTCTTTCTCGCCTATTCTGGCATTTATAATAGTTATGAGAAATTACTATAGGTAAACACTGACTGCCTCCATATTCTTTCATATAACGTCAAAGCAGGTGTGGAATTTTACTTCTCAATTAAATGCTTTAGTGGAGTCAGAATCAAAGAGTAGCCACGGAGGTAACAGTATAGAGCGCATTGCCCCTTTAATTAAATTTGATGGGCATAAAGATGAAGGTTTTGCGATAGATTGGAGTCCAGTTATACCTGGAAGGCTTGTATCTGGTATGACTGCTGCGTTCATTTTTTTTTTAGCACTGCCACGTTCATTTTGATGTTCTCTGAAAAGTTATCTGTTTTTGTGGATTGCCAACTGACTAAGAGGCTTTTAGATGCGCTGATGTTGCGTAAGTTCATCTAGACAGGTGATTGCAATAGTTGTATTCATCTATGGGAGCCTTCAGCTGACTCATGGGCTGTGGACAAAATCCCTTTTGTCGGGCACAAAGCAAGTGTTGAAGATTTGCAGGTTTAGTTTCTACCTTTAAGGCCTCATTTGTTTAGCCGTTAAAATTAACCTAGTTTAATTTTAATCAGGCATATCACATTACATATAAAATCCCGTTTGTCTAGAAGTTTAAAATTAACTTGGTTTAATTTTAACCGGGCATATCACATCACACATAAATTTTAATATTAAAAATTAAATTTATTTCACATCCTACACATATTACTAAAATAATAACTAACTTATATCACATCCCTCACATATTCCAACATAATAACTAACTTTATATCACATCCCTCACATATCCCAACATAATAACTAACTTTATTTCACATCATTCACAACTTTCAATAAAAAAATATCTTTATCCAAATTTAATTTTAATCTTCTTAAATTTAACCTTACAAACAAACACACCTTATAAGGTGCGTTTGTTTGCAATGATTAATTTTAATAAGGCTAAAGTTAAACTTGGATTAGGATATTATTTTATTGAGTTGTATATGATGTGAAATAAAATTAGTTATTATATTGAGATGTGTGAAAAATACGATATAAGTTAATTATTATTTTGGTTTGTGTATAGGATGTGAAATAAAGTTAATTTTTTATTTTGAAATACGTGTATTATGTAAAATATAATTAAAATTAAAATTTATGTATGATGTGAAGAATCATGTTAAAGTTAATAATGTTAATTTTAAACTATCTAAACAAATGCAGATTACTGGCACAGGTTATACTTGTTTTGGCATTTTTCATAACTTATAAACAAATATCTTTTGGTTCCCTTTTCTTTCTTTCTTTTTTCTTATTGTTTTCCTTCTAATCTCTGGTGCAGTTTTGAAAAGTGTTTTAGCTCCTAGAGTTTTCAAGACACTCTTGTTCTTTATTTTCCATGGTCTTATTGTGCGTTTTAAACTGCTGTTCAGTGGAGTCCAACAGATGCCGATGTTTTTGCCTCTTGTTCAGTGGATGGGAACATCTCAATTTGGGATTCTAGGAAAGGGAAATCGCCTGCATTATCTATAAAAGCACATAACACTGATGTCAATGTTATTTCATGGAATAGGTTTGTTTCTTAGTTGTTAGACTTCATTTTTTATATTTATGCATGGATTAAAGCTTCAACCTGGATATGAGGTGATTTGATCAGGTTGGCTAGCTGTATGATAGCTTCTGGATGTGATGACGGCTCCTTTTCAATTCGGGATCTCCGACTTCTGCAGGTATACACACTTTTGAAAAAATGAGCTTGAATGCCTTTACACAAATGACTAGATTTCATGTGAACCAAGTCAAGGCTGTGTACTTTGATCTTAAAAGCGAGTCGTACCATCTTTTGGAAGAGAATGTGGTTGGGGCCATGAATAAAATCCATTTTGTTATGTTATAAAAGTTTCCAATTTTTTTTAAAGAATTAGTAAACTAAGCAGCCCATTCTCCTCAGGCTAATGGCATTCATTTTGTAAAAACTTTTTTGGGGATTGGCTTGGATATTGACAAGCACAATTATCAACAAAACCTTAATATGCATTTCATTCGCACTACATGTTTATTGAACTTATCCCAATTTGTTTTTGGTCTTTTTCTTTTCTCACTTTACCATTGGAACCTTTCACTAGCCTCTACAGGTCTACGTCCGTCCATCGTAAGAAATTCCGATTTCATGTTTCCTTCTTCAACGTGAGATGACAAGTTTCCCCTTTTGACTACACAGGAAGACTCATTGATGGCTCACTTTGAGTATCTCAAACAACCAATAACATCCATAGAATGGTGCCCACACGAAGCATCTACTTTGGCAGTATCATCTGCTGATAATCAGCTAACGTGAGTTATTCTTTAAATCATCAAACACAAACGGTCAAAATCTCGCAAAAACTCGAGTTTTTATTACTTCTTTGTGAATGTTACGCCAGAATATGGGACCTTGCATTAGAAAGAGATGAGGAAGAGGAGGCTGAGTTTAAAGCTAAGATCAAACAGCAAGCTAATGCCCCCGATGATTTACCGCCTCAACTCTTGTTTGTTCATCAGGTAAAGAAAAGAGTCCCTCTCTTCCTCTCATCTCCCTATCAGCAAAATTAAATGTTGCGATAGACCGACATATATTGACATAAGAAATGACTATATTCATGATAATGATCAAGTGTATGAAGCTCATGGTTTTAAGTTCACCAAAACTGATCAATTTCGTCAGTTTCATTTCAAACTGATCTAAAATTTCGTCAGTTTTGTTTCCACCGAATTGACAATTTCTTAAAACCCGATTTATGAGTTAAAAATCAAAAGACCGTGGCATATATTATGCCGAAACTACTGAAACTGATACTTTCAATTTACGATGATGGAGGTAATGTTATTTTTACTAATTTTGCACGAAAACTGACAGGGCCAGAACGATTTGAAGGAGCTGCATTGGCACCAGCAGATTCCGGAGATGATAGTCGCTACAGCTGCGGATGGCTTCAACGTTCTCATGCCTTCAAATTTAAGTACTTCTCTTCCACCATCTTAGAGTTTCATCTCAAGTAAGGCGTTGCTTTTAAATCCGAAGTACTTCTCCATCTCCACTTGCTTCTATTTAGTTTTTTTTTGTTTTGTTTTTTTGTTTATTCGTTTAAGCTGCAAAGATTGATTACTGGTTTCTCTTATTCTGCTCTCAAAATAACAAAAAATGCCTTATTATTATTATTATTATTTATTTATATCTATATGTCTATATTTATGTATCTTTATTTGTATTAGTTAGGGAGAAACAAGGAATGAGAAATACTGTGGCATGTGCTGTTTTTGCCTTTTGGTGATCTAAAGAAAAACGTTTTTGATTTGTGGAATCTGTTCATCAGATTCGATCTTAATTGTACTGTTTTTCTTACTAATCTAAATTATAGATAGCTTTGTTTTAGAGAGAGTAGCTTGCTGTAAAACGTGAAATAAATTTATTGAAACATATGGCGAAAAAATTGTGAGGTAGTTCGATGTTGTAAAATGTGAAATAAAGTTAGTTTGTTATATTAAAATTTATGATAGATGGAGCTATTTATTTTTTTTTGTTTGAGTTTATATAAGATGTTATATTATTTTTTTTATAAAATAAGTATGAAATGTAATGTCAATTTAGGGGCGTTTGGTTCAATGTTATTTTAATGTTAATGTTATCTATAGAAAATAATTATTTATTTTGATAACATATTTAGATAATTTTTAAAACAAGCAGAGTTTTCATTTAAAAGATGATATTTAGATGTTATAATATATAAATAGCATGATATAATATTAAGATAACATCGAATCAAAGGTTAAGCCTGTTATTTAAATGTGTTGGAGAGATCGGTACTACCACGCTTGTGTTGGAAAATTTTATTTGATGCAGGAATGTTTTTTTATTGACATTTAGGCCTTGTTTGACATGAGCCCCAAAAAAGGCAAAAAAATATCTTAATAATATTTTAAATTTATTATAAATTTTAATAACTTTATTTCACATCCAACACAAATTCCAATCTTAAAAATCAACTTTATTTCACATCCAACACAAATTTCAATCTTAAAAATCAACTTTATTTCACATCCAACACAAATTCCAACCTTAAAATCAATTTTATTTCACATCTTACACACCTCCCAATATTAAAATAATTTTCTTTCCCATCAACTCTATAAAATAAATTATTTTCTCTTTCCTTACCCAAATTCATCCTCCAACCAAACAAGGCCTTATACTTCATTTTTCTACTCATGGTGGGCACGTGCGCAAAAGGCCCTATTTCGTGTAATTTGCGATAATTATTAGGTGAAGCACATAACACGTCGATCATTTATTTGTAAATGGTGACATGCTGTGTGGCCCACCTAAGTCCCTCAAAGTAGACAACTGGATCATTTTGTCACACTAATAGCTTGGTCGGACGATCTGATCAAGCTAATGAGGTGGTCAAGTTTAGTTAGGCCGTCTTGTTCGATGAGGAAACATTATTGGTGTGACTAGACAGCCTGGTTGTCCGCTGTCCGTTTCGCCATTAAGCATGGGCCTCGGTGCATCACGCGTTTTGTTGCACCGACTATTCTGTGGGTCTTATTTATAGTTTAACATTTGCGGTTGTATTATATGCACTAGAAGAAAAGAAAATGAAATCGGTTCTCAGCCTGGTCAGCCTGAAGGTATCACTGACTCTTGTCATCGGCATTGATCGTAGTTGTACCCTCAACGCACCACTTGTTAATGTTTTTTTTTTTATAATGAAAATTGTTAAATGTATTGTTAGTCTATTGCTCTTTTCCAAAAAATAAAATAAAAAATAAAAAAATAAAAATTTAAAAGATAATAAAAAATAAAATTAGTTTAAAAATTTATCTCCTCTTTATTAGACCTGAAATTGAGGCGCAAACGGTGCTTTGGATTCGTCTTACGGCCGGTGGGCCCCGGTCTATGCCTTTTGCGCTTTTGCTTTGGCTTTGACAGGAAGCGACAGCCTGAATGGGCCCGCACGTGCGTTGGGACCACCGCCTGGCGGCCCGGAACTCCCACGCGGCTCCTCGCACCGCCATGATGATCGTCAGTGGTGGCTCACCGGCTTCAGTGTTAATATGAATCGAAAATCAAAAATCTATTGGAAGTTAAATCGATTTTATATTAAATTAAAATTAAATCGATTTAAATGAGAAGACTAACGAGTTAAAAATTTGGCTCAATAATGATTTCTTAAGTCGTGCCCTATGATATATTTAAAACTTATAATTTTATTGGGCCAAGTTTGATTTATAATAAAACTTGGCTCGAATAGTATTTTTAAATAAAAATAATATAACTCTTTTAAATAATATAGTTATTTATTACTTTTATAAATATAATATTAGACAAAATGATTAGAGTGTGTACTAGATAAATCAATAAATATAATTACTCATATTTAAAATCTTACAAAGATTACTTTTTTTTCTAATATAATTCTCAATTCATCGAATGATTTGAGCGAGCTTAAGTTCGAGTCAGCTTGAAATCGAATTCTAATAAAAAAAAATCCGCTCGAACTCAAAATTGATCTAAATTCTAACTCAACTATGAATCAACAAATAGTACTTAAATTATAGTACCAAGATAGGGCTCTTAATTATGTTCCAAACTTAAAATTTACTCGTATTTTACTCGATCTAAACTTAACTCAAAATTAACTCATTTAAAAATAAAATCAATTCAACTCTTAATCAATTCAGTATCTCTATTTTGATATGCATATATTTTCTTAAAAATATTTAAGATTATATATATATATATATATGATATATTGTGATATTAAAGTATAAACATACATAATATAATTAAGTATAATGCACAATACATAAAATATATTAAATAAATATATAACCGTTAAAATAAGATTAAAAATAATATCTAATTTAACTTGATGATTAACTCGGACGCAAAAAAAATTATTTGATTTAAAATAAATTTAATTCGAATTCATAAAGTTTAAATTTGAGTTAAGCAACTCGCTCGAACTCAACTCGTTAACAACCCCACCCCCAACCCTAATTATAGTGAACAGTGAAACCACGAGGTCTTTCTTTCTCTCTTTTTTTTCTGCTTCCTTTATCACTGTGACAGTGAGAGAGCCACGACGGCGAAGTTGGTGAAGGGGGACATGGCGTGCAGCTTTGGATGGGGAACGGCAAGAAGAGGATGAGGATTGATCAGCATCCATCATCTCGCCGGAATACCCCGCCGGATGATCTGCGCCTAAGCAGGAAAATGGCGGTCGGCTGCATGTCCGGCATCGTCCAATTCCTCTGCCGCCGTCATTCCCGCTGTCGGATCTCCTACGGTAAATCTCGATCCCTATTGCACCTCTATCTCTTTATGCTTACGATTTGATTTCAAATTTCAATTAACAACTTGCGTCTCAGCTGGGAAGGGCGAGAGAATCGAAAACCCCGCTGCAGAGTTCCCGGCGCGGAGTCCGACGATTCCGTCGGAGATCCGCCGTCCACCCGGGCTGGTGGCTCGGCTGATGGGACTGGAGGATCCGCCTCCTGCAGATCCGCCGGCGGCTTGGTCCTCCCTTGAGACGCCGGAGGAGAAGCGGCGGAAGCTGCTGGGCGCGCTTGAGCGATGCGACGAGCATCTCCGGGCGCTGAATCGGATCATCACGGCCTTGCGGACGGAGGAGGTCCTTCGCCGGAATGCTGCTGGAGATTCCGGCGACAGTGGTCCGTCGATAAGCGTGACGAAGTGCAGGGATTCCAACAGCGAGGAGCAGCCTAGCCCCGTCTCTGTTCTCGACGCCAGTTCTTCTCCAAAACTTCGGTCGGAAGAAAACGGTAAATTTTTAAAAATTTTGCAATTTAATTTTTAAAAAATAGTATTTGGGTCCACCTAATTTTTAAATCCGAAGATTGATTTTTCAGTGTAAATAAAAATGTAGATGATCTTTTTAAAAATAAATATTACTATTATAACAAAACAAAAACTATGAAAATTAATTATATGTATAATAGGGTTAGGCGAAAAGCACCATCAGACAAAAAAAATTATGAAAATAATTATATTTTACTTTTAAAATAATATTTATTGTGAAAAATATATATTTTTGTAAAACTTTTTTAGAACATATTTGTATATTTACTCAAATTTATAAACTAATATATAAATTTAAAAATTAGAGAAATTTTATAAACACGATGACAAATAAGAAGAACCAAATGCCATTTACCCGAGGATTTATATCACCTATGTTGTGGGTTAGATACTTATTTCACATGACATCATGATTTGAATTTCTATTTATGAGTTCTCGAGGTCACACTTATTTTACATGAGTTCAAGAATTTAAAGGTCTATTTGGTTCAATGTTATTTTGATTTTATATCATGTAATTTAAATATTATGGCAACTAAATATCATTTTTTGAGTGATAATTTAATAATTTTTAAAAAATTATCTATACATATTATTAAATTAAATAATTATTTTATCTAAATTGCATGATATAACACTAAGATAATATTTAACTAAACGTGTAGTGACCCAGGACCAAAGAGGTTAGAAGTAATCGCTGGGGTGATGTCCATGTAAATGAATCAGAGCTACTCAGATAAAAAGTGGCTCATAGCAGGTTTTCTTATTAGAAAGACACAAGAATGAATCGTCCTATATCAGAAAGCTAAGAAAACTCCTAAGTTGTATAAATTGCTAACATGATCGCAAATTATAAAAGTGTTTTTAGGGGCAAAACTATGAGGTTTATGATGAAAAAATTCACAATTAAGCGTACTTGAGTAGTAGTAGTGTGACGACCTTACTCATCACCCCTAATTAATTATACTTATAGGAAGAAGAGAAGAGAAATAATAGTAGAAAAAAATAAATTAGTAAGTCAAGCTACTAAAATATTCACAAATATACTTAATTGAAGCAAATAACAAAATTTTTATGACAATAAACTAGAACTATAATATATAACTAAGAAGAAATAATTAAGGTACAGAATTTTTTAAAGCAATGAACAAAGGTCTCTCTTTCTAAGAAGAAAATAAAATAAATTAATTTTTCTCTTAACTGGTGTTCTTCCCATCCCTATGGTCTTGTGCACCAATACTTATTACGTTAAGATAAAAGTTTGTTAGAAAAGACTCGTAGATTATACACTAATAAAATTTTACGATAAAAAGTTTCAATAATAATAGAAGTATATGCATGTCAAAACTATAGAGAGCAATTATAATATATTAACAAGAATAATATAATTATTGAACAATTAAATAAGTGAAGCATGAATTTCATAGCATAAGTGACATGAGCATGATAAGGATAATTATTTGGTACAAGAATGTAAAATATCAATTTAAACTTTATTTATTGTTATCTTTTGAGCTCATAATTTTTCGTATTATACCTCAACTGTCTTTTTTATATTTGGAGAATGTCATCTCTTGGCCCTATAAGCTAGCATTTAATGGCAAAATACGATGTCCTTAATCAGTTGTTGAGATTTTTACCCCCTAGCCCAAAATAGTATTAGCTCAATATAACAATAAACGTCGTTACACCGAATATCATATGCTCAAGTTAAGGCAAGTGTGTAATCCTACAGAAATCATATTTAACTTATAATTCATTATCGCCTTTAAAATCTTGATTATAAGTTTAATAACATAGTAAGTTCATACAATTGCCCTAAAATATATACATTGAGTGTGGCAACAAGTCTGTGAATTTTCTCCTCTATTTGTCATAATACCAATCATCATGTTTTTATCGAATGCAATGACAAGTGCATATACTTGTCCTCTCACAGGTATCACAATCGAGAGATATCAAGTTCTATTTTATATCACATCAGCCAAGAATGGGTCATCACCAATGCACCGATCGAACAGTTTGGTCCCACTAAATCGAACATTCCGGACTCAAGATAACTAATCATACGGTCTAATCTTTATACACTGGACGGTCCGATAACTTTGGCCTTCCATTTCAATGATTAGACGATTTGATTTCAGCTTTGTTGATCAGATGACCTGTCTCATGTGTATCAAACAGTCCAATATCTTTGGCCATCCATTTACATTAGTTAGACGGTCTGATCAGCAGTCCGATCAAGACTTGGACGAGATCTAGAGCTCACTTTTCACACTTTTCATCCAAATCATCTCCAAATCTAATTCAATAACAAGTTAATAATTTTTAACATATTTTTAAACGTACTAAACATGAAATTACAAACAATTCATAGGTCACTTATTGATCAAATATTTAGATCTTCAAATAGTATTTCTCTGAATATAAAAAGACATTGATATATTCATGAATATATGTTGTAGGCATTTAAGCATGTGTTCACAAAAAATTTTGATAGAAAAACATGACCAAACAAGATGTAATAAACAACACATAGAAGTCATGAGAGAAATTCATAAATTTATCTATTAAAATCATTCTTTTCCTCAAAATATTTCTTTAATTTACGTATAATAGCCAAGTTAGAGTGGAACTTACCTTGAGTTCACTATAGTTTTAGGTTTTCTTAGATTTTGGTAAGAAAAAGTTGCTCCAAATGAAGAGATCTAAATATAAGTTGAGTAGGAATGTTGAGATTGTAAGAAGTCGGAGGAAAATTGATGATTTATAAGAGATCCTACCTTTCTTCTCTCTTCCTGTGTCCCTCACTCTTTCTCTCTCTCTCCAGTCGATGGTTACTAAGGAATAGGGGAAATGAATTGAAATTATGGAGATGAGGAATCTGATTTCCCCTAATAACTCCTCGTGAGGGAAATTTGATAATTTTTTTATGTTGAATTTAAAGGGGTAATTATAGAACTTATATATCAACTCAATTCAAATTTTAAATTCTGGCCCATAATACATTAAATATGACCAGGTAGAAACTAATGGACTTGCGATGACCCATGATATAAGTGAATTTTGAATTATTCGAATAAGGACTAGCTCCTGGCAGGTTTTTAGGTAGAGAAGTAGGAAATAAATCGTCTCACATTAGAAAGATTGAGAAGTTCCTGAGTTGTACAAGCAACTAACATAATCATAAATAGTAGAAGTATTTTTTCGAGAAAAATCATAAGGCTAATAATGAAAAACTTAACAATTAAGTGAGATTAAGTTGGAGTAGTATTTGGATGGATGACCTCTAAAAAAATATTCAAGTTACATAATTTTTAGAAACCAAAGAAAATAATATTTTTATATTTGAATCACAATATATTACAAAATGTCTTGTAAATGTTTTTCTAATCGATCCATGAGATACATAATATTTTTCACTTGAGTTCTTAAGCCACATGTAATAACAGTCTTAACCATTAGGAATTTGCATTGAAAAATATTATATATCTTAGAAACTTGTTAAAATTGAATTCAAATTCATTATCCTCATAAAATAAAAGTCAAACTCATTAGAAAAGTATTCAAATTCATCAACATAGTTTGCTTTTTTTTTTATATATAACTTCAATACCATAATTTCTACTGCCTTATTTAAAAATTGTGATGCTGTGGTTCGAATTTGAGATCTTTTAGCATTCAGGCAAGCTCTTTCCTTATTAAATTAAAAGAACTCCGTTAATTCTCATGTCATAGAAATTACAATTTGTAATCATCACTATCATTCGACTTAGAATATATTATCAAGATTAGTATAAAACATAAATAAATGTATGGCATGTGATGGTATTAAATTGCAATGGTTAATATTTTTTTTTTGAGAGAATTACATACATACCCCTTAAATCATCTTAAATTACATATTAAATCCCTTATTTTTTAATTTTACAACTTAACCCCCTAAATCATCCAAAAATAATATATTTAGGTCTTTTTCAAGATTTTCAAAGTATGTTTTTTGCTGATTTATAATTATTTGGATGTTTATTATCAATAATATATATATATACAAATATTATAAATATATTTGCAAATACATGTATTCTATTAGTTTTTATTTTTGGATGATTTAGGGGGTTAAGTTGTAAAATTAAAAAATAAGGGGTTTAATATGTAATTCAAGATGATTTAAGGGGTATGTATGTAAATACTCCCGTTTTTTTTGGGTTGGGGAGGGCATGGGATAAGCTGTTCACATTTGTAGTCCAAGTTCACATATTTTAAAATTATCTTATTTTATGTATTTTTTTTTTGGAAAAAAATAAATATTTATTTCTAATTCTTTATAAGTAGCCTTTTTTTCACTTAATATGAAGGTTACTATGTTCTTCACTGTTTCAAATGCAGTAAGTAACAAATTGTGAAAATAATATGTAAATTGATCCAATTACAATCTATTTAAGAATTAAGTTGTATTAAATATGAAGGCTGAGGTTTTGAGTAACATTCTCCTAATCAACTGATAAAAAAAGAAAAACAAAAAATGGCTATTTTTTAGCCATGATTAGATCATTTTTTTAATAAAAAATAAATTAAAATAATATTATATCATGTATTACATAATTTTAATATTAAAATATTACTTATTTTTCGTCTTACAAAATTCTCAATATATCAATCAACTTTATCTCAAATCTTATATAATTTTTAAGGCAAATTACACTTAGGTCTCTGAGTTTAATGCTTAATATCACTCGGATATATGTTTTTAAAATTATAATATCGGGGTCCTGAGTTTTAATAAATTATCAAAACTAATTACCTTTTTAATTTATCAAGTCGTGCGGCCACCGGCGCGTGCGCCGGATCGGGAGGAGAGAGAGAATGGCAGGGGTAAAGCGGTAATTTTAAAAAATTTTAATTATAAAAAAAATAAAAAATGAACCTGGGCGATACTAAGCGTCAAACTTAGGGACCCCAATGTTAAATTTAAAAAACATGAACATGCGCGATATTAAGCGTTAAACTCAGGAACCTGGGCGTAATTTGCCTTAATTTTTAATAGAACTAATTACCTTTTCAATCTGAATTTTTCTTATCTAGAAATTATTTTTTATGTAAATTTTTTTCAATATCATTAAATTAAGTATTTTATATATATATATATATATATATATATGTTAAAAAGTATTTATAATATGTCAAAAAAGATTCACATGAAATAATGTCTAGGCTGAAGAGACTCATAACATATATTTTTTATAATCTGAGTGAAATTAGAGATTTATATTAGGAGCTTAGATGTAATTTCTCAGTGAAATACTGATTAGATTTTCATTAAAAATAAGCAATTCATGATATATATGAACATATATCATATATATGAATGAAATTAGTTTGTTTAAATAATATAATCGATAATTTTTAATTATTTACAAATTGACTATTCAGAAGAAGAAGCGGAGGAAAAGGCGAGAGGGCCCGTGGATGCGGGCTGGCCGCTCCGGCGACTTGGGGCGACGTTGGAACCGCTTCCTCGACGACCAGATATGCAGAAGATAGCATTGAAAGATCCAGCGGGCGTCGCTTCGGCGGCGGCGGCGGCGGAGAAACCGTTCAGCGGGATGATCAGATGGGCGAGGAGAAGTGGTGCTGCCATTGCAGAGAGCGCAGGAGGGGTACCGTGGGAGAGGAGGGAGGTCGAAGGAGCTGCGGCAGAGTTGGGGAATGGCGTGGTTGCAGATCTGGTGGAGGAATTGGTGATGGAGTTGGTCGTATGCTGTTCCAGGCTCTCGCTGCCGAGGAGCTGTAAAAGGAAACTTTCCTTCTAGTAGAAGTGTGGAATGGTTTAAGGCTGTTGATGATAGAAAAAATTATTAATGAGTGGGTCCCACGTCAGTATTACGTGGAATTAGGGGCGGTAATATACGATCTAACTCGTGAACTAAATCCGAACTCAACCCGTTTTGCCACACTTAGGTGAGCTCAATGTTGACATGACGCTTCTTATATATTGGCCGATTGAACTGTAACATCCCGTAATCTCAATGTAGAAGTATTATCCTGCGTGACTTGAGTGCTTCCCAGGATGTCACCCATCCCAGTGCTATTCTAGCCCAAGCACGCTCAACTATAGAGTTTTTCATCATTAGCCTCACGGTTTTGGGGCCCCAAGCACACTCAACTATGAAGTTTTTTATTATTAGCCTCACGATTTTACCCCAAAAGATGCCTCTACTATTTGAGATCACGTTATCTACTTATACAGCTCAGGATCTCCCTCCCTTTCCGATGTGAGACGATCCATTCCTGTGCCCCTCTCGTCACTCATTATTTGGCCTAAAAGCATGCCAGGAGCCGCATTTTGCCTCAGTGATTTTTTTCTCTTAGAACATCACCCGACGATCACTCCCCGCCCTCTTCCATTACGGGCGTCAAGTCTGAAATTTTTATTTCCAAGAAGAGTTTGACTCGAGCTTATTTTAACTATTCTTTTACTTCTATATAATTACTATGCGGATGCAAAGAAATAGTAACACAATTTTTTTGTATAAAAATATTATAGCTAGCTATTGCACAAATATGAAAAAAATATATAAATTTCTTACTCCTGTATGTTCTCTTCATAAAATGCCATGTAAATTCCAAAATATGTAATTTTGTGTAGATCACTGCAAATGCACACATTATTTATATAATGTGATTTCTTATCTTGTTTTTTCTTTTCTTTTTTCTAATTTCTTCATTCGCCATTTTAAAATTAATTATGCATTAAAAAATATTTTTAGTTTGATAATGCCCCCATGTAGGCTTATCAGTGGGTCGGATCATGATCCAACTCAATATATCCGAGTTCTGATCTAATTATTCGATTAAATAAATTTTTTTTGATCTAAAGTATTAATTCGAAATCCAACCTGCTTTGTTTATATATTTAACAAGTTCGATCCTGATCAGCACTACTTCGATCCAATAAAAATCAACCGAATTTCCTTTTAATAATATTATAAAATTTATTAATTCTTATAATAGTGTTTTTTTTATTAAAGTAAAAAAAAATTTTAAAGTTAAATTTTTATTTATATTTAGTAGTGGAAAATTTTATTAAAGGACTATATATATGATTATTAATTTATGTTACATTTAATTGATTTTATTAAGATTTTAATTTTATAGATTTTGTTGCTTATGATTTTATTTAAAAATTACAAATTTTCTTTTATTTATAACATTGTTATATACATTCATACTTTTATTTTAATATATATAATTTTTATTATAATTTAAAAAATATATAAATATTTTAAGTTAGATATAAAATTAATTTTTTAATAAAAATAAATGATGTGAATTATATATTTTTTACTTATTTTATTACATTTTTAATTTACATTTGTGAGTAATTATTTGATAATATAGTAAATAATAGATTAATTAATATTATCATTATTATATATATAAATTTAAAATTAAGAAAAATATTTTACTTTTAAAAAAAAATATTGACTTAAATAAGTAAATTATATTAAGTATATATTTCAGATTTATTCAAAGTCTAATTAAAAAATCTGATCTATCACAGGTCATGAAACGAATCCAAATCAACTCCAATCTGAACCGATTTTTAATCTAATTCGAATGTTTTTTAGGTTAGATTCAAATCCGAATTTAACCCAGGCATAGATTATTTTCAACAGCAACTAAATCTTAATGATAATCCGCTTATTAAAATAGATGATATTTATATAAAATATTTATAGTTAAAATTTTAATTTATTTTAAAAGTTATTTAATATCTTATTTTACAAAAATTTTAACGTTATTCAATTACTTTATTTTACATATAATATAAAATTTAATATAATTAATTCACATTATTTTATAACTTATATATATATTTAAATTAATTATTTTCAAATTATTTCTTTTCCACCAAAACAAACAGATGCAGTCACAATATCCGCTCTCTTCGGAGAAATTAGATTCAATTTAAGGTTTCCTTTAATATTATTATTATTATTATTTTTTTTTTTTTGGAGTATTATTTTTTTGCTCTTTTACTTTTTTCAGAGTTGAAGTCCCGTTTCTTCCTTTTTGTTCTACTAGAATATCTCCTCCTCCTAATCCACTCCTCCTGCCGTCCTTTGACGCAGATCTCAGCCGCTCTTGGGGGGACCGATCTTCGAGTCATGGCCGATCAGCTCAACGACGATCAGATCTCCGAGTTCAAGGAGGCTTTCAGCTTGTTCGACAAGGACGGAGACGGTCAGATTCCTCCGATGTTCTATTCGATCCATAGTATATGCTGGGTTTTATGCTTTTTTGAGTGATTTTCAATGGGATCTGGGTGTTTCCATAGCGGGATGTTGTTTTCTTCTTCTCTACTAACTCCTGAACATTAAGCGGTATCTTTTGACCGTTCTTTTGGATGCGATATGCGTGGTGGCTTTGTTCGTTTATGTGCTGCTTTGTTTTCTTTTTTCTAATCTTTTTAAGATGTTGCTAGGCGATCGTAGTTTTCTCCTTGGATTGTCAGACCTGCTTAGTAAAAGTTTTGGGTTTCTTTGGAATGGCGAGGGTTGAAGCTGTTAGAGCTCGCTTCTATGGCATCCGTAGCCCTAGGGTGCGTGTGGAGCCAGATCTTCAATTTTGCGTAGTGATCGGGCAGCCCATTGGTAGGATTGCATCGTCCGATGTGAATTGGAACGAAGCTCGGATCGTCCGATATGGATTGGACGTCTATGCTTAGAAATCCGGTTCTTGAGTGGGCTGAAGATTTGGTTGTCTGATGTGGTGCCTGCTGAAGAGTCAGGCAACGGGCATGTTACGATCCAATTGCAAGGTATGGGACTCAGAAGTATGGGATTCTAATGTGGGGTTTATATGAACTTTGGGCTCTCCACTCCCATGAGCTAGCTTTTGGGGTGTGGTTCTCCCAAAGTTCATATCAATTGGTATCAGAGCCATACACTACGTGTCCGAGTTGCAATCGAGTGGCGCCGGTGGTGACGCCGGTATTGCAGTGTTCGCCCGGGGCTAGAAAGAGCTAGCGCAAAGCCAGCCGGCGTGGGCTCCGGGACTGCGGAGCGTGGTGGATTGTTACGATCCAATTGCAAGGTATGGGACTTGAGTCCCACATTAGAAGTATGGGATTCTAATGTGGGGTTTATATGAACTTCTGGCTCTCCACTCCCATGAGCTAGCTTTTGGGGTGTGGTTCTCCCAAAGTTCATATCAGGGCACTGGAAACTGATCAGGCCGTCCGATTGGGTCATTAGCAAATTTTTTAGCTGAATCTTGTTGCGGTTTTTCTTTTAAATTTAGAATGCTTAGCCTAGGTCCGTGTACCAAGATTGTGGGAGAGATTAAGAAGGTGAGATGAGTTTTCTTGTATCTTTTTCTAGAAAGTAAATGGTAAAGTTCATTGAATTTGCGGTTTTCCATATAAATTGTGGTGCATTGTATGCTGTTTCTTATATTATGGTCTAATTTGCGTTGGTTTTTTGTTGTTTTACGTTTTTCGATCTATTTTTCCTGTGCATTGGGTGGAACCATTCCCGTGCAGTGGTGTTTCCATTTGAGTTCAATTGCCAAGATTCTGTTTGCTTGGCTGATCAAAAAGGTAGGAGCAACAATTGATGATGTAAAGGTGAAGATTGATTTATTTTTCTAGTTCTAGAAGATGTAGATTAAAGATCTTATGTGAAAAAGGAAGTTATATCAACTTTTAATGGGAGAAAAGGTTGAATCTATGAGATGAGAAGAATTTCAGTTGTTGGATTGATAAGTACTACTTTTAAAGTCGCTAATGTGCAGGCAACAAGTTTGATGGAAGGCTATGCAACATGTATGAAGAGCCTTTTGCATTGAATAATGTACATTCGATGCATTGTTTGTTCATTTCAAGATGATTAGAGAAAGTTTTGTCACAAATCACATTAATGTTTTCAACATCATCACAACTCAATTATGTGTGGTAGATGTCATTTTTGTTGATGAGGGAAAATCCTTATTTTTTTATCTACTCTATGTGAAAGTTGGAGTGCAATTGTAAATATGGTGAAAAGTTCATTTGGTTAGAAGAAGTTGAAGCTTCAAGAATTCGAGGATTTGATTTTCAGCGGGAATATTCACGGGAGGGAACCTAGTAAATTTACGGGCACTTTCTTTAATACTAAAAGTAGAGGGTGATCCTTTCATCGAGGGGAAGGCTAAGGCAATCGATCGAAGTCTAGAAAGAGATAAATCAAGACTTCAAAGCGAACTTATTTTGTTGGAACAATGATAAAAATGGGTCATTTATAGAGAGATTGCAAGGTCTCCAATTGAAACAAAAATCAAAAGTAGGTAGAGTCTATATAAATACAACCATATAAAAAGAGGTTATGCAAGAGTTCTTGATCTTTAGCATTGGCACGTAGATATTAGGCTCAGGAGTATCTTTTCATTTGACTCATGCAAATAACTGTTGCAGAACTATAATGCAGGAAAGTTTGGAAGTTTCTATATGATTGACTAGGAACCTTTGGAGATTGCATGGATGGGTGATGTAAAGCTCAAGACTGCCTATGAATCTTTTTAGAGGCTACATGATGCAAGATGTATTCCAATACTGAAAAGGAAATTTAATTTCTATTGGATAATTAGATAACACATGTTATAGGGCTATATTTGAGGCGTCTTTTAGAGGATCGTAAAAGCTGCTATGATTGTAGCGAGGGAATGAAAAAAAGGTAATATGGATAATGAAAATAAAGATATTGTAGATGTTACATTCTTTTGTGAGGATTGAAATTCTTGGAAGTGAGTCTTTATAAAGAGTATATTCTAATAAAGTATGAGTTAGCTTCCCCAGAACCTTAAAAGAACCAAAGGTAAATAAGTTAGAATTTATTTATACAGATGTTTGGGGAACAATGTTAGTACATTCTTTTAGATGTTCCTGTTACTTTGTTAATTTAATTGATGATTTCATCAAAAAGGTTTGGGTTTGTTTTCTGAAAAACATATTTGGTTATTTTTATACCTTTAAGAAGTGGAAGGCTAATGTGGAAAGTGAATCAATTTGAATGTAAGGTATCTCAAGTCACATAGTGGTCAAGAGTATGATAATAGGGAGTTCAAGGAATTTTGTGCATAACATGACATCAATATGACCAGAACAATATTAAATAGGCCTTAATAGAATGGAATTGCTGAGAGAATAAATAAGATTCTTAATGAGTATGTTAGAGTATGACACCATGTAAGACTGCCCAAATCCTTCTAAGCAGGTGTGAGTAATACAACAATTTATTACTCAACAAATGTTCTTTAGTTTCATTGAATTTCAAACTACTGAAAGATATGTGCTGAGGAAAAAACATGAATCTCTCTTAAAAGTTTTGGTCAGCGCTCTCCTATGGGATCCCAAGCTCAGGTGAGACAAACAGAATGCTACATTAGGCAGTCGATAATAAGCATAAAATTTATAGAACATACATATCATAAATGCTTTAAAATAATGTGCTAAAGCTAGAGCATTCCCTAAAAGGTAATGAGTTATATTGCTTAAATATAATGAAAGGTGTGTAAGGGTTGTTGTATTGGCTCCAACATCATTAATGAATAAAGAAGCTAGTCTAAACTATTATGATAAAACTAAGAATTTGAAATATAGGTACCTTGACGGGTAAGTTAATAGAGTTGATAAATATTATGATTAATAGAAAATTAATATTTTGTATCTCCAAAAATGAAATAAGTAGAGGAGGAAGATAAAGAAATTGATAGTTTAGGCTACAAGCTTTAGTAGTTGAATATGAATAGAACTAGGATTCTAGGACATTCAAGAAATGTCTTGATGTATATTTTTTGCAGATGATATTTATATCATTGATAAAAGTAGAGATGAAGCAAAGGCTAAACATGTGTTATAAAGAAATACCTTAAAGTCTTTTCATTTTAGTAGATCTAAAATTAAATTTATCTATGTATAGATTTAGTCATGATAAAAGCACTTTTATTAGAGGAGTTAATTAGTAATCAAGTTATTAAAAAGATTGAGCAGTTTATATACCTCGAATTGATCGTATAGTGATTAGGGGTGGTGTTGAGTCGATTTTGAAAGAGTTGAGATCAACTCGAAATTAAAAATCGTTTCGAGTCGAGTTTGATTCGAGCAGTTTAAATTTTTTTATTTTAAGTCAATTTTTAAGTTAAATCGAGCCTAATTATTAGTCATATTTTTTTTAAAGAAATATCCATCTCTCTATAAAACTGTAGTAAGATCAACGATGATATATGGTGCTGAAATGAGGATGCTAAGGTGGATGTGTGGATATACACAAAAGGATAGAATGAGAAATAAGTATATCCAAAAAAATGTTGGGAGACCAAAGAAGGCATGATAAAAAACTATATGGAGTGAGCTTAGTTATTTAGGCTTAGATAAGAATTTGGTAATTGATAGAGCGCAATGAAAACAAATGATCCATGTAGCCGACCCCACCTAGTGGGATTAAGGCTTGATTGTTGTTGTTGTTGTACCCATTATACATATTAAAAATATTAAAATGTAATATTATAAATTCTTTTTTAAATTTATATGTGTATTTCTAATCTAATTTTTTTATGTAAATGTTATAACATATTTCTATATAGAATTTCTTAATTTTGCTTTCAAAAATTCTAAATATGTATGTTTATGCATATATCGAATTGATTATAGGTTAAATCGAGTTCTTTTCAAGCGAATTAACTTTGAGCTTAAAGAAAATCAAATCAATTTTGAATCGTGCACAATACTAGTGAGTTTCAATTTTCACAATACTCGTGAGAGTTTTAGAAAAGAAAAAGATTTATATTGTTTACATTCAAGTTATTCAGGATATGTATAAAGGGGCTGTTACATGTGTTTGAACGCAAGAAGGTTTGATTAAGAATCCTATTCCAGTTGATTACATGTGTTTGAACGCAAGAAGGTTTGATTAAGAATCCTATTCCAGTTGATTACATCAAAATTCTGCTTTAAGTCTTTATCTCTTTGTATTGATTGTGGAGGTTTTGACTAAACACATTTAAGATGAAGTGCTTTGGCGTATGCTTATTATAAATGATATTCTCCTCGTTCATAAAACTAGAGGTGTTACGGCGAAACTCGAGTTATGGAGAAATATGTTAGAATCTAAGGGCTCATTTGGTTTGAGCTTTATTTTGGCCCAACACAAATTTTAATTATGCAAATCAACTTTATTTTACACCCAACATAAATATAAATATAAATATTAAAATTATTTTTATTTCACATTTTATATAATTTTCAATATTAAACTATTTTTTTTTTTATTAAACCTATAAGATAAATTTTTTTTCTCTTATCTAAAATTCAACTTTCGAACTGAATGAGGCTAAAGATTTTTATTTTAGCAGATCAAAAATTGAATATGTGAGGTGTAATTTTAGTTATGATGGAAGCAGTTGTAGTGAGGAGATGATAATTGATGATTAAATTATCAAGAGGAGCGAACAGTTTAAATATTTTGGATTAATTATACAAAATGACAGTAAAATAGATTGTGATATTATTAACATGATTCAAGTAGGATAGATAAAATGGAGGAGCGTGTCTGACGTATTGTGTGATAGAAAAATTTCATTTAGACTTAAAGGTAGTTAGTTCAGCGTATTATATGATACTAAATATTAGCTTACAAAGTAGAAATACTAAATAAAATGGATGTCACGGAATTGAGGATGCTAAGGTGGATAAGCGGCTACACGCGAAAGGATAAGATGAGAAATGAGTATATCCGCAAGGCGATTGGAGTGACCTCAATTGAAGATAAGCTCAGAGAGAGTTGGTTTAGATGTTTGGATATATTAGTCGTACGCCAATATATGCTTTTGTAGGGAAAGTTGGACTATTGGATCTTTTCCATGTAAAAGAGGAAGAGCAAGACCAAAAAAACATGAACAAAAACTATAATGTGTGATCTTGCATTTTTGGAGTTAAATGAAGGTTTATTATTTGATAGAGTATAATGAAAACAAAAAATTCATATAGCTAACCTCATCTTGTGGGTAAAAGTTTAGTTTGTTATTGTATTGTTATGTATAGATAATATGCTCATTACAATTTCTAGCATGATGGGAATGTGCAGGTTGAAACAGTGGTTGTAGAGAATTGGTTTGAAAGACCTTGGGAAAGCAAACCAGATTTTTGTGATGTAGATCATAAATGGTAAATATGAAGGTACTTTGAAATTATCTCAACTCTAGTATTTTTTGAAGATATTGGACTTTAGAGTCAAGCATGTGAAACCCATAACTCGGTAAGAAATTTCACACTATCCAAGGTGTAGTCTCCAAAGTCTAATGAGGAGTGTGAACACATGGTAAAGGTAAATGACGTGTTAGTAGTCAGTAACCTTATGTATGTTATGGTATGCACAATTTGAGGTACAATCCATTTAGTGGGAGTTGAGAGCATATATAGGGTAGATTGAGACTTGGACTATTGGAAGCTGTTAGTTGGTTGCTCAGGTATCTCAAAGGTATTGCGTAGATGAGTTTATGTTTTAGAAAGACTAAAGTCAGCTTAGAAGGATATTTAGATGCAAGTTTGAAAGATATGGCTTGGACAATTTAAAAAGTACAATAAACTTTATTTTTGCATTATATATATATCAAGGCTTTAAAAATGCATTAAATTGTTAACCACTATGGTTGAGTATACAACTATCTCGTGGTTGGGAAACGAATGATTTAGTGGAACAGTTTTTTTGAAGGTGACTGACAAGGATAAGATCGCACCGATACTTTGTGAAGCTATGAAGCACCGATACTTCGTGAAGCTTAACGTTTCTATATTGTATCCATATCAGATATTGGTACTCTCCGATACTCTACTGATACGTATCCGATATGCCACGTGACGATTAATTTTATTTTTATTTTTTAAAAACCCGATACTTCCCTGATATTTATTCGATACTTTTCGATATTTCTAATTAAAAAAAAAATATTGGAACATTTAGTTTAGTTCACACGATAAAAAAAATTTAATATAAAACACAACTCATGCATAGACTTGAACATTAAAATCTAAAGAGATATACTGAGCTACACAATTGAGATCGCAGAAAGTTTTACGTATGCTAGTGTTTCGACAGGAGAAAAAGATTTGGTATTTGCAAGCAGCTGTGCCATCCACTTTAGCTGATTTTTTTTTCATGAACTTATAGGTATTAGTGATATTTTTGCTTTTTCTATCTTAGTTGATACTATATTTGCTTCTATTGAATGTTGATCATATTTTTTTTTAATTTAATCAAGCTCATATTGAGAAAAGAATAAGATTTTGGTCTTTTTATTTTATTTATTTAGTCATAGACTTGGAGAGATAACATACATCTACTTTGTTGAAATTAGTATATCGGAGTTTATGTCACAACATTTATATTGTTATCAACTGTATCTCGTTTGTATTGAGATAATTGATTTTGGTCAAATTTAAATTAAAATTGAAACTTATCAACTAATATATATTTAATTTCTCATTTCATTTAGGTAATTTGACAGGTTGGGAAACAATTAAATAAATTTTATGACATTACTTTAAATTTATAATTTTTGAAAATTCAATGGTTGTTGAATGATATTTTTATTTTTTCAAGTTGAATTGTCTATAATATTGCATTTAGTGATATCAAAATCGTTTAAAAAAAATATAGTTAATTTAAAGAAAATTTTAAAGATATTTTTTAAATTTATAATAACAAAATGTATAAATCATTCTTATATATCATAACTTAAATATGAGAATATGACGTAACATGTATAATAGTCGTATTCTGATGTTTTCATATCTTATTTTTAAAAATTTATCGTATCGTATTTTGTATAATATCTGTATCGTTGTATCATATTTGTGCTTCATAGGCAAAGTGCTATTTGCTTGTCTTGTAATACAATATTTTGTTGAGGATTAAGTATATATAGCCCAAGTATTAGGATATCAAGAATTTGATTGATGATGGAACGTTGACATTGGTGAAAAGTTTGTTTCTGTGAGGCTAGTGAATATGTTTATTGGGGTGATTATGACCGAGAAAAGAAAGCTATGCAATACCTCTATTGCTCGTCACGTCAAGTGATACGAAGTTAGCCACAAGAATGAGAACAGCACATTTTCAAAGATGAGCCTCCAAGTGTGGTTGAACAATATTGCATTCCTATTTTTTGGTAAGGTCATTAAGTGCCTGGTGAATCTTTTGGCTAAAGTTTGTTGCAGTTTTTGTTTAAATTTAGAATTAGCCTAGATCTTTCTGTATCAAGATTGTATGAGGTTTGTCCTCAAAATGATTGTATGAGGTTTTGAGATCTCTTGTATCTCTTTTTGGTAGTTCTTGAAAATAATGAAGTTCTTCTAGTGTGATTGTGGTTTTCCCTAGTGTGTTGTTTGCTCTTTCTTGTTTTCTTATCCAATTACATTGGTGTTTCATTGTGCTACGATTTTTGATATGTTTTTCCACTGCATTGTATGGAATCATTCCTGCGCCGTGTTGTCGTCAATCAAGTTCAATTGACAGCACCATGAGAGAATGCTTGGAGTATTTGATGGAAGATTCCATACATTTTCTTGTTTGTTGTTGACTGCTACTCATATGCAAGATAATCCCTGCCACAATTTCTTAAAAAAATTATTTATTGCTTATTTGATCCTTTTTTTATTGCTTATTTGATGCTATATGTTTATGTTGTTTTGCATTTTCACCATCGTTGAAATAAACTTTTGTATCTTACTTTCATATACATTGCATTCCAAGTTTTGTTAATACAGAAATGTTTAGAGCTATTATGTATAGAGGGATATATGTAAATTATGACTTTTATCTTTTTATTGTAGTTTTTGCACGTGGTGGCACTTTTAAACTGTTCAGTTTATACCAAATCCCTGTGTTTGCCCAGTACTCGCCACTCCATTAGAATTGTGTATTGTTTTCTTCTTTTCTTCCTTCTTGTCAGATACTTGGATGATATTACAACACACTAGTATGTCTTCCAACAGCTGCTTTTTTATATCAAAAAAAAAAAAAACTGCTTTTTGGTTTTGTGGGCATTGTTGGCATTGCATCAAATGGAAGAGACATAAGTTTATTCTTTCTTCTTTTTTTTAACATTTGTGTTCATGCTGGAGAGGAAGCTTTGTATATGTTCTTCCGTAGTGCATACACCATTTCTTGTAAGAAATGACCTTGGGCAGCTTTAGCTAAAGTTCTGCCATTTAAGAAAACTGGCCCAAGGATGATTTATTTAAGGGCGTTTTGGTTCAATATTATCCAGATGTTCATGTTATCTAGATATCTATATTATCACTAATTGTTTGTTCAATATCGTTATATTAAAAGATAATAATAGAAAGTTAATTCAGCCTCACCTCACTCTGTTATAATGAGGATCTAAAAATGTCACTCAATTTTGGGTGACTTTTAAATATTAATTTAAAGTAGCAATTTTGTAATTTTTTATAATACTATCTAAACATGTCATCTAACTAAACAATCAATTTCTCTAAATAACATAACATAACATCACAATAACATTGAACCAAACATTACTTGTGTTTGAAGTATTTAAATTTTCTGCACGTGCCTATACACTTCTAACTTTTCTATGAACTTTTCTTGATCAACGACAGTATATAATGCACTCGGTTTTAAGATATGACTTTCAATGCATGGATCAGACCTACGTTGTGGGTACTTCTCACTTTTGTCTTGCTAGATGTTGAGGTTCGACAGGTGATGTGTGTGTATTACACCAAATGGTCTTTCAAATCATGTTATTAACATGTAGAATGTTGAATACAGCCTAGACATGGAGTAGTTAAGTCTTTTTAGTTAAAAGAAAGTTCATGATAGAATGGAATAAATTTTGAGATTTGAGAGCTATAACAAAGAATGAGAATGGCTAGTAAGTTTCGTAAGAGGATGCAAAATTATTGAAGAAGTATTCTGCTAAGAGTATTTTAATAATCCAGGGATACTCAAAAATGGTTGCAATCACAACGAGGTTAAGGTCACAGATCTTGCATAGTTTTGACTTCTGAAAGATTAATGTTGGAAGCTATTTCTGTATCAATGTTCATTCAATGAAATAGTGTAAGAGATGAAAAAATGTTCGAATAGTGCAAAAACTTGTTTGAATGGATGAAGTGGTGAAGCATTTGATATGCTAGTATTAAGGGTGTTAATATGGATCGAAAATTAAAAATCGATCAAAAGTTGAATCAATTTTAGATCGAATCGAAATCGAGTCTATCTAACGAGTCGACTAACAAGCCAAAAGTTCGGCTTGGTAATAATTTTGAGCTGGGATAGGCTCGACTCGATCCAGCTCGAAATCGGCTCGAATTAAAATACATATTATATATATAATACATATATATTAAATATTATATATATATGTTATATAATATATATTATAAACCAAGCCGATCTTGAGCCAGATCAAGTTGAGCTACCCGGCTCGAGAAATTGAGATTTTATTATTTCAAGCCACTCAAAAATGATTTGAAATCGGCTCGAAGTCGATTGAAATCGGCTTGAGCCGGCTCGAAGTCGAACTCAGTCAACTTCGAGCTGATTTCGAGTTGATCGAAATGTGATTTCAAGCCGGTATTGGCTCGACTCAAAATCGGATCGATAACAGCCCTAGCTAGTATGAGTGATCACAGAGTTGTTTAATTATAGTAGGATTACACAAAAGATCAGTTTGAAATCTTTGTTCATTATCTTTGTTATGGATGAGCCCTTGTAAGATATTAGAATGAGTTACTTATGTGCTGCTATTTCTCCATGGAATAAGTTTTTTTGAGCTTTAACTATTTTTTATATAAAACAAAAAATCAATTTTGTAGCAACCTAGAAGAACATTTGATTTTCAAGTGAGTATAAGATTTTTCTAGTTTTGCATTCAAACAGGGTGCATCACGACTAAGGAATTGGGTACTGTGATGCGTTCACTGGGTCAGAACCCGACGGAAGCAGAGCTGCAGGACATGATCAGTGAGGTGGATGCAGACGGCAATGGGACCATCGATTTCCCGGAGTTCCTCAACCTCATGGCTCGCAAAATGAAGGACACCGACTCAGAGGAGGAGCTCAAGGAGGCGTTCCGCGTCTTCGACAAGGACCAAAATGGGTTCATCTCTGCCGCCAAGTTGCGTCACGTCATGACCAACCTGGGCGAGAAGCTCACAGATGAGGAGGTCGATGAGATGATTCGTGAGGCCGATGTTGATGGCGATGGCCAGATAAACCATGATGAGTTCGTCAGGATCATGATGGCCAAGTGAGGAAAAGAAATAGTAGCTGTAGCTGTGGCGGAGGCACAGAAGGAACGCCGTAGGGAAAAAGGTGATGTTCTCTAGTTCAATCTCTCCAGCTGATTTAATTACCAAGTATTTCTGGTTTTTGATTCATTTCCATGGAGAATTAATGAATTCCATGTTGTTATAAACCTGAACTCTATGCTTTCTGTGTCTCTTTTGTTACTGTTTCTGAACTAAACCATGCAATTTTAACTCAAATCTTTCTCTTTTGTATAAACTGCTTATTAGTTTCTGAGCTTGCAGGTGCATTTCATTTAGTGCAGGTTTTTTTTTTTTTTTAAAAAAAAATTGCATTATGGTCTTTGAGTTATTTCATATAGTTTTCTGCCATTCATTTGACGTTTGTTTTGCACAAATTCATCCATCCTCTTTGTATTTGCGTAGTTTTTTGAATTTTACAAAAAAAATTGCCTTATTGTTTGTTTTCATAAATATAAATAATTTTTTACATATGTATTTCAAATAGTTCAATATTTATATGGTATGTTTCTTATGTATGCATGTTTGTTTTTAGGGGGATTTACATACAGAACATTGAATTCATCACAAATTACGCATTTCATCATCGTTTAGTAAATATTACGCATATCACATTCTGCTTATAATAGAAATGTTACAATAGAAATGTAAAATCCATAAGCAGAGTGTGATATACGTAATATTTACTAAACGATAGTGAAATGCGTAATTTGTGATGAATTCAATGTTCTGTATGTAAATTTCCCTTATTTTTTATTCTTTTTTGGATTTTAAATGTATGCATATTTGTATTTAGGGACATTTATGTACAGGCTCCTAAAAAATTACATAAAATTATGTATTTTATTAATATTTTAAAATATTAATACACAACATATAGAATTATTTAAATATTATGTGTTTTACATATAAAATTTAATCTCAAGAATAATTTTATATTTTATTATAGACCGTTACGAAATAGTTTGGGATCGATAATTCAGACATAAAATCATTATTGAAGCATGTAAACTTGAAATGCTTACCAAAGGATGCCTTGATATCACTTTTGAATGTCATCCCTCCACTATGTAATGATTCTACCTAATTCTTGGACTCGATCGATGTTTTCGGAGATCTTTTATCAAACTTTAGGTTTTGAGTTTTTATTTTGATGAAGTTTTCGTCGAAGCTTTCTCGGATGCAATTATTTGACTGTCATGTTAATTTTTAGATAATTAAATTTTATGTCAACCATACACTTTCTCATATTGAGTTATTAAAAGTCGAAATTAAAGTTGAAATTGAATTATATTTAGTTTTGGAGAAAAGATTTTAATCCCATGCAAATAAAGCCTTTTAATATCTCGAGTCTAACAGAAGTTTCAAAAAGTAACAAATGAAGAAGTGTTACGTGGTTCTTCAAAGATTATGTGACTATTCGTAGATCCTTGTTTTCACATGACTTTTGAAAGTTTTCAAGATTAGTGGATCGTGCTCGTATAATTGAGAGAGATCAAGTAACTAATTAGCTTCACCAAGATAGAAGCAAGAAAAAGTATAAAAATTTACTCATCTCATTATTATTATTTTATTTATAGATTAACATTGAATAGAAAAAGATAAACTCTGAAAAGCTTGTTTATTTATATTATATATTTTGATCATATATTTTTGTAGACAAATAACTTTGTAATTATATTATATATATTTATTTTTGTGTGAGTTTGTTTGTGGAATTAATATATTTTTGTTCCTGTGATAATATATATATAGTTGCTAAAATTTTATATATTTGCTATTTGTTCCCATTGCTTTCATTTTGTTGTGATGCTGTTGAAATTTTTTATAAATTTGTTATGCTAAAACGGTGACACAAAGAGATTAGAACCCTTCTTCAATCTCTACGGAGCAAATAAAACTTCAAGATCAAGAAGGCCTCCCGAGGAATAAGAGGATGACCTCGAGAAATTATCCGATGAGCTTAAACTCTACATTCTGTTCATGAGAGATTAGAAGGCCTTCTGAGGAATAAGAGGGAAATCTCGAGAAATTGTCTGGATGAGAGATTAGAAGAAATGTTGCACGCGAAAAAGTCTTGTGAGGTAGTTTGAATATGGGTGGGTGCATCAAAAAGAGTGAATAGATGTTAATTATTAAATTAGTAAATTTAATAAATCATGATTATTAATTTTAGGGTAAATTGCATCTCGTCTCCAGAGATTGTGAAGGCATTTTAAATTGGTTCTAACTTTTAAAAAAAAATAGATTTTGGTCCTTAAAATTATGAATACATTGCAGTTTTGGTCGCCCTTTCACAATCTTACCTTTTTAGTTGGTCTTTTTCTAATAAAAAATATAAAATTTATTGTTTTTACTAGTTTAATTAACTTAGATATTATAAATAATCATTATCCTTGTGTCATCGCCATTTTTTAAAAATTTAATAAAAATTTTAAAATTTAAATTCTTCATTTTTTATTTTTTTATTTCTCAAATTTAAAACTAAAAAATATAAAAAAAAAATTTAAAATTATATAATAAAAAATAAAAAAAGTTAATAATTTAAAATAGGGGTAATTTCATTTAGGGCCCTGAGGTTTCTCTAATTTATCATGAAGGTCTAAAAACGTCAAAACATGTTGTTCAGATTCACAATAATTACTATATAGTTCACTAAGGCCCTAGTTATTTTTAAAAAACTTCCAATCATGTTCAACATAACCTGTTTAAAATATCGTTATTTCATAAAAAATATAATTAAATATTTTTTCAATTACGATTTTACCCCTCGCGCAGTGCGTCCGCGCATGAGTCGGTTGCGTGCGGCATGGAGCGTTGGCGGCCGGCGCCGCTGGCGTCCGAGCACAGGCGGTCGCGCGGCCGCCGGCTTCGCGTGCTGCACATGTAGTGCGCCGCCGCGTGTGCAGGCGCCCTCGCGCGGTCGCCACAGCTCACAGGCGCCCTCGAGCTATCGCCGCAGCGCGCGGCCACGAGCCGTCACCGCAGCGTGCGGCCCCGAGCGCTGTCGCTGCAGCGCGGAGGGCTCTGCGAGCAAGCGCTGGCGCCCTGCGCACAGGCGTCTGCTCGCGGGTCGCCGACGACCGGTGCAGGCGGCGGTCTTAATGACATATTTTGAAAATTAATAAATTAAAGGTATTTTTGTTATTTTTACAATACATAACAGATTCTGTCACGGAGGGATTACATTGTCTCGTATAATATTTTTTTTAGACTTGAATGACATTTTGATATTTGTGAATTTTTGTGTCTAAGTAATAGGCCTAAATGAAATTACCTCTTAAAAATAATTAATTTTATGTTATAATAATAAACAATTAATATTTATATTTTAATTTTGATCAAATAATATTATTTTTATAACTTTAAAGACCAAATGCAATTTACCTTTAATTTTATTTTATCAGAATTTTAAGATAATAAAGCATATTTGTTAACCACTCAAAAAAAAATTTTTTTTTTGAAACACATCATTTTATGAGCTGCTAAAAACAAAAACCTATAATAATAAAAATTTCCTATTGAATTGCTTGCATAAGCCCACGCATTAGAAGATAAAAACTCTCATTAATTTATGCCATCCCATTTTATTTGTTGTCATTTATGTAATTTCTTATTGGTCATGAGATAGACTCGATTCCGAGTCGAATTCAAGTTAGTTGGCTTATTGATATAAAAAAATTGACCAACTAAAATCAAGTGGATATAAATTAATATCAGATCGAAATAATAATGAAGACTGTAATTTTTTACATAAAAACTCATATGGCCCTGTTTGGCGCGAGGACTAAAACAGGATTAAAACAGGACCAAAATGGTACTAATTTAAAAAACAACAATAATAATAATATATAAATATTTTAAATTATTTTACACAAATTTAAATATAAAAAATATTATTTTACTTTATATACTCAACAATTTAAAATAAAAATATCAACTTTATTTCACATTCTACATTAAATTATCGTCGTGAAGAGAAGCCAAGACGACAAGCTCAACAGTTTAAATCCGTTATATTGAAATGATAATACAAAAATGTGTGGAGTATAATACGGTGGAGGTAGAATGAAGATTTTACGATTGATATGAAAAATTAAAAATTTAATTGCGGCTCCTGATTAACAACTGTTTTTTTTTTTTAAATGAACTAATTAACAATTTTTACTCTTCTAATAATAGATAAAAAGTGGTTAGTTATTAGTTGATAACAACCCTTATGTCATCTGTTATCTTCGAGTGGAATCGCTACGAGTAAAATTGGCCACTTTTTTTATGTACATGTATAAGAACTAGATTTAATTATTGAATTTATGATCAAAATTCTTTAATTTAAATTCAAGTATTTTAAGTTTTAGTAAAATTTAGTTTAAGTTGATTAAAATTAATTAAATTTCAAGAAGTCTGTTAAGTTTAATCGAAATTAATGTTTATTTTTTTTAATTTAAATGTTAATTTTGCATATATATATATATGTGTGTGTAACTGTAATTTTTTAAATATTATTTTTTATAATCTATTCATATATATATAATATTAAATATACATATGTATTAAAAATCAAAATATATATATTATAATATAAATATTATGTTTGGAATTAATTTTATTTTAAAAAATAAATCTTGCGTGATAAAATTGGATCAAATTTGATTTCGTTTTAAGACAATTTAACCGTTAATTAAATTTATAAAATATGAACTATTATAAAATATTTCATGATTTAAACATCACTGCTTTGGCATAAAAATTCGAAAATGAAATATAAATTAAATTGTAATAACATTTTTTTTTTAAAAATTTGGATAATCACTTAAATTTTAATTTTGTGCAGTTTTCCAAATTCGGAAATATAAAATATTCTTGACGTCAATTCAATAAATAATAAATTATTTGAAGAAATTATAAACACCTTCCACATAACCAATTGTCGAATCTCAATAGTTTCTAATCAATTTCGGTAAAAATTGATTAAAAAATACTACCGAGTTTCAGTTTCAGCCAAAGCTCAGCGATTTCATCAATTTCGGTCGAGCTTCGGACGAAACTACTGAAACTGATCCCTCTTAAAAAAATAATATTCAATAATTATTATTAATTAATTTAAATTTAAATTTAAATAATTTATAAAAAAATTAAAATTGTCGATACTAAAAGTATCAAAATCGATGCTTTCATCGACTAAAATTAAATTTTAAAACTTTGATATATATATATATAAGCACTTTGCCTCTCACCATTTTAACACCAGCTTCCACTTGATTCGTCCTCGAATCACATCTTACTGCATCACTCATCCCAGTGCTACTCTAGCCTAGGCATGTTTAACTATGAAGTTTTCTATCATTAGCTTCATGGTTTTATCTTAAAAGGCGCCTCTATTAATTCAGATCACTTTATTTACTTATACAACTTAGAATCTTCCTCTCTTTTTACCATTTTTATAAGTTAGAAGCCAGCCAGGAGCAACACTTTGTCTCAGTGATTCTATTTTTTGAGGATATCATCCGACGATCACTCTCTACCCTCTTCAGCTATGGGAGTCACATATATTTATATATTTATATTGATTGATGATGAAAATAATGTTCAAAGTTTCTGATAATCATCATAAATATTTAATTTATGGAGGATTTAGTTCAAATGAGATGCCCAAAACTTAAACCTGGTGCTGAGTCGATCAAATAGAGAGCAAATATATATATTTTTTTAAAAGGAAAAAGATCTTCAAATCATAATTCAGTGTATAATAATATTTAGATACATATATTTAAAATTTTAATATTTTTATAATTGTTTATTATTAAATTTTTAAAAAATTATTATAATTGCACGTTTCTCTCTCCACAGTTAATGTATAAAGAGAGGGAATAGTACAATTAAAATTTTAAAAAATTTAATAATAAATTTTTTTAAAATTTCGGATATTAAAATTTTAATACGTAAAAATTTTGATATTAAAATTTAAAAATATGAAATTAAATGTTATTATACTTTATACTCTAAACTTAACCTCTGTTTGGTAATAAAAAAAATTGGTTGAAATTTTTAATTATTTTTAAAAAATATGTATAATGTGAAATAAAGTAAGTTGGTTATATTAAAAACTATGTAAGATGTGAAATAAAGTTGATTGATTTATTGATAATTATGTTGAATGTGAAATAAAGTGATTTGAAATTTGTGTGAGATGAAATATATAATAATTTTTAAAATATTTTTAAAATAAATTTAAAATTTTAATTATAATTAATTTTAGTTATATTTTTTAGTTCATTGCCAAATAGATTTTAAGTGTGATTTTTTCTTTTTTATATTACCGATTTCAATTTCTGACCAAGTTTGATCGACAAACCGATAAAATTGTATAATCAGAATAGAATAAATATTTTTTATCAAAAAAAAAATAGAATAAATATTTTTTATCAAAAAAAAGAATAGAATAAATATTTTTAAAAAAAAAAATCGAATAAACAATTAGAAGTAATCATAAAACGACCGTTGACCAAAGGAAAGGCTTATGATTCCATGAACCCGAGTCAATTGTTCCCGAGGTCTGTTATTCATGTAGCGCAAATTACTGATATGTCCTCACCATTCATTTATAATTACATTTTAATTTAAAATTTTTCCTTTTTATTCATAGAATTTATAATAAGAACCTAAAAATAAAGAAAAATAAAAACTTAATAAGTATTTACGGTTTTATATAAAAATTTAAATAAAAAAAAGTTTTAAAAATATGAATTAAAATAAATTATAATGACCTATCAGTAATTTGCCTTCATTTTTTTTTTTTTTGACAAAAAACTCAAAAGCGTAGTTTAATGGAAAAGGTGGAGGGAGAGACAAAGGGAGGAAGTCTCGGCGCCGCCAGTGCAAGCTCGGAGAAGAGCAGCTGCGAGTCTAGGGTTTCAGGCGGGTGTGGAATTTGCTGTCTGAAAGTCCATCTTTTCCTGCCGTTCGGAGAGGGAGGAGCTCCACCTCCGGCTGCTTCCGCGGTATGCCTTCTCCCCCATTGCTTTGATCCGTGGTCTCCGAGGATTTACTTCTACTGCGACGATACTTTTGTTGCAGCCTCTTTCTCACCGAATCGTTCGAGGGCTTTTCCTTTTATTGAAAGTATGCCCAGGGGGTTTACTTCTGCTGCTGCCTGTCTCTCCGGGAGCGTGCTCTCGAGTTGCGGGATTTTTAGACCTAACAAGGTGCTTTCTCTGATGGGATCGTTTTGGTTTTGTTGAGTGCTTCAGGTCCTGGATTGTGGCGGGCAGCTCCGTTGTGTGGTGGTGATGATGATGGTGTTGGATGCGGAGTAGGAACGAAGTGGTGGGAGCGGAAAATCTTAATGAGACGGTTGCCAGGATGCCGAGCTTCACTCCTTCAGTGGCTGCAACCCAAGCAGGGTAAATGACACCTTTCTTGTTTATTGTATGAGAAAAAATATCTTTTTTTTTGTTTTTTTTGTTTTTGTTTAAATAATCACCTCCAAGGCTCATTGTTTTTCAGCATTTGGCAAGAGGAAAGGGAATCATTAGATGGCATCTCCATTTAATTGTTTAGTACTTCCTATATTGTCAAAAATAGTGATATGGGAAAATTTTCCATTCATAGATTGTAAATGTTTTGAAAACATTCAAAGACAGTGATCCTGGGGAATGGTTTACGTAGTATCTTACAAGCATCAATTGAATATTATGTACGAGAGTTGAGATCAATTTTTAATAAGAAAATTAAGTATGATGGAAAACATATGATACACTCCTATTTATAATATAGGAGGTGAGTATAATATGAAAGTTGTAAAATAAGAAACAAGATAAAATCCTCTTTTATGTATATAGAAAGTTGCAATAAGGCAATATCATATTAGAATGAATATTGTAAATATTTGAGAAGATTCTTGAGATTTCCAGAATATTCTTCAACACTCTCAAGTTGGACCATAAATATCATTCAGATTCAACTTGCAAGTTTGAGTTAAGAGAATAATTTAATCAAAGCCATGTAGAGGTGTGTTAGTTGAGGCGGTTGAGACTGAGCACTACAATGTAGGAGCCTTTGTAGGCACAATGAATAAACAGAACAGAGACGACATAGAAAAACAGAATTGTGTGAGAGTAGCAGCAGTTGTGAGAGAAGAGCAATGCGAAGACAATGCCACATGAGAGAGGGATGCCATGTGAGAGAGGTCCGATTTTGAAGGATGGAGGTGGCTCTAGCAGGGATGCATGTAGAGCGGTTGAGATGCCGTGAGAGTTGTGCACATAGAAGAGCAACAGAGATGGATTGAGGAGAGTTGCATGCATGTGGTCGCACAAGGAGACGACACGAGGTGAGCTATGTGAGATGGTGCGAGGAGAGCTTTGTGATTTGGTTGCATGCAAGAAATGACTATGCGAGGAGACGATATGAGAATAATACCCTACGTGAGCCACGAGAGAGATGAGGCGTGCGAGGGAGAGCAACTGCGAGAGAGGCAATTGTTGGTATAATGGAAGCAAAGAAGTGTTGATTCTTTAATCGGTTAGTTTTGACCAATGGGTTCTTTTTGACGTTGATAGGTCAAAGTTCATGTTCACTGAGAAAAGGACATAGATATGGAGGGAGGGAGAGGTGGCATTGGTTGTAATGTGACATGGAAGAAAACCTGCTCTGGTACTACACTGAAAGAAATTCGACTAATAGAATTATTTGATCACTCAATAATAAGAATACCCTTCTATTTATAATATAAGAGGTGAGTATAATATGTAAACTTGTAAAGTAGGAATAAAGATACAATCCTTCTTTATATTTATAGGAGGTTACAATAAGACAATAAGGCAATATAATATTAGAACAAATATTTCAAATATTTGGGAAGATTCTTAAGATTTTCAAATTATTTTTTAACAATGAGATTTTCTTTTAATTTTTGCTGGCACTCTCTTTGAAGTTAGTTTAAAATTTGATAAGCATGTTCTATACTAATGCTTTGTTCAGCTTAGTAGTATGTGCCTAGTGTTGATATATTCCTCAATGTGGTTATTATTGTTATTATTTTAGTATAACTATTGAACTGATGCTTTTGTTTTATTTGTTTCAATGTTGACTCTCTCAGTGGCGTTGAAGGAAATAGTATGCATACATCACGAATATCTGAATTTGGGGCATTCGGTCAGTCCAGTGGGTTTCTCATAAACAACAGTGTTGACATCACCTCAAGTATGTGAATTGCTGGCTAAATTAACATGTATCTCCTACTCTGGACTTGTTAAATAACATGGGTATTCTTGTTTTAATTTTGAAGTTGTATCTTGACATGATTATAACTCGTGGACGAATCAGTTTAAGCTGCTTCATTAAGAATGAATACTTTATGTATGTTGAGCTTCATTGTATTAAAAGGTATAATATATATTACATGTAATTATTAAATATGTATATGTGTATATATATATATATATATATATATATATGTATGTATGTATACATCTTACTTCTTGTGTCTCGAGATGTAGATGTATACTACTTGTTATGTGTTTTATTCCACAAAATGGGATAAAAACATCTCTCTAATATTCTGATTTTGTTTTGGAAAAATGGGCCTATAAGTAACGGTTAATTGATCTAGGTAATGAACTTCTGCATCTAATTGTTATTTTTTTATTGTCCTCACATTCCAACATTCTAGTGTTCAGGTTTCTACTCCTAGAACATAATTCTAGGTTTAAATTATTTATGACCGACCCTTTATTTCACGCAGGAACCAGTGGGCAAGCTACTGCTTCTGATTCTCTTCGGTTTGGTGCTTTTGGCATTGTAACTTCATTCTCTCATACCTTCATTGCTGTTATTGATCAGTTATGTTCTTTGTTGTCTTGTTAATTAATAACAATGTTCTGAGCTTCATTTTTGAATGACAGAATCCAGCGCCTGCTAATATTTCTCCAGCAGCTAGAGTTGGATCTGTGACTTTTGCCCTTGAGAAGGGCCAGCAACCAAATCTGATACCATTTAATAGTGGACATTTGGAGAACTGGGGAGAGTCTAATATGGCTGACAACAGTTCTAGGACTGATACTTCCACAGATTTGGATACCGATGACAGGAATCAAAGGGTGATATTCTGTTCTTCTATCATCACTTATAGTTTGAATTTTTGGAATTGTAATTTGTTATGTGGGTTTGCAGTTGGGTTGTTTCATGCTTAATTCCATCTAGGTCCTTGCGATCCTCTTGATGCATGCTTTATGCTTGATTTTTTAGACTTGAGTGTTCACTATTTCCAATGCACAGTTTAATAAAGGGCAAGCTATCACTGTGGCAGCAGCTTCTGATTCCAGCGACAGGTCTAAAGAAAAAGCAGGGGATCAGAAAGTAAAGTACTTTCCTATGAAGCATTCAATATATTTGGTTCTAGAAATAATCATTTTTTTTAATGCTTTCAACAGACTCTAAGGCGGCTTGCTCAGAATCGTGAAGCTGCCAGAAAGAGCAGGCTAAGGAAAAAGGTAAAGGAAGTTGCCGCGATAATAGTTTTCTTGTTTCTCAGTTTAGTACAGCAACAGTTTAGTACAATGGCTATGCGCTTGGTTTTGTAATATTGAGGTGCTATTTGGTTGGCAGAAATGGTTTTAATTGTGCAGCCATATTAGTAAAAACAAAAAGTTTAGTTAGGTTTTGCTTTTGTGAATTTACAACACATCATTGTTATTACTGCCATTGTGAGGTAAAAGATGTTTGTTTTTCTTTTTTTTGGTAATTTTGCATTCCACATGAATCAAAAATCATTATAATTTATAAGGGAAAGGTACCACCAAATAATCATGCCAAAATTTGAAATGATGTTGAAGTTATATTGTGCTTCATGCCGCTTGGACAATGGTTGATATTTTGGTGTCAACATAAATTAAGGATGAAGCTCGGTTTAGCTTCCCTTTTTGGGTTGACTTAGGGGTCATACCAAATGGCCTTACAATCACTTATTTTCAGCGTATAATCTCTTCCATTTATAGGCTCAATTTAGTCTCAAAACCACCCATAGATTCTTAATTTGGCTTAGAAGTTATGGCTTACTTCAGGTAGATGTCAAATGAAAGTTAATACATAGCAGGTAGTACTTCAGAGTCACACGGTGAGGATGAATCTGTAAACCTTTGCACAACAATGTGATGCCTATTTTGATAAGGCGACAGGAATATGAAATCTCAGATGAAGTAATTTGTTAATCACTTAAATATTTTTCTTTCGGTAGCTGCTATTATATCTGAAGTTTTAGCATATTCTTTGAAAAAAAACATGTTTGGTTAGTGGCTTAACCTTTTACATGCCATCACTTCCTGTTCTTTAAGTTGTGCTAGTTTTCCGACCATGCGATGGGTATTGAAGTGTTGAAAAGATAGATGCACTTAATAGTTGAAAAATTAAATTTTTGTGGTCCCACTAAGCTTTAAAAATGGGGCTCTTCTCTATTGTTTTTGTAGAATATAAAATTATTCTTAGGATATAATTTGCAAATGTAATTTTTTAGGTCAATTTGTAACTAAACATTTAATAGGGTATCAACACTATTAAAGGTCTTAAGTTCAAACCCTGTTGACCTCCAATTATCTATAGCATAAAGTTTAGAAAAAATTACATATGCTGAACTCCATGGGACCATGCAGTAAAGCAAATAAGTTTGAACATGAGAGGGCGTGTTAGAATATAAAATCTTTTGTAAGCCATGACTTCAAGCTTTAGCTTTAGGTAAGTTGGTAACCATCGATTTAACAATTTTCATTTACATATGGATGATAACTTGTATTTTTTTTCCTGTCCAAATATAGTTTCAGAAATATTTTTGTTTTTCAGATGACACTATTCTATTAATCTGTTTGTTTACCAGGCTTACGTTCAACAATTAGAAAATAGTAGATTGAAGCTTACACAGCTCGAGCAAGAGCTCCAGAGGGCACGCCAACAGGTATGGTGCTATTTTATCTCCAACTTTATATAACATTTTTAACGAAGGGGACAAAATACATTGAAGTTGTGAATTTTTGAAACATTATGTAGGGAATTTTTATTTCAGGTTCGGGAGATCAGTCACATTCTATAGGTGGAAATGGTTAGTCTTCATGCCCTCTTATATTTATCAATGCATTATTCAATCCTTAGTCTTAGTTGGTTGGAGGAAAAAAAAAGAAAGTTTTGAAACATTTTGTGGTTTTTTTTGGAAAATATGTATGATGTGAAATAAAGTGAGTTATATTAAATATTGTATTAGATGTGAAATGAAGTTAATTAATTTATTGAAAATTATGTTGGATGCAATATAAAGTGATTTTTAATGTTAGAGTTTGTGTAGAATGGAATATAAAATAATCTTTTTTAAATGAAACAAAGTTTTTAGCTATGACTAGAAGCACTTATATGACAATTGAGAATCAAGTTATTAGGAAGAGAAGATAATTTAGATATTTTGGATCAATTATACAGAATAACAGTGAAATAGATGGTGATGTTATTAGTATGATTTAAATAAGATGAATAAAGTAAAGAAATGTATTGAAAAATTTCACTCAAATTTAAAAGGTAAATTCTATAGAGCAGCTGTAAAATCAATTATGTCATATAATGAATGTTGGCTTACGAAGTAAAAATATATAAATAAAATAAGTGTCACAAAAATAAGGATGCTGAAGTCAATGATTGGATATGCGCGAAAAGATTAGATGAAAAGCAAGCATATTCATGAGAATATTGGAGTAATCTTAATTGAAGATAAGTTCAGAGATAGTTAACTTAGATATTTTGGACATATAAATCATAGGCCAATAGAAGTTCTAATAAAGAAAATTAGATTATTAAATTTTGATTATGTAAAAAGAGAAATAGAAAGGCAAAAAAAAAAACATGATAAGAAAATATAGAAAATGATTTTATATACTTGAAGCTAAACGAGAAATTGTTAGTTGATAGAGTGTAATGAAAATCAATAATTCAAGTAGTCGACCTCACCTAGTGGGATAAATGTTTGGTGGTGATAGTTGTTAACATTGCACCATCCATCATTGGTCTGTTGGGTGGAAAGCTTCAATGGTATAGAAACTTGATAAAAGGAATAAGGTAAAAATGATTTAGAAAATTTAGGTAAAGTGGAAGAGGGTTGAAATAGAGGCCAAGAACTTAATATTTCCTTCTATCTTTCAAAATGTCATATTACAAGTATATTATAGATTATTAGCAAGTTTCTAGACTTGAAATCTCACTATTGTCCATATTTTTCAAGTTTACAAAGCAAAAGGAGTACCCATACCACAATTACCAAGTCTAGTAACATTTAAGATGCTACATTGACCATGACAACAAACTCTGACCTCATGTAAACTATTATAATACATGACTTTAATTAAGTTCAACGTTTTCCGACAGAACACTTTTGTCTCATAAGTTTGCTTTAAGGAGGCGTTTGGTTCAATGTTATCTTGATGTTATGTTATGTTATCTAGAGAAAATTATTGTTTGGTTTAATGACATTTATAAATAATCTTCTATTAGATTATAAAATTATTAGTCAAAAGATGATATCTAGATGTCATGACATCCAAATTACATAACATAACACTAAGATAACAATGAACCAAACGTCCCCCAAATATGCGTTTGTTTATGGCAAAAGTTGTCAAACATTTTTGGAGAATATAGTGCTTTCCTTGTAACTCTTAGGAGGCATGGTTGCTGAAGATGAATAATTGATGCGGATAAAGTGCTTTGATATCAAACTGATGCGGGATAATGCTATGATGCTAAATTGATGCAGGATGAAAATGAAAGAGGGTTGCTAGGGTTGAAAGAGAAAAGAGACGAGAGATTCAGAGATCAAAGGATAATTAGAGTTTCAGGGATTCTCACTTAAGGCTCACTATCTCCCCTTATGGGATATTGATCTCTTCTAGAATCTATAGGCTAGCTCATTCCAAGGTTAATTACACAAAACAAAGCTAATGCAACCCTAAAAATGAAGATAAGCATGTCCAGCCAATCAAACCCATAATTTAAAAATAAAATAAATAAATAAGAATATTTGACTCATTCAAATTCTAACAAATTCTCTAAATAATGAAATAAAATAAAGTAGAAATAATCTGTATCAATCTTTAGCCATTCGTAACATCTTGGATCATGATCTGATCTGAACTGTCTATTATCTTGATGTCCCCATGACTAATGCGTTATGCTAATTAGGCTCATTAAAAAATTATTTTCTTTGTTTAATGTTTGCTTTTATTGTACTTTTTGATTTCAGTACAAGCAAAAGGAGTGTTTTTCTTCGTAGACACTATATTGCGTAATCTAAATAGTTTCTTCAAATGTTTTATAAGCAAGTGAAAGTTCCTCAATCAGTGTTTCTAGATGTAAATAGAGTAAATTGTTTCTAAAAGTAGTAAACAGAAACTCAAGGCCAAGCATGTTTTGACATGTAAATTGGAAAATCAACTATAGCAAAGTTGTGTGGCCTCAAGTTTTCCAAATTAGCTGTCATACCATATTGGATTGTTATGTATGGCTAATTATCTATGATTCTCAAGAGGGTTGTCCCAATAATACTGCTAAGTGCTGTCATGATGTTTACTGTTTGTCTATCTGGTGTTCGAGGCTATAGATTTATTGATTTGCGGTGATTAAGAGTGAGGATAGTTGTGTGTTGCTTATAATTCATTTACACGAACATAAAAACATCAAGACATAGGGCGGACAATGAAGCAATTTTGATAATGTTTGGAAATTGCTGACAAATGATAGTAAGCGGGTGAAGCTTAACGTTTTACTGCAAATGGCCGTTCACAGAAGCTATTGCTTATAACATTTTAAATGTTTATTGTCTGCGGATGCCTATTTTATTGACCCAGCCTTGTTAAGGAGAAAGTCATTTGTCTTCAGGAGCATTGGCATTTGACGTAGAATATGCTAGATGGCTTGAAGAACAAAATCGACAGATCAATGAACTGAGGGCTGCAGTGAATGCTCATGCAAGTGATAATGATCTTCGTGGAATTATTAATGGAATAACGGCACATTTTGATGAGATATTCAGGCTGAAGGGTATTGCTGCTAAGGCTGATGTTTTTCACATGCTGTCGGGCATGTGGAAGACACCTGCAGAAAGGTGTTTTCTTTGGCTTGGTGGCTTTCGTTCATCAGAACTTCTCAAGGTAACATAATCTGCATATTCTTTAGTTCGTGAGACTGAATATTATTTTTTAGTTTAAATCAAAAGCTTAGTCCGAAAGATTTTGCTTCTTGATTTATCTTAAATTAAGTTGTAAATTTGAGCTTGAGGATGTACCTAAAACTTGTTTGCTACAATTTTAGGTGTTAGAAAGTGTTAATCATGATGTTTCCTATTTTTTGAATTTAAAATCTGTGATTTGACGGCTGAAATCATCCTATCATCATGAACAGTAATCTTATCCTAACTATTTGGGACTGGCTTTATGAATCTATTTTCTTCAGTTAATTCTATCCAATACAACTTTTGGTTAACGCTGACTAATTTAAATCTTGTTTACTTGTAACCAAGCTATAATTATCCTATCTCTAAAACATTTTATTTCTTCAATAAAATTATTGTCTAGTTGTTTTTATGGCACCTTTTGGATGGATGTCATTCTGATAGTCTTCGTAGTACAATAATCTTTTTTCATTTCTAGTCTTACCACATTGAAGTGATAGAATATCCATAACATTTAAGGGCTCCACCTTCATCATTATAATTATATTGCGTTTGACTCTAGGTACTTAAATAAATCAGATTTTTCTCTAACTATAGAACATTTCTTACCGTAATCAAATTTCAAATAACACCGTTGAATATTCTAATTCTCATGGTTTTTCTTCCTGCAACCTTTCTTGGTGCATCATTACCCATTAAGAGTACCACTAAATTAACTATTCATAAATTAAAGCGTCCTTATTGGTATTCGTTTGGAAAGAACATACTCTAAGGTATACCTTTATTCATCGATTGTTATGAGGAGAATACTTCCTTCACAGTTTCCTCAGAAGCAAACATTGGCTTGGCCTTAACTTTTCCTTTCTAGTCATGCTTGTTGAAATACTTTTTATTCAATTAAAAGCAGTTTTCCTTAATGTAACCTTCTGTTTGCAGTGATTGCAAACCTAATTTTGGTGCTTAGCTAACTGAGGGAACAATCCCTTTGTTTACCTTCTGTGGATCCCTTCTCGCTTTACCTAGTTCTCGGAGTGAACAAGTCAAGTTGATTCTTTGATGTTGGAACTCTTTTTGGAATTTTAAAACATCATTTTACTGGTTGGTTTGATTAGTTTGACCGCAAATTGGTCAACCACCTGGTCTGTTTGCAATTAAGAGCCACTTTGCTCTCAATATTGTGTCAAACCATGGCATGCGATGAGCCAGTGGACTGATGCGGTTAGATTGCATTTATGGATTGAATTGTTGTACTCATGGAATGAATGGTTCTTTCCTTTCAATATTTTATTGATATTAACCATATACGTTATAATGTTTGTCTATATGTGTAGTATATATGTGTATTATATTTATAGCTTAGAGAGGAATTTCCACTAACTAAAAGGAAGACTGAGGAATTATAAATCCCTAGAAGGTTACAACTGACTCTCACAACCCTTATATAAGAAATGATTAAGGCTACGTTTTCCATAATGCAAGCACAATAATACTCTTCTCCAATCAACTATTGCTAGATGTAAAGGTTACATTGAACTCCACCTTCGAGATGATTAGTTGAAATTTTTGGAAGTGAAAATTCTTGCTTTTTAAAAAGCTTCTAAAAAAACTATAGGTTTCCAAAGCATGACATTGTAATTTGGAGAATGTTTTCTTGAAAATTTCCACACCCCTAGATACTTGAAATGACTAGGTGTTACTCCTACGAAGAGAAAAATAAAAAAGAGAATTCTAGGCATAGTTCTAACGGAGGATAAGGAAATGACATTTAACTTGAGTAAGTTATGCCAGTTGACTATTTGAGACCTCTATATGTAAATGTGAGATTTTGAGGGGATCTAGGTCACAATGTTAAAAAGAGACAAAACTCTAACGGGGATAAGTCTAGGGAATGGTGTTTAATGTAGTTTGGCCGTGCCTAATGTTGTTTTTGGGAGGCTATTATGTGTTAATTTGAGGAAATTTTGGTCACAATGTTAATGAGAGGAATGGTATGACGAAAAATAACTTTAAACAAAAATTGATGTTCTACATAGAGCTAAATTGAGGAGAAATTTATGTAGTTGATCTTGAGTAGTTGTGATATGGTTCTGCTATTATAGTAATCGCACATTTATCTTATGTTTCAACCCATGTTTAAAATTGGTCTCCATTTTGAGCTAGGCTTTGCATAAAATTCTTTTTTTTTCATGCATTGCTATGGTTAAAATATAGGCCAATGATTTTCAAATGTGTAAATTACTAATAGGTCCCTATAGTTTACCTGTAATCAGACTTTGATCCATATTTTTAGAAATCTTTCTCTAAACTCCCTAACATTTTTGGAAATATTTCATTTAGATCCTTATAATTTAAAATAAGGACCGACAAAGTAAAGCAAAATATGAACGTAATAGGTAGTCCCCATAGTTTTAATCAGGGATCTAAGTGAAAGATTTCAAAAAAATATAGACCAAAGTGTAATTACAGATAAACTGTCGAAAACCTATCAGTAATTTGCCCTTTACAAAATTATATATATGATCTGCTGATTGCTTCCTTAACTGTCAGCTTTTAATGAATCATCTGGAGCCTCTAACCGAGCAGCAGTTGGTGGGAATTTGCAAGTTGCAGCAGTCTTCCCAGCAAGCTGAGGATGCACTCTCGCAGGGTATGGAGGCGCTGCAGCAATCTTTGGCTGAAACGCTGGCTGCTTCTCTCAGCCCTTCTGGATCTTCGGGCAATGTCGCCAATTATATGGGACAGATGGCAATGGCCATGGGTAAGCTGGGCACCCTCGAAAATTTCCTTCGCCAGGTGAGCTTCCCTTCGTTAGTCTTTGAGTCCTGCTCTCCCAAATCTTTGCAATGAGATGCTCTTTGTTCTTCCCCCTAGTTTTTGAAAGGAGATTTACATGTCACAATATAGTAGTTGTCTTTATAATTGTGAGTGACTAAGATGTAAATATTCGGAAACATATATTTGAATCTTCATTTTCTGATAAGATCGCGTTAATATGTTATGGTTTATCATGAATGCTTTTGGAGGGATTGCAGAATTGATCTGAGATCTGCTGTTCACAGGCAGACAACCTACGGCAGCAAACCCTGCAACAAATGCACCGGATATTGACAACTCGACAGTCTGCTCGGGCTCTTCTCGCCATTAACGACTATTTCTCGAGGCTTCGAGCTCTAAGCTCTCTCTGGCTTGCTCGTCCCCGTGATTAAGCTGAATCGATCCCGTCTATTTTAGGATGAAATGATCGAAGCTGGAAGGGATTTGAGGCAGCATCTTGATTTCATTCAATGAATGGATCTGTGGTTCCTCCTGCATGCTTGCATCAAAGTTTGAAGCCTACCAGCTCTGTGGTCATACCATGTATTGTAGGAGTGGGCTCCTCTTGTTCTGTCTAGTGTGTATAATAAAATCTAGGGTAAACTGCACTTTGGTCCCTCAATTTGGGTTTTTATAGCATTTTGGTCCCTTAGCTTTCAAAAACCACTAATTTGTTTGGCCATTTTACCCCTATTAATATAATAAAAATATTATTTTGTTTTGATTAATAGGGGTAAAATGATAAACGGATATTCGAATCGGATTGAAGAAAAATTTAAATTGTTTTTATTAGAAGGATCTAGATGTTAACGTTATTTAAAGCGAAGGATCGAATTGAGAGCTTTGGAGAATCGCTGGATCAAAATGCTACCATCCACAAAATTGAGTGACTAAAGTGCATTTTACCATGGTATCTATTGGTAACAAAGATAAATGTTTGTTTTATCATGATGTAAGCTTAAGCTTGGCAGAGTTGGCTTTTGAAAGATTGATGAATTCTTTGTTATTGATGCTATCCACAGCTTTTAAGTTGCACTTATTTCTTGTTTTTTATAACTCATGCAAATTAAATTATTGGGCAAAGTTATGTATGAATTGTTTACATTTAATTTTAAATATTTGATAATTTACATACAGAATATTGAATTCATCACAAATTACGCATTTTACTATCGTTTAGTAAATATTACGTATATCACACTCTGCTTGTAATAAAAATATTATAATAGAAATGTAAAATCTATAAGCAGAGTGTGATATGTGTAATATTTATTAAACGATGATGAAATGCGTAATTTGAGATGAATTCAATTTGTATGTAAATCTCCCAATGCCAAATATTTTAGGGGATTTAGTTTAATATTATTTAGATATTATGTAATATAATTTAAGAGTGATAATATATAAATGTCATTATTAATTTTATAATTTTTTAAAAAAATTATATATATATTATTAAATTAGATAATTAATTTTTTCAATAATATAATATTAAACTAATTAATCACAATTCACAAATCACTCTTACAATATTATCCCTTTTAATACTAGTTTTGTTTGGAGCATGATTAAGTTTATACTCTTTCAAAATTAAATTAAGAGGATATTTGGTTTATTATTATTTTGGTATTTTATCTCATAATTTAGTATAATTTTAGATTTTTTAATTAATAATTATAGATGTTATTAAATTAAATAATTTTTTTTTAAGATTATATAATATAATATCAAGATAACATTGAACAAAACGCTCTCTAAATTAGCTTATAATAGGATACATGTGAAGTAGACATGATAACGTATGCAGGACATGTTATTTTAAAGGAGTAATTTTATGTGAGCTTTTGATGTAAATTTTTGATTCTATCGTATCTATAAAAATAAAATTATATTGTTTAGGATACTTATATTCAAACTTTTTTTCAAGTGAAATTTTTTGATAATTTTTGTAAGTTCTATTATTAAATTTTATTTTAAAAATTAAAATATAAATTTAAAAGATAAGAATTATTATTGTAGATTAGAATATAGAGAAGAAAAGAAAGTTGATATAATAATAGTAATTAAAAATACTTAAATATATATTTTTTAAATAACAATTTAACAAAATTCGTAAAAGTTGACTCGTGTGGATAAAATTTTAAGACGAGAAATCTAATAGCATATTTTTATTTCTATATAACTACATACGATCGAAAGTCTACCTCTTGATGGGATTTGCTTATAAGGTTTTATGATTACTATATTTGTTCGTCATTTTTGAATAATTGTATTTAGATATCAAATATATGAGTTTACTTGATAATAAATCTTTTGACCTTTGCATGCGTTAATTTATGATGGAATTAACCTTTAAATCTGTCATATACTTGGCATTTAAATGGGCCTTTGTAAGAAAATGGGCCTTTAGACGCTACAAGCCCATAAACTTGGGCCTATCAGACGAAAGCCCACCAAGAGATTTTTATAGTTATAGCTATAGTGCACTCTCCTGAATCCTGATTGCACATAAAACCTAATTAATTAAAATTGTTAAGAAAATGACGCTAATAATGAGAAAAATAAAAACACGAACACACAAATTTCGTGAGATTTATCTTCCCATAATAAAAAATAAAAAAATTATTATAATAACAATAAGGGTAAATTACATCAAAATTTTTGAGTTTAAGGTTCAATAACACATTAAAATTATAATATCGAGTCCTGAATTTTAATAAATTATCAAATGAGTCTTTTATTTTTTTATTATTAAATTGTTTTAAAAATTATCAGTATACCCCTCCTCCTCTCTCTCTTCTCAATCCCTGTGTACACGCGAGGTCGCGCGGCTGCCGGACCCGCCCGACGTCCTCTCTCTCTCTCTCTCTCTCTCATCCCGATCCCCGCGCAAGCGCGAGGCCGCCAGCGAGTCTGGCAGCCGTGCCGTCGCCGGTGGATTGTACACGCCGCTCGGTCGCGAACCCTCCGACAGTTGCGCGGCCTCGTGCGTGCGTGGGGATAGGGAGGAGAGACAGGAGGAGGGGTATAATGGTAATTTGAAAAAAAAATTAATAATAAAAAAAATAAAAGAGAACCGATTTGATAATCTATTAAAACTCAGAAACCCAGATGTTATAACATGAATATGTTCGTTATTAAGCTTTAAACTTAAGAACTTAAGTGTAATTTACACTAATAATAAATAGAAACAATTACTTATATGTCTAAAAAAAATTAAATATTACGCACGTGTCACTCTTTTATAAAATTTAAATTATAAAGTAATATGTATTTGAATAAAAGTGTAATATTTAAATTTTTATATAACATATTCATAAATAACGTCTCATGATTTTTTTTATTTAAGATAATTAAAATTCTTTCTGACAATGAAAGAAAAAACAAAAAAAAAACTGAAAAGAACACCAAAAATGAGCAAAGAGATCCTCGTGATGAAGAATAATACAAAAAGGCGTCATTCTCATATTATGATTACTGCAAATCGTATCGTCCAATAGTCTATCGCCACCTGTCCCAATGAGCATCTATTATTATGATTTTTAGTTTTTATTTACCTAAATGCCACTGGCCCGCTAGAACCAAATCATGCACCCACACATGCGTAGATTTGCTCCAAGCACTATACAAAGAACAAAACATTAATGTTGTTTCATCAATATTATCGTTTCTACTACATAAAAATATTTTTATTTAGCTTGAACAAGTTTGTATAACTACAACAAAACTAATTATTAGTATCAAATTATCAGCATCGGCCTACGAATCGACAGCAAAGTAATTGTTAACGTTGTCTTAGCAACCAGAAAAGGTGCAAATTACGCAGATATTCATCCATCAGCGTCAGCTCAGTTGAGCATCAGTATTAATCATCTGAGTTGATCTTGTTGATATTAATTGTTCTTATTAGCATCAACCTACAAAAAGTTAATAATTACAATTAATACAATCTGTGTTGACTAGAGTTAGTGTTGATTGTATTATCAGTGTTGACTTTCAGGTTGATTCCAGTGATTTGGCGGACACAGGTAAGATGTTTCAGTAATGTAGAGTTGCAATGTATGCTAATGTATAAAATTAATAATAAAAATAAAATGCATTTATAAAAATGTTAAATATTTTTCTTTAAAATTTTATTATGCAAATATTTTATATTTATCGTTGTAGCATGAGTGACATTTGCAACTAATTTATTTATGTATTTTATTTATTAAATTAGTTTTATTTTATCTTTAAACCTAACTTGATTTAACCTTGTTTTAAATTCATCTAATAAATTTTTTATAGTCACCTTGATGAATTTTTAAATCGATATATGTATTAATATATGTGCATGCTCTGATTTTTATTTACAACCAATATCACTAGTACAAGATCACTTTTTTACAGCGGTTAAAAACCAGCTTAAAAATGCAAAGCAACCGCCGCATATTCAAATGCCTTAGTAGCTAACAGGCTTTTATGGCAATTTAAAAACTGCCATAAAAGATGACTTTAGAAGGCGGTTGACTTTGTCAACTACCATCTATAACATACTATAGATGGTAATTCTTTAAGAGAATCGTCATCTATAATATTTTTTTTTAACAAAATAGTACATTATATTTAAAAACTTTTCTTTCACAAAAAGTAATACATACACAACAATAATATACATCCAAAAGTTAGAAATATAATAAAATTATAATTTAATTATAATAAAAATATATCCACAAAAATATATCACAATGTAATTATATGTCATTAATTAATCCAATCTAGTCAGTATTTGAAATCAAATTACATAGAGTTATAATTTTAAACTCATTATATATATAATTACAATAAAAAGCTTAATAAATCACTTCATTTTAATTAGAGAAGGTGCATCTTATTCTTCGCACTCTGTTAATAAAAATATACTATTTTTTGTAAAATAAAATACATAAAAAATTAAGCATGTCATTCACCATTATTAAAGCTACAATAAGTTTAAAAATTGAAAATTATATTTATATAATTTATTACCTTCAATAAAAAAATAAATAAGCATGAAATTTGATGAGTGAACTTTACGTTTGATTTGCTATCATTGGTGCGTTTGATTGCCCAGATTAATATTAATATATTAAAATAAATTACAGATGGTAATTTTCTTTCTTAAAAATTATATATGATTTTTTTTGAAGTAAAATTTATATATGTTTGATGCAATTAATGTTAGTTATTATAATTTTTTCTAGATATTTGTGCAAGATCTTCAAACAAATTAAATTTTATTTTAAAATATGTAAAAATGAAAAATATTATTTAAATTTAATTATGAAAAATGTTTAATATTTGACTTCTCCTGATGATTTTAGACCAATTATTTTTAAACTAGATGAAATAATTGAAATACATCTTTCACATTCTAAGTTTATTTAAAATATTGCCTTAATGGACAAAAAAAATTCAAGTTATCCTAAAAATATTTATATTAATATTTTATATTTATTTCATCACATATATAAATTTAAATATTAAAATATTAAAAATTAATTTTACTAACAGTGGCTTTACATTTTACACAAATCTCAATCTTCAATATTAAATTTATTTCACATCCCAAGTATATTTAAATAGAAAAAATTAACTCTATTTCATATCAAATATAATCATTAAAAATAAAATAATTTTATTTTACACTATAATATTAAAAAAAATTCTTTATTTTTTTATCTCGAAAAAATAAAATATTTTCAAAATATATTCTAATTAAAGAACCTCCTAAAGCATCAAATTTAACCCACTAATTTCATATATTAAACTAAATTTCGTAAAAAAATATTTGCACTTGTGATTATGTTAAAATAATAGTTTTTTAATTAAATGAAATGTCATTTTTAAAATTATATATATATATATATAATAATGTTTTTATCGTTCCATATAATTAAATGACTCATATTATGTTTACATTAATGTTTAAAATAATATTTTTTAATAATTCAAGTTTATATGAAATACATTTTTATTAATTATATATGAACCAGCAAATTATTCTTAACTAAAAATATAGGACAAATTATTCTATATATTTTTATCCTCATTTTTTTTAAATTACATACATAATTAAATATGTTATAGTTAAAAATATTTTAATTTGAATATTAGTTTTTTAATAATTTTTTATTCTCAAAACTTAGCCCTCGTGAATCAATGCCTGCATAACTTTCAAGTGCTTGTCCTTTCTGTACTTATTAGTCCCACAGGCTCACAGCCGACAAATAAAACTGCTAATATTCTCCTCAAAATAAAATCAATTAAATTTATAATTTATTCTATATTTATACAATAATATATATTTAAAATATTTTTTTATATAAATATGTTATATGAGATAGCTTTTGATAATATTATTTAGGGATAATTACCTACGCGTCACACAATTTAGTTTTATTTATGTCTTACCCATCCATTCTTAGTTAATTACGCTATGCACACTCAAAACATTATAAAATCTTATATACACACATTTGAGTTAAAATTTAATCAAAATCTATTTGAAAAAAAATATTCTATTAGTAAATCATTAAAATTATATTTTTATTCTTAATGATATATATTTTTCTCTTCTTCAATACTACACTAAAGCGCTGATTTGTCCTAAAATTAATTCATGTCGCGGAAGTCTCCTTCCTTTGCCGCCACCTAAATATTAAGGTTTTAGGATTTTCACTCAAAATATATTTAAATATCCTTAAAATAATATGATGAACGGCTCAGATTTTTTGTAATCTAACTATAGTTAGGTTATTAAAAAATTATGATTACTCATTATAATAAAAATAAGTTAAAATATGTGTATGTAAGATTTTATAATATTTTGAGTGTGCATAGTATAATTAACAAAGAATTGATGAGTAAGGCATAAATAAAACTAAATTGTGTGGTATGTAGTTATTTATCCCTATTATTTAATATATATTATTAAAAAATAAATATTAATTATAAAATATTAAAATTTAAGCTCAATTCACCTCAAAATTGAATAAATTGTTATCAACTCGAATTAAATTCAGTTTGAACTTGAAAAATTTTATTGAGATAAATTCACTCAAACTCGCTTTGTTCGATGTCGAAATATTTTTAATTCAAATAATGAATCCTGGTCCTAATTTAAAAAAAGCTTTTGACATTTATTTTATGGTCTCAATATATTAGATAGACGACTAAGAAGAACAGTATAAAAATACAAATATTAGAAATAAAAGGGGGCTAAGATCTAAATAAAAAAGTTTTTTTTTAAAATATGAAACAATTGTTTTAAGTAGAAGAAAACCACAATTACCATCGTGAAAGTTTAAATTCATTATGATGCAGAAAAATAGAATATTGAATGTATATATTATTTTGTAGAATAAAAAAATAATATGAAAATAAAATTATAGTCTTTTTACTCTAATTATTAGTGAGTTCTTTTGACCAACTGATTTACTTTTATGAGTAGATAAGCATAGTAAATAAGAGAAATAGAAGACTATATAATTTTGTGGATTCTAGAGGGATCAATTAATTTTAGGGATATTCATCGTAAATCTTAAAATATTATAAATATCACATCTAAAACAGTTATTTTTTCACTTTTCACATTCTGCAGTAAATTCTATCAGAAGATTTAATCATAGTTAAATTTCAACAAAATCTCACTCATTGATCACATCATTTAACTGCATTAGTTCCGACGGCAGCGTATTCATGAGAGGCGACAGCATATTCTCGCGAGGCGACAACGTATTCACGCGAGCATCGCTCTGCTATTTGCATCTTCATCTTACGCGGGCATCGCGAGCGAGCATCGGATCTTTCTGCAGCTTCAGAGTTTTGTCGCCGCTGGCCTCAGAAAGGCCCAATGCCCGCTCGCGATGCCCGCGTAAGAAGAAGATGCAAATAGCAGAGTGATGCTCGCGTGAATACGTTGTTGCCTCGCATGAATACATTGCCGCCTCTCGTGAATACGCTGCTACCGGAACCAATGCACCTCCGTGATGCCCTAATGTGAAGGTCGATGGTTAAATGATGCGATCAATGACTGAGATTTTGTTGAGATTTAACTATAGTTAAATTTTTTAATAGAATTTACTGTATGTGTAAAAAATAAAAAAATAACTATTTTGGATGTGGTAATTGTAATATTTTAAGATTTATGATGAAATCTGTAAATTAGCTTAATTTTTGTGTCTATCATGTAAATGTCCCTTAATTTTAACTTACTTTAATATTTTTAAAAATATTTACGTCTATAAATAATGGGAAATAAAGAAGAAAGAGGAAAAAAAGTAAATAAAATTATTTTTTATTTATATTTTATAACGTTTTGTTGATTTTTTAAATATTGACGGAACTTAAAAAAATAAAATAATATTTTTTTGAAATTCATAAATCTAACTCAGGGGGCGGAAGAAACGAACAGAAAAAAAAAAAAGCGGAATCTGATCCAGTCGACTTCCAGTTCTTGGAGGCTGGAGCGCGATTTTAGCACTTCTGTTTCCCCTTCTCCCGAAGATCACCAGTGAAACATGCCGAATCTCCCTTAAAAGATTTCCGATTTGAGACAGAGAAGACCCGCAGCGAAGATGCATAGTTCTCATAGCAGTTGCAGGTACTCTCTCTCTCTCTCTCTGTGAGTTTCTTCGTACATTGTGAATGGGTTAATTTCTTCTCAGAGGAGACACAATGGCAAGAGAAGAAAATGATGGCATTAAGACCGTGGAGTGCTTGAGAGGGAGGCTTCTTGCAGAAAGAGTAGCTTCGAAGTCGGCCAAGGCTGAAGCAGACCACATTGCCAAAAGGGTCTCTACTTCCATTCCCTGCTCTCAATTTTCTCTGCCCAAGATCCGAACATTATGATTTTATTCAATATTCCGCTTTCTATGATTTGGGTATTTGTCCCTTTTTGATTTCTTCCATAGTTGGCGGAGCTGGAGACGCAGCTGGAGGAAGAGATTAAGCACAGGGAGAGGGCGGAGAAGAGGCTGAATCAAGCACTGAAGAAGTTGGAGTCCCTCAAGATGTTGGATTTCCGTGGGAATCTGAGTCTATCTGATAGTTCTACCAGCTCATCTTCTTCTGCCAAGTGCTTCTCGAGCAATGTTGGGTTAGAGAAATGGAAGGAGTCAGCTGGGGAGGATCTTCTCGGAGATTCAACACATCAATTACTTTCTCAGGATGGAAGTTGGAGTTCTACCGAGACGGCAAGTTCCAGGAACAGGGAAGCCCCTCAAGGAGATGGGGCCAGCAGTGGAATAGGTTCCATGGAATTCACTGTTGGAACTTTGAGGTATATAATGAGAATATATATATAAAAAATACAACTTATGAAAAATGTTTTGAACATTGACGTAACCTCTCTATAGATTATTTGATTTTCATTACTTTATTGTTGGTTTTGCAGTAATTGCTGAACTTTTTTTGATGAGCGTTCAATATCTTCTTGCAGATCTGTTAGAAATAGTGAAATGGTTTAACTTTTTTTAGATACTTATCAGTCCAACTTTGTTCAAGAAGATTATTTTGCGACTATAACCATACTAAAATTTCTAAAATTTTCAATGATGTTCGGCCAAATTAGGCGTGTGTCCTGAGGCAGAAAAGATTCACAATGAGGAAATAATTTAGAATACAAATGAAAGTGAGCGGAAGGAGAAAGTAGCTATTCAGAAGTCAGAAGATGGTACCTAGCATTAACACCATATAATAGGAGCCTGCTAACATATGTAGCGGCTCATGGTTTAGAGCTTGGATATTGCTACTGACTGGGATTTCATAGATGTGTTAGGATATAAGGAATCTCAGCACTTGGATTGAAAGTTTAAAACCATGGCCTTTAGATCAACATTAAGCTGAACTATTGCATTGAAATAATACAGAACTCTGCCTAATCTCTCTCTCTCTCTCTCTCTCCGTGTGTGTGTGTGTGTGTGTGGAATGCTCATTCAATCCTCATCAACACCGAGCTTCCTCCTCAACGGAAGTTCTTGTAGGGGTTTCCTTATGTTGAACAGAGTAAATGAGTGTTTAGGTTATTTTGTTTTTGGCTTTCTGATATCATATCCCAAACGATGCTAATATGTGTAGTGTTGTAGATTTTAAATTGTCTTGCTGATGTGAAATTCCCTCATATTTTTTGAGGCACGAGTCACTTGAATACACCTGATCCATTATTTGATTGACACACATAAAGCTTTTCCTTTATGTAACAAGCCTCTTCGTAAGGTGGAGATGATTGCTTATTCTTCCTTTGCGTTCATCTAAATCACCTTGAACTCCTCATTGGATTTGTACTATATCATGTACTCTAATGTCTTTCTTGAAGTCCTCAATCGTTTTTGTACAATGTCGTGTACACCTATCTTCATTCAGGGAGGACCCTTATTGTGGTAGGCAACATGAGAGGTGGTCTAGAAAGCATGTCAAGTATCTTATTGTACTTGATGTGCAAGTTGTATTATTAGAGATCGACTTGATATGGCATACTTGTTGGAGCTTAGTTTGTGTTTGTAAGTGCTGAAGTTGTTGATGGCCAGTGTGAATAATTGATTCCTTCCATAGCTGGTGTGGACGCCAATGCTTGGCTACTTCGTGATGTGCATTCAACTTCTATCATAGGTAGGATAATTCTTTTGGTCTCCGTACAACACTTGTGTGTGGTCTGCTTCGATTACATGCTTTGATGCATTTGACTCCACCTCGTATAAATGCTGTAGATTAGGTAAGCCCAAAGCCTTGTAGATATTCTCCTTAAGACTGGATTATTTCTTCTTGCTCTTCTTGTTTTGTGTTTTCTTAAAGTTCGACTGTAACGTATGTATTAACTACTATAGATTGGGGAGGCATAACTTATCCAAGTAAAAAAGACTTAGAACAAAAAATATGAGGCCCCACCATAGTGCCTCTCCTCAAACTTTATTAGTTGGGATTCCCATAACTATGGCATGACTGAATCTAATAGTTATGGTGATTCCAACTAACGGGCCCCATCATAGTGCCTCTCCTCAAACTCTATTAAGATGGAGACTCCCAGAGTTACTTTTCCCATAAGGAAAGGGGAAATATCAGGGCTTGATTTAAAGTAAGAGGAAGTGACATCCATAGCCGTGTCCTTATTAATTTTCCTCCTAATTGCTACCCACAAAATGTTTAAAACAGTACAAAAGATAATTAATATGTGGTCGAAAATCCAAAAATGTAGCATAGAGTTCAACTTGTAGTCTGTGCTTCTCTTGGGTTTGCTTGGACGGCTGTTTTTTCCTTGTGCAATTGTTGGCTGCTTCAAAGTGCTTTCTCTTCATCCCTTGGCACTTGGGGTTGATTTTTGTCCTTAGCTGCCCTAGTGTGACAACCCTACTCGTTATCCTATTAAATTATACACACAAGGAGAAGAGAATTTGAAAAAAAATAGCGAAAGAAATATTAATATCAAAAATTACCATGAAGATCACAAAACTACAGCTTGAGTTTAAGAAAAATAACTAGAAAAAAAATCAAACATATGTTGAGCTTAATCATGGTTTCTACATGCAAATTAAAAAAAAGTCTCTCTCTAGGCAAAGAAAATGGAAATAATCTAATTTTTCTACTGAACAACTTTCTCCCCATTCTTGTGTTCTTGTGCACTAGTACCTGTCATATTTATGTCAGGAGTCCGTTAGAATAGACTCATAGGTTTTATACTAATAAAACTTTTACAACAAAAATACTAAACAATCATAATAATAATAACATTATCAATGTTAATGTCGTATAATGAACATAATAAATAAATATACAAATATGTCATGGATTGTAATAATAATGATAACATGAAAATTGATCAAATAAATATGTATAACATAAGAATTACATAGCAAGAGATGAATAAGCATGTAGGCAGAACAGAATTAAATATAAGCAATTCGCAGTTCCTTTTAAGTTAGTTCATTTTATCTTTTAGGCTCCTGATTTCTCGTACTACACATTAGCTGCCTTTATATCAATGGGAGATCGTCGCCCCTTAGCCCTATAGGCAATGAATGCCATTGCGCTTGAATATATGCGTGGTCCTCTATATAGTGGTGACATACCCACTTTAGCAGCAATGTACTTGTAGTTTAGGGGTCATCAATCTGTAGCCCTATAGGCAATACATGTCGTTGCGCCAAATATATATCAATAGCTCTAAAAATGATTTTGCATAATTACAATGTTAGTAAATAATAATTCATGCCACATAAGGCAGTAAAATAAGCTATAATTACTGGGGAGTTACACCTAGGGATCTCCCTTCACCATTTGGTGCTAGTAGCATAGGCTTGCTGAAGTTCTTTAAGTTCTCTATCCCAATGTATTTTGGATATATAGTATAGTCCTTCCCTCTTCTTTCTTGATATTTCCCTAGAACTTTCAGCTTTGAAAGGCTCCCTGAGTTATCATTGCCCTGCTGCTATCTGATCCAAAGCCTGATTTATTCCATTTTTTGCCCTCTCCACTTGAGGGAGCCGCACTATGCTGTGCAGCTTTGAAGAAGTCAATGGCTCACCTCCAATCCTTACAAATATCAGGATCAAACTGTAGATTGGGCCTGTTTGGCTTGCAATGATTGGCTTGCAAGAATCAAAGGAACAAGATCCGAATCCACTGGGTGAGCTTCACTCAGTTCTACTTCCTCCTCTCCTTGGGTTTGGGCATCTTTTTTATCATTTGTCTCTTTATTTTGATCCCCTTTATCTGCTGTGAAGAGTACATACTTTAATCACACAAATAAGTTGAGTTATATGGAAGGATTGAAGCCTGCGGCTGACATTTCGAAGAGTTTTCCTCCATTCTATGATTAAAGAGGGTGTTACCTTTATCTGAAATCAATTCATGTTGTTGGGCCAGGGGCTACGCCTTTGTGGGATGCTAAAGGTTGGGAGGTGTGAGGAGAGGCGCTGGGATGGGAATCAGAGACTTGGAGGATAACCTATAATTCTACTAAACCCCGTTGCAATTTTAACTTGCTGCCCTTTAACTGGGGTGGTTGATCATCCCCAGGTTGCTGCTCACACTATACTCCATTACTCCCTGCTGAGAATCTGAGCTGAAGGTTTCCGTGCCTCAAGTTGCTTGCTGTCTTCTCACGAGTTTCACCTGCATAGCACATCTCCTAATGTGGTTTTGTTTACTGAGGTCTGCTTCAGGTGTAGCGTTCTTTGCATTCTTCCTAGCCTTGTTCCTTTTCTTGTTGGCGACAAGGATCCACTGGCCAATTTGTTCCATTGATGCTTCAGGTTCATTCTGCATAATAGCGGCATTTCTGCATCACACCAGGGACCATGATGCAATCGGCTGAGTCCCATGTGAGCTAGTTGATGCATTGAGTTTTCCTTATACCACCAGGGGTGATGGTACCTAGTTTTATTTGAAGCTGTGATGGCCTGCTGTGAGAGGCAAGTAATCTCTTTGTGACTCACATTCCACTTTTAAAGCATGCAACTGAAAGTCTTCTGTTCAACTTTCTGAAAAAATCTCCTACTGGTTTCATTCACCCAAAATCCTTTCAGTGACTGAGATCAACACGAACTCAAACTCTGGCATAGCCAATTTTGTCAATGTTTGTTGTGCATTGGTCAGCCCAAAGGGTGTTACCAATTAGTGATGCAATTCTCTCTAGGTTGGGTAAACTCCAACAGTCAAAGGGGGAGACTGGGGATGTCGATCCACGTTGTGATTATGGTGCAAGCCAAAGGAAAGTGTGTGAACTATGGTGTCCAAACACCCAAACCCAATACCTGGCTTGCAATGATCCACAACCCTCATTGTAGAATCAGATCATGCTCACTGGTATTTGCAAGCTAACACGCAAGACAGTTGTTCCCTGTGTCCAAAAGCTTAAACCCTTCCAGGTGGCCCCATCTCTTTTGAAGCTCTGAGGCTAGGACATGGTATGGTGATGCAATCTCATGAGCTCAAGCTAGGTGCCTTTCATCTAGTAAAACTTTCTCGTGCTCGTCATGCTACTCAAATAGGCGAATTGGCTTTGTGGGAGGATGAAGTCCTTGATGAAATTCTAAACATATTTGCACACACCGTGAAAGTTGTGTACCTCTGTGATGTTCTCTAGTTATGGTCATCTTAGTGACCTTGGTCCTTTCGGGATCAATCACCTTTGAGACAAGTGTGCATTGGGCAGCATTTGATGTATTTCTCACGACTAAGGATGGGAGGTAGTCCTCCCTCGTGGCAAGACTTTGATTGTGACAGTTTCTCGAGTAATTAACTCCTCAGGTAACCTTTTTCTAGTTCTCTCCTAACGAGAACACCTCATTCGTCAGTGTATTCGGGTCTTCTTTGTTCGAAAAAACTCCTATGGCCAGTCTTCTTTTAAAGGCGGTGATCAGTTGGAGCTAGGATACTTGGTAGATTGGAATGTTCCGAGCTTTGATTCCAACAACGCGCATTCTTTATGGAATGGTAAACTTGTTTTGGACAATATGCAACAGAAAGAAGTACCATCCGTTAGTAATTTAAAAACTTGATGTATATGCTGCAAAATTTTCCAATGCCATATTGCAGTGGGAGTTAGCAATTTTCATTTCAAAAATATTTGCCATTGCTGCCCAATCATATAGCTCAAAAAACAATAGAACAGTATAAGGATCCCATGCTATTGTTCTACTAACATCTGTATTTTTGGTTCCAAGTGCTCAAATACAGTAGCTTTACAGTATAAGTAAAGAAGCCTTTTCGAAAAATAAAGTGTTGAGCCAAGTTCCTTTTGAATTCCAAGCAGACAATCTTCAGCTGACAGGCACAAACTCGGCTGCGATGATGATCTGACCGAGCATGATGCTGAACAGAGTCTTGCTCTTGTTCCAGTAAGCCAGATTCAGGAACCTGCAAGCAGCAATCCAGTAGAGAAGAATGATGCACATCAAGTACTTGTTGCTTTGAGGCATCTCAGAGAACAATTGCAGGCCTCTTTAGGGAGACGTGGAGTTGCCGCATGCCTCACCGAAGAGCCGTATGGCCGGCGACTTGCTTCCGCGACTGCCATGGAGGCTGCCTCTACCAAATAATTGTCTTCGATGGTATGTTATTTATGTATATTCTCTTCCCTGATTTGGTTGTGTGTCTGCTATGGATATATAATGTGTTTGTTCAGTGAAAGAATTTTGAGCACTAATCTACTGTTAATGTGCTGCTTATTGATGAAGAGTTTTCATATCTTTGAAGCTAAATTCTTATCATCACTGACATTTATGTGGGAGTTGCTTAATTGTAATTTTGATAAAGAAAGAAAACGAAATTGATTTATTATACCTTGGTGTTGATTTGGAGCAGTTTTTGGGTTCGATCAGCCAATAGTGACCTGCCATGTCAGTAGTGGGCCCACCCGGTGTTGATGGAGCGTCCACCCATTGGCCGGCCGAATCAGTCGACCGAACCCAATGATTTTTCGTTGATTTGATCCCTTCAAGCTTATTTTATTTTCTTAGCCATTCAAATTATTATCTGAGATTATTCACTGAGAAAAGTCTCTACAACAACTGGCAGCAGGCTTCACCATTTTTTTTTATAGAGGCTTCACCATTGATATTGGATCAAAATAGCAGTTTCTTCTTTCAGTTTGTTTCAGTTTGATTTTTGTTGGAGCATGCAGAAATCGCTTCCAAATGCACGGTTTTTGGTTCAAATAAATGATTTGGATCAAGAGCGGTTATCTGGTCAAAGAGAGCGGGAAGTGATTGTCGGGTGACATCTCAAGAGAAGGAAATCGCTAGCGTAAGATGTGGCTCATAGCAGACTTTAAGGTCAAATAATGAGTGGTGGGAGGGGTACAAGAATGAATCATATCACATTGAAAAGAGAGTGGAGTTTTTGAGTTGTTTAAATAAATAACGTAATTCATAATAGTAGCGACGCTTTTTGGGGTAAAACTGTGAGGCTAATGATGAGAAATTTCATAGTTTAGTGTGCTTGACCTTGCAGTTTCCTAAAGTTAATGTGGATAATAGCTCTACTTTTGTCAAAAAAGTTATTAATATTTAATTATATATTTGTTAGGTAAGTATTATTCAATAAAACTTAATTCAAATTAAAGGTAAGTTACTTTTTTTACTTAAATTCATTTTTTAGCTACTTAACTCACATTCACTCTTGGAAAGCCTGCCAGTCAACAGTAGATAGATTTTATTAATGAGCTCTTTAGAGATGTGATTTTATAAATGTTAATACTAGAACTGTGATGCCCGTGGCCGAAGAAGGCATGAAGTGATCGACGGGTAAAAAGAAAGAAATTATTGAGGTAAAGTCCGACTCTTGGCAGGTTTCTAGGCTGAATAATGCATAGTGAGAGGGGCACAAGAATGAATCGTTCCACATTAGAAAGAGAGGGAGATATTAAGCTGTATAAGTAGACAATATGATCTGAAATAGTAGAGGCGTCTTTTGGGGCAAAACCGTGAGGCTAATGATGAAAAATTCTTTAGTTAAGTATATTTAAGCTGAGTAGCACTGTGATGAGTGACCTCCTAGAAGTACCCAAGTCACATAATTTTCTTAAAGTCAAAGTGGACAATACCTCTACATTGGGATCACAGGATGTTATAATTTAGTATTATATGGACAATACTCACTAATGATGAGAAAATTCGTAGTTTAGCGTGCTTGAATTGGAGTAGCACTGGGATAGGTGACCTCCTAGGAAGTATTCAAGTCACGCAGTTTTCCTTAAGTTAAGTCAAAGCAGTATCGGGATGTTACAGATACGTTTGATAATAGCCATGCCCAACTCAAGCAAATTGGAAATGAAACTTGAATTGAATATATTCGCATAATTTAATTAATATATAAATTAATATTTATATATTTTTTAAATTTGAGGTTATAACTAGCTAGTCGACTTGATTCGAGCTCAACACCAAATGACTTTTGAGCTTTGAGTTATAGCGGGAAGCTGCACTAAAAATTATTTATCTTTGCAGTTTTATTGTTTATCCTAAGTGACTTAACTTTCATTACATTTTAGATTACACAAGACCTTTCAAATTAATATCTTATATTAATTAAAAAAAATTATTTAAAAAATTGAAAATCACAAGCAGAAAGAAAATTAATAGCAGCTACTACTGTTTAAATATAAATTTTAATATTATTATTTTAAACTTATTATTCATAGAATCTTTAAATACTTAAAACAATGAAAGTAAATATTATCCCCTAAAATTTAAAATAAAAAAATAATGTACAATAATTACATAAAAAAATAAACTTTAAAATTATTTAAATTAACTGGAAAGGTTAAGATCATATTTATAAGCAAAAAAAGCTAAAATACTTAAATTTAAATAATTTATAATTAATAGCAATTTAATATATATATATATATATATATATATATATGACTTTTTATATATTTAAATAATATATTTTTATTACATAAGTTTTATTAATAAAATATTACAAATAGAGTTTTAATTTTAGAAAAGATTAAGTCTAATTCAAAAATTTTTATTTAATAATTTAAATTTTTTTACGTTTAATTTGTTTTTAGTCAAATATTTTTTTTTCAAAAATCAATAAAAGTTCATAACTTTGAGTAAAAATAGGATACAAGATATATTATAAAGATAAGATAAAAATAGGAAGAATTATCATGCTATAATAAGTAAATTACTACATTATATTTTAAAAAATTTATTTATATTTAAAAAATTTATGAGGTATAACACAAATTTTAATTTTTAATAAAATATTTAACTATAAAATAATACAAAAAAATTACAAAATATTACCTTAAATGTCTTGTGACTTGAATATATCTAAGTGCATATGACAAAAGGTTAGGAAGCATGTGAAATTTTATTCACTCATTTATGGAGTAACTCAAGTTAATTTATGATGTAGAACTAAAAAGTTTTATTTAAAAGTTATATAATTTATAAATTTATTATCAATGTAGTAATAATTGTATGTAAAAATAAAAATTTTAATTCATACAAGAATCACATATTAGAATATATTGTAAATAATATGAGTTATGATTTTTTTATTATAAAATTATAGTATAATATGTATAATAAATTTAATTTTTTAATACATTATATCGCATTAAATAATTTTTATTAGAATACTGATACATTTCTTCTAATTGAATTTTGTAATATTTTTAAAAGAGAAATTAAATTAATTTTATACTTTATGTTAGTATAAATAATGTGCTTTTGCTATTTTTTATAACAATTATTTATCTGTGTAGTTTTATTGTTTATCCTAAGTGACTTAACTTCCATTACTTTTTAGATTATATAATACCTTTCAAATTAATATCTTATATTAATTAAAAAAAATTATCTAAAAAATTGAAACCCACAAGCAGAAAGAAAATTAATAACAACTACAGTTTAAATATAAATTCTAATATTATTATTTTAAATTTATCATTCATAGATTTTTTAAATACTTAAAATAATAAAAGTAAATATTATTTTCTAAAATTTAAAATTTAAAAATAACATAATGTAAAATAATTAAATAAAAAAATAAAACTTAAAATTATTTAAATTAACTTGAAAGATTAAGATTATATTTATAACATAATATAAATTAAAAATTATATTATGAGAAAAAAAACTAAAATACTTAAATTTTAATAATTTACCGTTAATAGCAATTTAATTTATATATATATAATTGTTTATATATTTGAAGAAAAGATTTTTATTACATGAGTTTTATTTATAAAATGTTATAAATAGAGTTTTAATTTAAAAAAAAATCAAGTCTAATTCAATTTTTTTTTAGTTTAATTTGTTTTTAGTCAAATATTTTTTTTAAAAAAATCAATAAAAATTTATGACTTTGAGTTAAAATAAGATACAAGATATATTATAAAGATAAGATAAAAAATAGGAAAATCCTCGAAATTTCTAGCGTAAAACTGTTAATTAATATACATTTTTCGCAAAACATGTTTAAGTGTAAGTTTGATAAATCCAATAAAATTGAGTTAAGATTAATTCAAAATTGATATTTCTATTAAAAATTGAAATTATCGCAATTTCGTCATATATGACGTGATTCTGAACCCGCCCGCGAAAGCGGCCGCATGCGGCTTGACGACCAAGCACGCTCTCCGGCCGGCCACAATCGCGCCTGGTTCGCTCACCGCCTTGAGGCTGCAAACGAGCCGCGTTTCACTTGAGTTTTAATTTGAATTTTAATTCGATTAATATTTAATAGTATTAAAAATAAATTTAATTACCTAATCTTAAATCAGACCAGATTCAATCAACATTTTAGAATTAATCCAGAGTTAAGCTCATATCGATTCAATTATAACACGATTTTTTTAAATTATTTTTTAGAAATTTATAAATGAGTTGAAATTATTTTATTATATTAATAAATTAAGTCATTTTTCAGAAATTATTAATTTATTTTTGTGAATGGAAATAAAAATACTTGGTTATTCTAAATTGAGACATTTTTGAAATAAATTTAATCAAATTCGAATTAATATATCGTTCCGGATCAGACGCAACAGAATGAGTCAACGACGGCGGTAACCTGTTCCATATCGTCACCGCTGACGAACCCGACTCGAGCTTTCAATTAACGCTACTGCTCCTGTCCATCGTCTTCCTCCCGACGTCTATAAAGCGAGCCTAAAGCTTTTCTACGGCCATCCTTGAAGCTCCGAAGCAGCAGAGAACTACCGATTGTTGGTTCTCAATGGCCGCAGCCACCGTTGGGTGAGCTCTAGTCCTCAGATTTCAGCGCCATTTTACTATTTTCTGACTGTTCTTCGTGAGACTGAGTGGTTTTATGGCAGTTACGCGAGTGAAGAGCTCCCTCCGGCTCTGACTTCCTCTTCGGACCCGCCTGCCCTCTTTGATGGTACTACAAGGTATATACTTCGCGATGAACTTCTGGAACTGCTCTAATTCGTTTAGGTGTTTTGCTGATTGATGGGTTTTGTTCGGCCTGAAGGCTGTACATATGCTACGTTTGCCCTTTTGCGCAGCGCACATGGATTGCTCGAAACTACAAGGTAAATTTAGTCTCTGTCGATTTCAATTTGTTTTTCCTCTTTCTACTTCGATTGTAAATTACATGGGATTCTTGGGCAGGGTTTGAAGGACAAAATAAAGCTGGTGCCAATTGATCTGCAGAACAGGCCAGCTTGGTACAAGGAGAAGGTTTATTCTGGAAATAAGGTGCGTAGGGTCTGGTACAAGATTTATCCATCTGGTGCTTTGAATTCATTTCATGTTCACCGCTTCTTCGGCTGTTCTTCTGTTAAATGGTTGAATTTGAGTGCCAATGTGATAGGTGCCTTCTCTGGAGCATAATAATGAGGTCAGGGGCGAGAGCTTGGATTTGTTGAAGTACATTGATGAGAATTTTGAAGGGCCTTCTTTGACTCCCAATGTAAGCAAAGCAGTTGAGTTTCATTTTGTTTAACGGATAATAGTATTCCTAGAAGAGTTATAGCTTGATAAAACTTGTTGAATCAATTTTCAGGATCCAGAAAAGAAGAAGTTTGCAGAGGAGCTTCTGGCTTACAGTGATTCCTTCAACAGTGCTGTGTATGGAACACTGGTTGCCAAGGGAGATTTCACTGAAATTGGTAAGTTTGGCATTGTGGACATACTTTGATTCATCTGTTTTATTTACTACTACTACTAATGTATTTCTGCTTGACGTCTACTGCAGAAACTGCTTTCAATAAGATAGAAGAAGCCTTATCCAAGTTCGAGGGACCTTTCTTCCTCGGTGAATTCAGTCTGGTAAGTATTGACTGGAGTTAGGGGGCGTTTGGTTCAGTGTTATCTCAATGTCAATGTCATTTAGATGTCATGTTATCTAAATGTCATTGTTATTCGTCAATGGACATTTGTTTGGTTCAATGTTATGATATTAGAAAATATCAATGCTATCCAAATTATTTTTGTTTAGTTGGAAGTTATTGGCATTATAATGATAAATTGATAGTGTTATCTTGAGATGTCGCCCAATTTGGAGTGATATCTAGATGTCATCATGTAATGACATTTTTGTAATTAATTATAATGTTATTTAAAGATGTCATTAAACCAAACAATTATTTTCTAGAGATAACATAACATAACATTGAGATAACACTGAACCAAACGCCCCCTTAATGAAATCACTTACTGTATTCCTCTTTGATCCCAGATTTGTGATTGCTGGATAATGTGCCTATTTCTTAGGTGGATATAGCCTATGCTCCATTTATTGAAAGGTTTCATCTTTTACTTGCTGATGTGAAGAACTGTGACATTACCAAGGGTAGGCCCAAGTTGGCATTATGGATTGAGGTATGTTTCAATTATGCACAGATGGTGAAGATGATATTAAGTGCAGGGGTGATGTAGAATGTTGGAAGATTAGGGAGTCTCCATCATATTATTACTTTTTTGATTCTGTTTATTGAGAATACAATACATAAGAATTTTGCTTTAGAAGTCTTACCTCAAAACTTCTCCCAACTTATGTTATTGTACTATGAGTCGACTTATCATTTAATTTTGTTTTATGAAGCTTGGTGAACATTTTAATATACCTGCTTTAGTTTGTTCTTATTGCCTCATAAAACTGCCTTTTGTTTAAATGAACTTTTTCAGGAGTTGAACAAGATAGATGCTTATGCTCAAACACGCTACGATCCTCAAGAGCTGGTTGCTAACATTAAGAAGAGGTTTGGGGTAAGTCTCTACCTGTTATGTTCATCTTTTCCCTACATAGATTATACTGTCTAGTGATAAATGCTTCAATTAGTTTTCTTGAATCCTAATGTGACAATTCGCAACTGAAAAGAGTGGGAAGTGATCGTCGGGTGATGTCTCATGAGATGAGAATCAGTACAGTAGAGTACTGCTCCTAACAAGCTTTTACACCAGATGATGAGCGGTGAGATGGGCACAAGAATGAATCGTTTCATAGTGGAAAGGAGAATGAAGTTTTTGAGCTGTATAAGTAAATAATGTGACTCCAAATGATAGAAACATTTTTTATGATAAAACTGTGAGTTTAATGATGAGAAACTCCATAGTTAAGCGTATTTGAGCTGGCGAAGTGCTAGGATGGGTGACCTTCTATAAAATACTCAAGTCATGCAATTTTCTAAAGTCAAAATGGACATATCTCTATGTTTGAATTGCAAAATGTTACTTTAACCCGTCAACGTGATCCCTATCAGTTAACCCATCTGAACCCTAGCACAATTATTTGTAGTGGTATCTTAGGGATTCTCTATATGTTTCAAACATATGAACACTGGTTGGGTTTGTGTTAATTGGCGACTTCTTTGCATATGTTCTTGTGAATTTTTGTTGTCTAATACTGCTCTGTGTTTGCAAACATGTTTGATCTCTACTCACAAGTGTCATTGTGTTCTTCCTTCTTAGATTGCTTGAAGAAACTTACTGGAGGGCAAATTATCGAGTTTGTATGGAAGTGCATCACCAGTCTCTCTTTAGTATGTATGGTTTGTGAAGTCATGTTAGAGTGCCTGCTATATGGTGATTAAATGTTCTGTATGATTCACATTACAATACTTGTGATCTTATTGATAATAAAGATGGAAATTCTGAGGAATCTACGGCATGAATGAAACCTAAGTAGTTATCACTGTGACTTTTTTGTAATTTTAACCACCTCATTATAAATTATTTAGCCAAAATAATTTTGACCAAGTTAAAATTAATTTTTAATGAAATTTCATATTTAGATATGTGAAAAAACTAAAATAAAATTAAGTCTAATGTAATCTAAACTGAACCTAATTAAAGCCCAGAACACCCTATTTGATTTCAAACAATTAACATGACTCAAAGTGGCATTCCTAAAATAATAAGTCAAATGATGCAAATAACATAACAACAAATACATTTGACTAGAATATTAACAAAATACCATACAATAGGTCAATCTTCGCTCGAATGTGAATACCATGTCGATCCGTCTGCTAGAAATCATAATGTTCCTGCATTAATAATTAATTTTTAAAATAATATGATATAATATTAAGATAACATTGAACCAAAAGCTCCTTGTTGATTTTAGATTCATTTATCCTCAAAAACATGATGCAAAAAAAAAAAATTCGTGAACACAAGATCTCATGTAAGTAAATAATGAAATGATTATGAGTACAAATCATGTAAAGTATCTCTTAGCATTATAATATTCAAACAATGACATCAAAATCAAAGAAAGTGAGATATGAATAATATAAATCGCAGATGATCTCCTATGGCAATATATGCCAAACAATTACACAGCACATCTCTTTATATCATTGTAGTAATATATATATTGAATAAGAGTAACAATATGTTTACCACAGATGGTTACAACCTTCTTTTGGTCATCAACAAATATCGAATAACATTACGCATCTCACTTTATCATAATATCATCACGGGACATCGTGTTAATAATAAAATAACGAATTCTAAAGCACCATTAAAATTAATTTCAAGCAATATGATCCAAACATATCATAACAACAATAAAATATATACTGCCTTTGAGTCTTTTTTTTTTTGATAGATATCCTACCTTTAGTAAGGATTGATACAACCAATTTTTCTTCTAACAAAGTTTTCTTAAAGAATCAACACCTGACTTGGGGATTTCTTGATTTAAATCTTACTTTCTCTAACATTTGATATAAGACTTTCAACCTACTTAAGACCATTTTGTACGATCAAATTCATAACATATGCACAACAACGAACATGAAAATAAAAAAACACCTTTAAAATATAAATGATTGTACAACCAAATTTATAACATGTTCTTTTTCAATGCAATAGCAGCTCCATCATTGGTCTTTGCATTATCTAAAATAATTGTAAGAATCTTCTCGTTAATGCCCCATTGCATAATACTCTCACTAATGCAATCGACAACAACACTAGCATTACATAGTGAATCTAGATCAAGAAATATATCGGTACACTATTTGACTGATTGGATGTCAAGCAACACAGATAAGGGTCAGGCAATTTATAGTTCTAAATATCTTTTTTTCACCATTGTATACATTCATCCACTCCTTTACAATAATATATCTAATTTTTGATAATTAGGGTACAAAGATGTAGAGTACAAAATTAAAAAATAATCCTTAACTAGTGAGAAAGGAAATTTAGCAACAATCATGAAAAACTAAGATTAGCCTAATTCTCGATGGTCATAAACACTAAACACACAAATGTGTGCATGAACCTTGACATTAATTTGTTTTGGGTTAAAGTGCTTTTGCTTATTTTGGTAATTGAGCTAATACTGGACAAACTTTAATATGTCTGATACAACTGAAAGTGGAACTGGATTTTAAGTAACTATAACATTTTCCACAATACTTGTATTTTCAATTCTTCATCGAATTTTCCTTTTTATATTTTACTTGTAGTATATCAAAATGCATCGCTTTTTTCATCATTCCCTTACTTTCTATTTCTATTTGAGCAATATTCCCCAAAAATTGTATTTCATTACCAATTGTTACTAATGTAGTAGCATTTGACTTAAATTTATTATCATCACTAGAGCCATCAGAAACATCCAAGCCTTAAAATTGTGCATTTGTTGACATGCGTATGAGAATGCATACATAATAAGCAAAAGCAAAAGACAACAATTGAATATTGAAGATGAAGAAAATGGTATGTTTAGGACACTATCACATTGAAAATTTTATGCATGCTCTTATGAAGATGAACAAAAAAAATAAACTATTAAACCTTGAGTAATCTGAGTGATTTCAGTTTCAGTCATCCAAGAAATCTGCTACTATCTGCAAAAAGAATATAAAACTATAGAAATTTAATGAAGATAATATATAAATAGATTCATGTTGATTGAATGAAAAATATTTTGTGCACCCAAAGTCCCAAACACAATCATTTAGTGAAAGCTAAGTAAATAACAATATGGCAATATGTTTTTTTTTGTTTTAATGGAAGGCTTGGACTTACTATGAAGGAACCACAATCTTTAGGAGAGGAAGATGGAAAGAGCACAGATTGAGGTATATTCAACTGGATGAGATGATGGCGAGTTAACGACTCAATAATATACCATGCTATGACTGACGAGATAATGTTCACTAGAAGAATGCAACAATAATGAATTTTTGAATTATGTAAAAATAACAATAATATATTCATCAAACCAAACAACTATTTTTTGTAAATAATATGACACGACAATAAAATATTATTGAACCAAATGCTCTCTAAATAATATCTAAATAATATGATATAACATTACGAGGACATTTGGTTTAATGTTATCTTATTTAAGAAAAGTAATTGTTTTGTTTAATAACATGCATAAACAATCTTCTTAAAAATTATGAAATTATAACTCAAAAGATAACATTTATATGACATGGCCTCTAAATTATATGACATAATATTAATGCCCCACATTGAATTAACACTCCTTAAGTACGCATCTTACATCAGCACTAAGAAATTTTATGAATTGAAGCTTTAATTTTCTTATTGAATGAATTACTTATGCCAAGTGATGTAGCCCATTGTCCCCAAATAAATAAAAGCTAAAGAAATCTCATAAATGGAGAAATGAGAAGGAAAAGCAGAAATAGCAATGAATAAAAAAAACTTTTAAACATAACTATACTAAATAGAAACAAAAAGGATTCATTGCAGTGATGAGACTCAATAGCATGAAAAAATAACGAATGCATTTAACTCTCACTTGAAAGAGAGAAGCTATCAAATCGTACAGGCCTTTTCTTCTCAGAAAAAAAACAAGCAGAGATGATGGGTGTGGAGCAGCTACAATGAAGCTATTGCTGCTGTATGTATTGGAACACTAATTCGGAATACCATAAGTTCATATAAATGATGCAGATTTACCTCATTTGTGGCTGCGAACAGCCATCCAGTTCAAATTTGTATTCCAGAATCGTTTTATGAAGCAGGTGGTGCCCATAAAATGGTGAAAATAGGTAACAAATTATATAAGAACATATCAAATAGAAACCAAAAATCTCAAAGAAGTTTACCATGGGCCAAATTTGTCATCATTGAGAATGAGGTTGATGCCTTGGGAACGGAGGGCATTGAGGATTGCCCAGACCTTAGCACTGTTCTTGAAGCCCTTCTTTGCAACCTCCTTGGTAGCGTCAGCATGGATGGCTTCACGGGCAAGGCCATCAACTTTAAGGCGCATGGCGAGCACTTCTCCCACAGCAGCAGCGGCCTTGGCGTTGCAGGCACGGCCGCACTCGAGACCCTCCTTGAGGGACTTCTCCACGGAAGATGCCGTCACCACTATGTGGCCGCTCTTGCGATCCACTACGTTGGCCGTCACGTACTTGAGCGAAATGAAGAGACGCAGGACATACCGCTTCGCCGGAGAAGGAAACCAAGGTGGTGGTACCTTGTTCATTTTGCCGGCCTATGGACGCTTTTATGTTGGTAACAGGGAATTTTAGGCCGTTGAAATATTTCTCCAAGCTGTTGGTATAGATTTCTGACAGAAAGTTGAAAAGGCGAATTTAATTTGATAAAATGATAATGCTATGCCAAGTTTAAAGGAAAAAAAACAAAATGTTTACAGTTATTTTCTACTTTGAGCTGCACAAGTCCATCTGTCCAAATAAGAATTGTTCGAAATCTTAGATGAACAAAAATCAACCTTGAGAAATGGGCTTCAATTGAAGTTCATGGGTTCCCATACATCAAAGAGCGTCAAACTCATTGAAATACAAACAGAAACGAGCTTGTTAAGTAATTTGACATAAGAAGTGGGCAAATTCATCAAACGATTACATTATGATTGAAGCTACAAAAGAAGAGAAGCATGGTAAATTGAGAGTTAAAACATAAGTAATATTCAATTACTGTTCAAAAATCCAAAAGACCTCTCCTTTCTTTCTGCTTCCGAGTGCTGCAAAGATGCTACCCAAGCTATTCATGCTTGGGAATGAAAGAGAATTAACAAATGTAGGAATTATAATTCTAAGATGTGACACAAATAATGAATCAAACTTAATGCAAAATTATAATTTCAATGAGTTACTACTTCAGAATCTTGAATGCTCTGCAAGAACAGCATTATAAAAAAATAATTTATAATATTATATTAGCTTTTTATTGAGACCTGTTATTTTTTTATTATATTTTTATGTAAAATAGAAGTTTTTAATATGAAAACATACACAAAAACTAACAATTTAATGAATACTTGTTGTAAAACAGACTTGTTCTTTGAATCTCATCTTCATTGATCTGTGATTTTCTCTTCTTCTTTCCATTTTGCCGGTTTTTTTAACAATTATAAATTTTATTTCAGAGATGTTGAGAAGTACAATGGTTGCATGACAAGTTTGATGATTTATAAAATGCTTTATGGATTTAGGAAATATCGAGAAAAACAGTCTCTAAAATTTCAGAAACCAAAATAATATGTCAACACCACAATAGATTGCATAGATCATATAAATGTGGAAGAAATTTAAACAAAATAGCAGTAAAGTAATGTTACTAACCTTAACTGGATTCACATTTTTTTTTAGTGAACTGAGCTTGATCCACCATTTTTCCAGTTTAGAAAGGGATGATAATGGAATTCTGAAAGTGTGGCTTCATCTTCAAACCAAAAAAGCATTACATGTGAATAAAAACCACGCCCTAAAAAGCAAATGATTCCAACCTGTTCAAAATTCGGAAAAAAGTGATTGAAATTTCTTGAAGAAATTTTTAAATTTGAAAAATAATTCAGATTATTTTCGCACATTACAATATATTTAGTTTTGCAGGCAAAAATGAAGTATGATTTGTATGCATCATTTGCTAATTACTATTTAAAGTGCCTTAGTGCCATCCAGTTGGATTTAGCATAGTGAATTACGATTGCTAGAAAAATCTAAGTGAAATGTACATCATACATTTCATGATTGTCCATGTTAGTCTTTCATACACTTTCCGCAGCTGGGCTGCTAGGAAGATTTCCACCTTCCAATTTGTGGAATTTCCAAATAAAAGAAATATCACATTCCCAAAACTTGCTCTTTTAAACTTGAGAAAACCAGCCAAATAGATTCATTTGCGTCAAGTAATAAAATCCAAGTTTCATCAAGTTTATTGCAGCAATGTGCATTTGAAATAATTGGTTAATGAAGGTGACAGAGAAAAAATTTGCACATCAACACATATAAAGAATGCTTGTTTGACCTCCTCAGTATCAATATTTGCTTATCAAAAATAAAATAATTCCATTTATCTATAACTAGAAAAAATATCTTCACTAAGGTCATGCCTTTTGTTGGCAATTTCCCAAAAAAAAAAAAAACAATCGATTTGTGTTTCAGTAATAGGGTGGAAAAGGAAAATTGACTGATTAAATCTTTATAAACAGAAAATTAGATCAACTTATTTTAGAAACAAGACAAGCCCCTGAAAAGCTGCTTTGATTAAACCTTTACGAATAGAAAACCAAATCAAACTGATTCTTAGAAAAAAATCAAACCAATATCATTGTAAAATAGCAAATTGAAAGAAACATTCAAAGACCATAGGATGGTAAAAAGCAAGAGCTTACAGGAGAGAAGGTATATACTGTAATAACTGTTATTCCTAAACTTCAACAACAAGTGATGAGAGCACCAGGTTAGTTGACAGGTTAGCCTAACCCTAATCACTGTGAAGGAAGAAAAGGTTATTTAGTCAGCTAGGTTGAAGCCAAAAATATAAAATTAAATTATTTAGGATAGATTAGTTGCATAGTAAATGAATCAATTTTAAAATTACTACATCGTTTAAATATCCATAATTGCATCAAGTGGTGGGTGTAAGGAATGTTATAAAATGAAAATTACATAGCTTTACAGGTCCCTCCTGATTAGCTAAGTTAATCTGTTGCTAAACCCCATATTAGCTATCCGGGTGTGACCATGAGTTTCATGCCATAAGGCCTTTAGACTAAATTGAATAAGGAAAAATTTAAGTTTAATCTAGCTGTTAACTTCAACCTTCAGAAATAAGATGGTATCTTTGTACAGAAGTTTTCCTTATAATTACATAAAATGTCAAGCTTGTTTAAAATGGCAAAATATATTCTTTTTTCTTAATCTAAATTGAATGAGGCTAGATTTTAATTTTGTGGCATGTTTAAAATTGAACTCAAAAAATAAGTTTTTTCCCCTAAACTTTGCCTCTTAGGTTTTGTAAAGGATTCGAAAAAACAAAATAAATTTTCTTTTAGTTATTAGAGACTAAAGATATTTAGCCTTACATCTATGAACAAATGCAGGGAAAGCTGATAAAGCATAAATTAAGCAGGTAGTGTAGATACTCGTCCAAGCTCTGGGTCCTCTGCATCAAAATCACTGAAAGGTCTGAAGCTAAATAATTTTCTTCAGGTCCTTCAGATCTTGGGTTTATTAATTTAAAATATCGTCATTGTAAATTTATATAATAATCCTTGTGCTTCTGCTAATTCCTCAATAATCTACAACACATCCATATTTCATTGTCCACTTCATCCACCATATAAATGTAGCATATTGATTTATTTACAAATCAGTTTTGTTCGAATTTTCATGCAAGAGATGTTCAACCATGAAGAAATCTAAAACAAAACAAAAAAAAAATAAATCAAACTTTCCAACGCTTAGTACCCTCCTCTACAGCATGGCCAAGTAGATTTGATATGAAGTCCATTTAATGTTTTATATTTAATCAAACATCTAGTAGACTAAAACCAGTTGATTTATATAGAATGAAACGAGTTAGAAAGAATAGAATTATGATTCACTGATTCATACAAAGCAGAGGGATATTGGTGACAAAGGTAAACAGTTTCTGAGAAATAAGAGAATTACAGTATTTTATTAAAATAAAAGAAAATTTCAAGATAACAAATGAACAAACTTATCCTAAGGAAAAATACAAACAAAAGGAAATCAAAATAAAGGAGGACCTCCAAATTAGAAAGAGAGGTTGGCCTGAAAGAAGCGATCAAAGTCTTGTTCTTTGTAGTTCTCTTTGGATTTGTTGTTCCTATTTTTCCCTTCTACAGAAAGAATTATCAATAAAAATAGAAGCATAGAATTATAGAAGGGTATAGGATATAAAGAGGGGAGGAAAGAAGAGAGAGATTGCCAAGATGTGGACTCAACTATTAAACAGGTTGGGAGATGAGCAATGCAGAAAAGGAGGAGAAATTGTTTTTACCAGAGATGTGGTGGTGGTTGGTACAGATGCTGAACGATTGCGATTTAGAATAGAAAAGCACAAATTATTTTACAATCCCAAAAGACTAACTTTTTTATAGATAAATTGTTTTAAGAAATTTCAAAACAAAGCAAAGTGGTTCTTCATCAAAGCAGCAAGAGATAGGTAGAAGTGCATCTTGAAAAGACAGAGAAGTGCAAAATTATTTTATAGATCCAACAACAACAACAACCAAGCCTTAATCCCACTAGGTGGGATCGGCTACATGAATCCTTTGTTTCCATTGCGCTCTATCAATTACCAAATTCTTATCTAAGTTTAAGTAACTAAGATCACTCCTTATAGTTTCTTGTCATGTCTTCTTTGGTCTCCCTCTTCCTCTTTGTACATGGGCAAAATCCAGTAACTCAATTTTTCTCCGGTCTTCATTCTATCGAGGTCATGTCCTGATTTCTCATTCTATCCTTTCGTGTATATCCACACATCCACCTTAACATCCTCATTTCTGCAACATTTATTTTATTTGTATGCTTTCACTTTGTAGGCCAGCATTCAGCACCATATGTCATCGCTGGTTTTACTACAGTTTTATAAAATTTACCCTTGATTCTGGATGGAATTTTTCTATCGCACAACACACCAGAAGCATTTCTCCATTTTACTCATCCTACTTGAATCCTGCAATTGGCTAACATACATAAGACTAAAATTACCTTACACAGATGAAGCAATATATGGTTCTGTCAATGGAAGGAATCTTATACAGAAACATGTGAATTAAATAAAAAAGATGCTTCAGTTTAAATAAGTGATAGATGCTCAATTTGATAAGCGTAGGGAACAGAAACATCAGCAAAACATTTTGGCACAATGGGAACGCCAGTTCTAGATGAACACAGAAATAGAAAAAACCAGAGTTTTACTCCAAATCTAACCAGGAAGAGAGATTTCATTTCAGATATAATTGCCAGTTCGTACATCAGAAACAAATTTTAGAACAAAAAATATAACGAACATCATTAAGAACGAGCAACTAAAAAAATCAGATTTCAAGTAGGTCTAAGGGAAAAGCAAAGGTAAGAAAACAGTGGAATAGAACAAGCTAAATGAACTTCAACAGAAAAACAATGAAACAAACAGATAAGCAGACCGGAGGCCAAACGCTATGGAACCTCAAGCCAACATCTCAGGAACTACAGCTCCTCTGCAGCCGCTGCTTCAAATCCACGGCCACCTGCCCGAAATCGACGAATTGGAAGTAGACCGGTCGCAGCCCCCTGCCGCTCCAGCGACGATTCGACGCCACCTACGTCGCTCAAACAGTGAAGAAGTAGCTCTTCCCACGAATCAAATCAAGCAGATCTGATGCATCAACCACCAACTTCTCGAGACCTTGCGGAGCTTGATAGAAGAGGGGACGTGCGCTAGGAAGCCGGCGATGTGGGCCAGCCTGGCGAGATCCGCGCAGACTTGCGGAGGAAGGCGAGCGACGTGGAGAAGATAGTTGATCGGCGACGTGGAGAAGATAGTTGATCGGCGACGTGGCCAGCGCCGGCGAGAACCACGGAGCAGAGGTCGTCGCAGCAACTCGGGATAAACAGAGGCTCGGCAGATGGAAAAATTATTGGGTTCGGAGAGCTCGCAACAGCTGGCAGCGAGCGGCGTTGGGTTCGGAATCAACGCGCTTATTATAAACATAAAATATTTTTTATAAATATAAAAATACTTATTCTAAATATAAATATATTTAGGGGTATTTCACTGAGAGTTTAAGGATTATTATCATACAGGTCCATAATTTTAAATTTATAACATCGGGGTCCCTAAATTTTCAAAAATTATCATCTGGGTCCTTTTTTATTTTTTTTATTATTAAAAAATATTACAATTACCATTATACCCTTACCCACTCTCTGCAGCCGCGCGATCACCGCACCGCCCTGCGCCGCCGCCGGCCGCCTCGCGCCGCCGCATGACCCCGCCAGCGGCTGTGTCGCGAGGCCGCTGCGGGTGGGCGGCAGCCGGCGACCGCTGCGAGCGACGCTGCGCGCGGTGGCCGCTGCGAG